>OZ059855.1:2341535-2886965 GCA_964057195.1 Orthosia cruda | reverse complement strand
TTAAACCTCTAAATTCAAACAAATCTTAAGTCATGGCAGACATATAAATCAGACTACGTGTCACTTACCCATATCAATGTCAACAGCCGGCGCAGAGTTACAAATCATCTCTTAATTAGCAAGCTGCTTTGTACCTAACAATTAGTTAGCGATTGTGCGCTAACATGAGATACAGTCACTCCGAGTTGTGATTACCGTGCTCATGAGCTGTTATTACGAGTTGTGAGGCAGTTTGTAATGGAATATCATTTACACTGTGTTGTGTAGTTATTGTGTCTAGTTAGGTGAGATTTGTGTGTCCTGTGTGCAGTGCTGCCAACTTAGCGCTTTCAGCGCCAGATCTAGCGCTTTTTGAAATCATAATGATTATGATATTATTTTACACATCTACTATTATTTATTATGTGTTGTGCGGTAACACGGAAAAATTACTAACTTTTTTAGAAATAGGAACACTTAAATGCTGCTATTTTTCTTATGTTGGTATCTTACTCTATGAGGTGAGGATTCCTGAGTTGGCGGCACTGATTCCTCGCTCACTATTTTGTAATTTGTAGCCATATTAGTTTCACTTTCTATTGTTTCACAGTAGTTTATAACTTTGCGTCAGTTATTCTGAGTCAGTTTTACAAGTTGTGCATTGAGACGATAATAAAAATGGATGTGACCTTATCAAAATTTGTTAGAATTTGGCGCTGAATACAGCTTTTTCTGACAGCGACCATTTAACTTTTTAGCTTTTTAAGGAGCTAACAGCGCGTTTTTGTTTAGACTAGTTGGCAGCACTGTCTGTGTGCCTTTTCAGATGTGTAGAAAATTTCGTTGTAAATGGTATGTTACCGTATCAAGTAAAATGGGAAAATTTACAAGTCCGTGATTAGACCTGTAATACTGTATGGAGCAGAATGTTGGCTGTGAAAAAGATGGATGCAAAGAGATTGTATGTAGCAGAGATGAGAATGTTGATGTGGATGTGCGGCGTGACGAGAATGGAATATTAGAGGAAGTTTGAAAGTGGCGCCAGTGACAGAAAAGTTGAAAGGAAACCGTGTGTGGTATGGTCAAGCGATGAGGAGGGAGAAAACGCATGTTACTCTTTTAGTAACATGCGTTTCCTCCCTCCTTTTTCCATTTCCCTCCAATTATGATTTTAAATATGGATGGAGACGGAGGGAACGGCCAAAGTAAAGTTGGTTGGCCTTTGATATGAAAGAAAAGGGAGTCGGTGATAGTGTGACAGGGGACAAGACGATATGGAAGGAGAAAACGTGTTGCGCCGACCCCAAGTAACATGAGTCAAGGGCAGGAAGATGTCGGTAGGCTTTCGTATCACCTGCATTACAAATTATGAAGACAATGTGAGCCTTCATACTTAGGTCAAGCATAATTTTCTGTACCTCGTTAGTTACCAGCAGATCGATAGCATCCTTGTCTTTGGGGAAAATTGAGAGATATGTCGGAGTCCTGCTGTTACCATGAGTTAGGTCTGGGAGATACTACTACTGTCGCACGCACCCCTTACTATCCGTAATGCCTAGCCAGTATACTATCATTAGTACAAGTGCAGCCGATCTCAGGACAGCACACCCTCCGGGATCCTCTAATAAAAGCGCGCATGGAACAACTTTGAGTAGAGCCAGGACTCAGCCCCATACAGTACCTCACTATTATCTAATCAATCTGCCTAGACTTTTCCCAACTATATTGGGATTGGCTTCCAGTCTTACCGGATTCAGCTGAGTACCAGTGTTTTACATGGAGCGACTGCCTATCTGACCTCCACAACCCAGTAACTGGGTAACACGATACCCCTTAGCTAGACCGGTGTCAGATCTCAAGCTTCTGACTATCCGTAACGACTCCCTATCTGTACGACCCGAACAGATGGGGGCTTTCGCAGCTGGAACTACGGGTCCGGCTGTTTGGATCAGGGTACGCGGGGTCAGGTAGGCCCTCCACCATTGCAAGCGTAAAGGTGGTACCTGACATTGAGGTTGGACTCGCGGTGGTCTATGTGGTGGTTGCAGAGGAGTGGCATGTTGTCTGCTCGGCTATGTGTGGGCCGAGCGTCATTCCTCGCGCGCAACAAGTGTCTGAAGTTACCGGCCCAAGGCAAAGGGCCACCTGGTGGTCAGACGCGGGGTTCGTGAGTAACCCTCAAGCAAGTGAGCTCCTGTGAGCGAGCTGCATCTCCGGCACTTTCCTGGATAGAAAGAAGAGGACTACCCGTTGGATTAGTTTTCCGGCAACCCAGCTGTAGGCATTGGGTAGATGCGATGATTTGTATTCGAGAGGTGAGCGTGCTTACAGCTCCGGGACCATTCTGGAGAAATGGGAGCCAGCTTCTCTGGCGTCCTTAACGGGGATTGAATCCGCTAGCACCAACTGCGCTGGTGCTGGTGCTTGCACTAGTGCTGGCGTGCTGGGGTGCGTGTGGTGAGCGGCTTTATTGCTCCGGTACCATTCTGGACAAATGGTAGTGAGTAATCACGGTGCAACTCACATTTTCTCTTGAGTACCAGGGGCGAGTGCTCTCGGAGGCGTGACCTACCGAAGATGGTCCCAGACACCTCGTAAGGGGTTGCCTGGTATAGTGTGCCGCTTTCCATAACGTAAGGTTGGTGAAGGAGGCCACTATAGGAAAACTCAGTAGACAAATAGGGTACGTATCCGTAACGACTGTCAAAGATCGTCAAATGACAGCCGGGACCGACGGCTTAACGTGCTTTCCGAGGCACGGAGGAAACTCGGTGTGTTGAAATGGTCACCCATCCACGGACCGACCAGCGTTGCTTAACCTTGATGATCGATCAGTGCGGCTGTTATTATTTAGCCACGAGCTCCTCCGACCTCACTATTATCTAATCTGTGCCCATAATATATAATAGAAAATAATTCTTAACGATCTTTTTCTCTTCTTCCCCAGCGGTTTCCTTAGAAACCTTAGTGGAGAACTGTCACAAGCTGTTAGAGAAGTTCCACTACTCCTGGGAAATGATGCCCCTGGTTTTGGTGATCCTCAATTATGCGGGGAGCGACCTGGACGAGGCGTCGCGGAAAATTGACGAAGGTAAGCCTTTGAGGTTGTACTTGCATTTGCAATTGTCTGACTTACATTTTTGTTGCGAAGCGATTATTTTAAGGTTTGTGTCGCAAGAGTGGGAAGAGTATTAATTTGAGTAATAATAAGTTACGCGTGTAAATTAAAATACCTACACGGTTCGACTTAGAACTTCTTTCTTTTTTTCGTCGGTTTAAATTAAGTAGGTCTTGGATTTTTGTGCTAGAACTGTGTCTATCACAGATCACAAGTAAGCTGCTTAAGCATTGGCTAGAGGCGGCATTGAAAAAACTTTACGTCTGTGAGTGTCGCCGTTTCCTCATAGAAGTTGACGACCCATGACAATTTTAACAGTAACTAAGACAGCCGAAAATTGTTATCAGTCACAGATAATATAATACTAGCATACAGATGCCTCATCCCATACAAAGAAACCGTGCCGACGTAACTAGCGTTTTTCTTGTGATTATACCGATTATTTTTGTAAATCGATCTCGTTCGGTTCCGTTCCACGGCGATAGATAGACCACCATCTATATCCGAGGAACGGAACCGAATGTGATCGAAGTACAAAAAAATAATCAGTATAGTACTTCGGCACGGTTTCTTTGTATGGGATGTGACATCACTCAGTTTAATTACGCGAGCACAAATATTCTTAGTAATGGCGGCTCTTGTCTCTGTCGGCATTCCAAGCTCTGCGGTGCAGGTGTCTATAAAGTATTTAAGCGGACCCAAGAAGATAAAATATCCAATGAGAAAATGTGCGTAATAAAGTCCTGTACAACGGACATAGTTCTTTGAGAAAGCTTACCTCACTCGTGCGAGTCAGACCTAATTCGTTTTACAATGTAGCGAGCCGAAGTCGCCCGAATGTCTTCCGGAGTACCCGAGTATAGACGAAGTGGCATTACGTTGAATGCCCCTTGTTGCATACGTGCCTCGTGCTCGAGTTTACTTGGGCTCCCTGCAGTCTAGCGTGCAGCCTTTAGCTACAGCCGAACGAGCTTGTAAATGTACAGTCAAGGGTCAAAAGTGCAGTCCTACCCTCAGTTTCCCACCTTAAAATTATCGGCGAATTAATGTGACAAATTGTCAAACACGCGTTATCTTCTGTGATTGGCTGTCGAAAATTCATTCAACCAATCACAGCAGATAACGCATGCTTGACAATTTGTCACATTAATTCTCCGATAATTTAAGGTGGGAAACTGAGGGTTACTCTCCCAAAAACTCATATTGCTAGTTTTTGTAGAAGTTCATCAACTGATTTAATATTTTGTATGGAAATTGAAGTATAGATATAAGTTTTTAAGCTGACATGGTCACAGTCACTAGAATTAATATTTGTTTCGGGATATTTACCATGTATATTTTTTTTTTTGTTGAGAGCTCGATATTTCGGCACCGTTACAAACGCCATGATCACGAGAACTAAAGTCTTTGCGGGTAGGTATTGTTTACGAGCTGACATATCTGTCTAACCTCTTCCTAACTCGTTTTTCACGCACGATGCCACTGCCACCAGAACTCGTCTCACTTATACCTGAAACAAATATTAATTCTAATGAAGTATAGATTATACCTAATAACCCTCAAAAGTTGAAATTCTTCTGCCTAAAAATAAATTGCCGCTGCACTTTTGACCCTTACTGTACGTATGGGACATTTTGGAGTTTTAACAATCGCCGCGTGCTGTTAGAGGGTCACTTTATACCTATAGGAACTCTTGTCGCGTTTTTTTTTTTAAATCCATAGTTTGTGCTATGCTTGCTAATTTCTTTATGGATCCGTCTGTATTCTGCGGTGATTGCAATTAGACAACCAACCATATTATTTTTTTAATAAAACGATGACGGAGCTATAAAGACGTAATTTGCTTTTCTTGTTAGAGGTGTCTTTTGCATTAACCAATTGTGTTATTTTAATAAATAAACAGCTGTAGATCAATATTTTATTAAGGTGTCCTAAAACTATAAGAGCTTCAATCATTGCCTACGTACTTAAGTTTATTTAAAACATTGGTTAATAAAAAAATCACGTCTTTCATAGAGCACCATATAATAAGCATATAATCTTAGGGAAAGAATGGGACAATTTTACAAGCTTTTTATTAACTTGCAATGTATGTATGTATGTTCGGGTCAAATCCTGCAACTGAATTTTAAACCTCAAATCCTCAACCGATTAAGATGAATTTTTGCATAAGTACACGGCAAGTTAAAAAGCTTGTTTAAAAATGTTTTTTCAACTGGAAGAAAAAATCATTGAATAGTTTTCCATGAAATTAAGAGATGTTTTAAAAAAAGCTGTTGGTTTTCATTGGATTTTTTTACCTAACTGTAAATTACTTACATAATCTATCACGTACTATTTATTACTATTGGTGTCTTATTATCCTAAGATGTTGTCATAATAAACGAAAAGAAAGGAACCCTATTTGAATTCCGTCCATAGGTGATATCGCGCATGTTTTTTCTAAGAAAAGAAAATTTCATCTGCATACAAAAGGTGAAAATAGAGAAAAAGACGTTTTCTATAAATAAAACCTAGCTAGATCGATTTATCGCCTCCCCCCTGCATACTAAATTTCATGAAAATCGTTGGAGCCGATTCCGAGATTCAGATTATAAATATATATACATACATGTATACAAGAATTGTTTAAAGGTTCAGAAACACTTCTACGTTAAAATGTTGGATTAGAAGAAGACTAAAAGGCTCCCCGCAGACAATACCACAACGCGTTTTTACAGATATAATTCCTTCAACAATTTTATTTAAAGTGTTGTCGCATTGTTGCGTCGCGCCTGTCTGTCCTGCCTTGAGAAAACTTTATCTCCAAGAAAAACAAGTATCAGTTTTCTAGAAAACTGATGACAATGAATTGATATTTAAAAAAATTCGCAACAGTCTTAAAATACGTCTTACTATTTCTGTTTTATTTTAGTGACAGAAAAGTACAGTCAGCAAACTAAAAAAGGAGCCAGTAGTAAATGAAAAAATGTGATAGGTAATGTTTATTTAGAAATAATAAAAGCGGACAACTCAATAAAGTGTCGTTAGTCACAATCACCTGTTATTGATTTGATAGCTTTTATGTTCTTGCATTGCGAGTTTACTGTACAGTGGAAATCTTTTGCTTTTACGTGATAAATTATATAAATATACACATGTTTAGATAGCAAGCGGTTTTAATGAACGCTACTAGTTCTATTTTCAAGGGAAGAAGACCTAATCCAATGAAGTGATGGCTCTTTCAAATGAAATGCTTATTAAATAACATATAAAATAAAAAATAACAACAATAATAACTTTAAAATAACATAATGTTGTCTTTTATTTTTCGATACATCATCTCGTCAACACATCCCGTTTAGCTTCTAACAAAAATACAATTGCTTTCTTAAAAAAAACTGTTTGATCAAAAAGTTCTTCTTTACTCTTTCTATCCGGAGTTATGTATCTTTTAATTTTATCTCGTCCTGTATATAGTAAAGTTATTTTTTTTTAGTATATAGTAAAGTTAAGTTAATCAATTGTTTTTATTGGTCATTAAATGAATAGCAGTATTCATATTCAGATTAGCTATGAATTCAGAATGTCACTTTCTACGATAAAGCAAAAGAGTTTCACCGCCAAATATAAAAATTATTTAAAAAAAACTGCATATCAACCATTATAATCAAAGTGTAATTTCTATTTCGCATGATTGTTATTTTATTTTAAACAAAAAAAAAAACACTTATTATATGTTTCTACTCGTATGCAGTTTTTTTCTCTCTGTTCACCGCCAAGCGATTGCCAAATGCGCGCTTTATTTGTCCACAGGGAAGATGATCATCAATGAATACGCCAGGAAACACAATCTGAACATCTTCGATGGTCTAGAGCTGAGGAACTCGACACGCCAGTACGGACTTTAATAGTAATAAATAGTTTTTACCCAAACACAGAGACAGTGTACACACTGGCAGGTTTAGAGGTCTGTGGCAAACTCGGTTCTTGTTTATGGAAAAAAAGTAAAACAATAAAAAGTGTTCTAAACTTGAAACTGACATGCCAATAAGTTTTGTTTCAAAGTAGTATTTTAGTATAGACAATGATATTCAAATAAACAGATATGTTGTGAGCGCGCGCATTTTGAAGACTCGAATAGGTCACAATTGTGACCTTAGGTCTTTAGTTTGTGTCACGCATGGAGAAGAGCGATAGGCTTTGTTGAAACAAAAACAAAATAAAAAAATGCCATCGTGTGTATTTAATTTAGAAATTGTACCAATTATGATACCAAGTACATACATAAAACAGAAGGGATCTCATACCATATGTAAGAACGCAATACGCCTCAATTTACTAATTTATTTCATTTTTTTTTCTAATATTCTGATATTTGGAGGTTAGAAAAAGATAACAACATTGGTGGTCAGAATAATGTTTGTTTACTTCACACGCAAGTGACAAACACTAGCTGTCTCTTTTTTTCTTGTTGGTTTTATCAAGCCATCCCTCTCGACTTGTAGTGAAATGTCAGATCAGATGAATGAAAAGTGTGTATGTGTGCTGCCGCTGCTGTGCGGAACACTTTTTCAATTGTTTTGTGAGTGTATAACGTATCTGTTTATTTGAATATCATTGAGTATAGACCAAAATACTATATACAATCTACAGGGTCATCATATTTATCTTCCTACTTTTTAGTCCGTCGTTGAAATTGCCGTCATTTATATTTTTTTAAATGCAAATTACTGAAGAAATACTGTATATAAGGTACTTTCAGGACTATGTTTTCTGTTGGTTTTTCAAAATTTTGAATAAATTGTTTTTTTAGTTAAAATAATCAAGGAATAAGTTTGTCACAGACTACACTAATGAACGAATATCGTCACTCAAGTTGTAAAAATAACTGCCACAGATTCACAAAAACCAGGAGGATAGGCACACTTCTTTCATCAGCAACTACACCGTACACATTATATTGACACTCATACCTCACTCATACATAACTCAAAGAAGCGACAATATTTTGGTAATACATAGTTAGTCCTAGATTGCTCGAAATTTTTCTAAAAGTTTGTTTTTCTTGTTACATGACGCACAAAACGTGGTCTTGTGACATAATTATCAGTTTCAGTATTTTTTTTTCAATATCTCACGTAATTTTGAGTTACGTTTTTGTTATTTCTATATTTTTTTTTTTTTTTTTTTCTCAAAACTAGGATAATATTTGCAAAATCTTCACAAAACAATCTAAAACCACATAATTCACTAGTCTAATAGCTTTCCCGCTACAAAGATGCGCAGGCGCCTATTACATCTGTCATTTAGATACAATAACTATGTATCACCATTGTACATGAAGTTTAAATAATAAATAAATAACTTACGTTCATGTTGTAAGCTTGCATTCCAATCTAACAATAGTTAGCTTATTTATATGAGAATACTAACAGATTTAGTAATTCGCGGTAATATAACATTAGATTTGAGGATAGATGAATTTTGTTTGATCAATGAAGTTTAAAAAAGCTACCAAGGTCTAAAAGTATTTTTTTTTATTACATTTCTTGCACCTCTAAGTACTTTAGAATGCATTTTATTAATAACCTGACAGTCAGAGACTAGACGTCAAACTTTGGAATACCCGGGCACAGATAATATAATACTAGGATACAGATGCTTCAACCCATACAAACAAACCGTGCCGAAGTAACTAGCGTTTTTCATCTGATTATACTGATTATTTTTTGTAAATCGATTGCGTTCGGTTCCATTCCACGGCGATAGATAGATCACCATCTATATCCGTGGAACTGAACGCGATCGATGTACAAAAAATTATCAGGATAATCAGCACGTCGGCAGCGCAGCGGTACGTCGGCACGGTTTCTTTGTATGAGATGAGACAACACTGACCCGGGTTTCTGTGTAACACAGTTATGCCGTCATGTCACATTACAAATCGATAACGCTGTCACATTAGCATGTCACTGACGCGAACCCATAAATTTTGACCCTACCTAAAACCGCTCAACGCGGCTAAAAAAGTTTTCACTTCAAAAGCTCAAATAGTTTCATGAATTTCGCCAGTCAATTTTAATATGTCAACGAACTTTTTAAAAAGCTGTTCTAAAAAACGCACTATCCTTAAATTATTAGGTAAACTATCTAGAATTAGATCACGTTAAACATCATTACCAATATTGTCGTTTCCATACATTCACCTACTGCCAAACATCATTTACACCACAAATAGACGCAACTTAACAGATGCACTGTTTCAACAATTTTACAACATTTGTGTTGAAGCTAATGTCAACTTACGACATCCGAACTATAAGATCGTAACTTAAGATACGAAGTTATGCTTTTCCTACGACTATATTCATAATAGAGATATCTAACTGTCCGGTTTCGACATCGAATATCTGGTTTACGGATAGAATATTGCGAGATTGTTATTATTTAGATAAAGATTTTATGGTAACTAACCAAATATTATTTTTGACTGTTATTGGCACGCGTAATATTATTGTATAACATAAAATTACGTCTGTATACCCCGTAGGCTTATTTCGTATGAAACAGCAATCAGCAATTATTGCGCAGTCATCGCGCGATCGATGTCACTCATAAAGAGTCATCAAATACTCTATATAAAAATAGCCGTTTGACATGTTTTCTATACAAAAGCTGTCAAACCGCCATTATTATTAAATCAGCAGTAGTGTTAATTTTGTAACTGTTTTGAAAATGATATACGAAATCGCAAACTAAGTAAATTAATTAATAGTAAGGTCAATATAAAAGCTCCAGTAGTGTAAACAACTTAATATATTACAAAATTATATTTTATCGATTTGAATATTTTAAGCAAAATGTAAGTATTCTATAAACAAACAGTTTTAACACACAGAACCATAAGGTCTTAATCTCTATTTTATTCGTAAACCAAAGTATTCGAATTACCATATAACACCACATACAACTAAACACCTCCTTTGCGATAACTCAATTTTCACATTTCTATTGTGCATTCCATTGCTACTTTTGTTCAAAGATTTCATTAAAAGATTTAATTAAATCACCGTAAAAGCGCAATGGAAAGCTTATCATGTCGGATTTTCGTAACAAAATGACGTAACACTTGGTTAGGAATACTTGAAGGACGAAACCGTATTTGCAGGTTCATAATTGTTGCGTATTCGGATTTAAATAGTTGCTGTATTACGAAATTATATCCCGGAGGAGAGTACTCGTATAAAATTGCTTAAGGGTTAGGTTTTACACATAAATATAGTAACAGTGTTATATTAATACGATATCATCCCGTTCGGTTTACAAAATTATTATCTTAGATTTATTTGGCTCCTCAGATGATTTGTCTTATCCCCGTTTTGCGACTGGTTTATGAATAAAAAATTTGAAGCTAAGAACGTGCCATACGCCACATTTCCTTGATATTTGGCATGTTCTCAACTTCGAATTCTTAATTCAAAAACCGGCCAAATGCGAGTCTGACTCGCTAACTGAGGGTTCCGTATAAACAGCTACATTCAACAAAATAAATAGGTGAGATTACTTACGTCCATAAACAATGAAAGCACCGAACATTGCTCTAACGAAGGGATAAAATTTACCTTGCCGTTCGGAAATTGTTGTTCCCATACATCAACACAATTTTTTTATTTTTCCAAGTTCATTTTATTAGATATAAAAAAGAAGTTTTTAACTTCAATTGTACAAGAAATCACTTATTTAAACACGTTGCGTTGCAACTAGGGAAAATAGTGTTTACGATAATCTCTGGCACCCAATGTAAGATTTAACTTGAGTTGTTCGACTATTACTCGTAAACTTGTAAAGTCTACTTAGCTGTGATAGTTTTCCTTTTAATTTTGTTATATATACTACTGCAGTGAATTTCTTCACATATCCAAAACCAACCTTGTAGCTGGCAGGGGGGCACCGACACTATACTAACAAAAATTAGCCATTTAAAGCTTAATTTTACGCCAACGGATCCCTGAATCAAAAAATGAATTTTACAGACCCGTAATATTTTTGAATGGCTTATCCAACGGTCTATACCCATGCACCATGGGATAGACGATGAAAAACAACATGCCCACTTTACGTGTACAGTAGGTTACATTTTTTATGGTTTTATTTTATCACTTTGTCGGCGTGATTAATATGTATATCCATGCTAAATTATAGCTTCCTAGTACTAAGAGTCTCTGAGCTAAGCAGCGGACAGATGGACAGACGGACATGGCGAAACTATAAGGGTTCCTTGTTGAATACAGAACCCTAAAAACCGAGACTCAGTCGTTACAAATTGCAGCTAGGTGGTACAATTTACAATTGAATCGATTGCAGTTAACTGAATTCAGTACAATCTTGTTTGTTTTTACCGCGGCAATCTTCTCGACAAAATAATTTAGATAGAATTGTACCCTAAGGTTAGGAACAGCTTAAAATGCATCTATAAACTAGAAAGTAAACTCTTTAAGTATTTTACAAACAAATGGATTGAATGAATAATAAACTACAAGATGGCAAAGGCTCTTTTCTATGAAGTAAACAGTACAGAATATCAGAAAATGTTCTACATAAGAATCATGTAGACGAATCATAAGAAAAGTCATGTATATACTAGGGATGATAATACAACACTATATGAAAATACTGGCAATACAAGTGCATAGTGATGGGGGCAAAGGTTTATCGATATTAGAACAGGTGTACTGACTAAACAAACTAAACTAATCGATATGTTTTATTAATTTTTTTGCAGACTTGAAATGTCTTTAAATATTCGAAGTTTAAATGATTTTGTATTGTCGATTCCCGACTATATGTTTAACTCAAATAACACACCAGAGTTAAATAAGACTATTACAGGAAAAAGCATAAGAAATCACAATACAGCATACATTCTAATACTGGGCTAATCCTAGCGATATTCGCCAGAGTTTTACGACTCAGCTTCTCAGAAAGGCATTGCAGTGCGCCGGCGCACAATAATTGTTACATTTTGACGGCTTTGTCGTGATTGGACGCCGGCCAAACGTGCACAAATTGCACATTTAATTTTTCATTTGCGTTATGAAGAAAAACGTTGTGTGAATTGTTTGTTATTAGTTTTTAAATGTTTTTATGTTGGATAGAATTCCGCGAAATTTTTGTCTCTTTCTACCTGTTCATAGAGCTCAAAATATTCGCGCGAATGTAATCCGCGGTGCGGTGCACGATTCTGTGCAAAAAAAAACATTCTTGCGGTATTATTTCCGCGCGATTTTTTTACCGCAATGCGTGCAGCTGCATACAATTCCATAGGTCCAGAATGGACGGAAAATATTCGCGCAAATAAAAACCGCACTGCGTGCTAAGCCTTAGGGTTCCGTATCAGAAGGGTCTAAACGGAGCCCTATAGCTGTCAATCACGTGTCCGTCTGTCTGTCGTCTGTCGCAGAATTTTATGCCGAAGAATTTTTTAACTTCGCATTGACCTATGAACTTGAAATTTGGTGATAATGTTTATTATTTTACTAACAAATACCAATATACTTACATTTGGTATGGAACTTTAAATGTGCGAAGTCGGACACGCACTTGGTTGGTTTTTTTAAATATTACATTAGCCAAAAAAATACCTAGCCAAAAATAATAAATGAGCCATTTTGTCAATCGTATTTCTGCCAAAACTATACGTAAATATTGATTCTCAAAGAAAAATTTATTAAACTAAAACAATTCATCTTATTGTGCCTCTAAAAGCAATTCATAATTTGCAAAAACAAAAAAAAAGAAATTACTTCATTTGTCGTAACAGAAAATAATAACAGATGGAAAATAATAATTGATAACGGTGACACAATAGTGTTATTATTTGTGCAAAAAAACCGTTGTAATGGCTCTGAGGAACCAACCAATTTACAATTATTAATTGATAATAGAAATTCATATAAAAACTATGAATAGTGGTCTACACAATTCCGCTATTGTTTTGTTTTGAATAAAACTGTAATAAAATTAATGACGGAGGTCTTCTATTGAATGATTAAAAGAAGAATTTTATTGGTAAATTGGAGCCACAAAATTTACGCATAAGTTTTGCAACGCAATATTTATAGTTGTAATGTTTCTAGGAAATCAGCAAAAATTAAAGAATCTATACATTTAAAGTGAAGGGAAAATATTTTACTACAATGCATGCCCCGGTTTCTCAAAACTCGATAATCGGGCTGTAAACGTAATCGACGAATAATCGCCGGTTATCTGCTATAAATTAGCTGTTGAAATTCATTCAACCAATCACAGCAGATAACGCGTGCTTGACAATTTGTCACATTAATTTTGCAATAATTTTGCGTCGAGAAACGGGGCCATAATGTCATTACAACTTAACTTAATAATAAATGCAGTGAAGATTGGAAATTATCCCAATAACGTACGAGTTCTAACTACCAGAATAAAACCCTACGTAGTAACAGGGACATGGTCTAGCCATGTGACCAAGTTTCATCCAAATCACTTATTTATTACGAGTAGGTCGAAAACCATGCCGATGGTACATATTTCGGGGATAAAAATTATCCTATTTTATATTCCTGACTATTATCTATCGCAGTGCCAAATTTCATTCAGATCCGTTCAGCCGTTCTGGCGTGAAGAAGTAACAAACACACACCAACTTTCGCCTTTATAATATTAGTGAGACATTCGCCGCTATTCTTGTAGCCAACTCGGTTCTTATTGCCTGCCCTTAGTGATGTCTATATAACGACGTCCAGTAGACCGTTATTTATCGATAATTAATAATAGCGGTAACCGATATATTACTTGCGGTTAGCATCGTAACATATTTAGTTTGGATATACGAACTTTTTAGGCAACAACGTGAAATAGAGCGACATTTTTTAAGACCCTTTGTGAATTTGGAACCGTTTTTAGGTAAGTTAGACTGTAGAATCAAATTGCGTAATTCAGCAACCATGTATGTAATTATCAAATGATTCACGATTTTGTAAATGTAGGTACCTAATCTTGTATATTGTAATCATCACCATACATTGTGCTACATTGCAACTTCGGTTTTGTCTTTCATACTACACGTTCCACACACATAGTAACGCGACAAATTTGTTGCACACGATAAAGTGGTTAAGTCAGAATCAGCTGTATTATACACGGTCTAACCAGTCGTGATTTCAACTTTACAGTGACCGGACGAAGGTGGCGAAATTCGAAATATAACCTGTGACATTCCAATTCCAAAATTCGAATTTAACGGCCATCCATAGTGCTGTGTTAGTGTCGAGTGTCGATACCATTTTTTATTTAGAATTATTTTCTTTTTTCGTAGGAAAATGCTGGAAATTAATAATATAAGTGGTGTACTATCGTCGTCCATGAAGTTATTTTGCGAATGATACTTTGTTTTACAAGTGCCGTGTTTTGTGTGGACGCTTGCTGTGCGATGCTGTGTTGCGAACGACAACGGACTTTATCCTGGCTACCTACGGGGTTTCGGTGAGTTTTTTGTATATTGTTATAAACAATTCAATAGACATTGAAGCAGTCGAGAATTAAATGAATTTAAAATGACTATCGAGTTGTTTCTTTATTTAAGTAATAGCTACACAAACGCTTTTGAATTGTCTGCAAATACCTTTAACTATATTGTCACGTCAAAATATTTATAAAGATAGCAATTTGAAAGCATTTGTGTGTGTTTCAATCTGTTTGCATCAAGTACTTGTTTACTGCTCATATTTATGCAGGATTTTATGTTACAACTTACACATAAAATAAAATGCTATTTATGAAATAAGATAATTTGCGATGCGATGGTAGTATTTTATTGCTTTTACGAACCGGAGGAATGAACGCGTTTACCCGCCTTTATTTCGCGTTATTACGATATTTTATAATCGTTATAACTTTTAAGCTTAAATTGTATCTACGAAGTTTTACTACTACACTATAAAAATAATTGTAAGTTGTACCTGAAAGTTGTCTCAGTTTTTATATGAGGCGAAACATAATTTACGGCGACAATATATTAACCTTAATTTGTTTTTTCATAGTTTTACTCTATAAAATAATGCATTAATAAAGAAGTTTAACGAATTCAAAATTTAATTCGAATTTATATTTTCGTATACCAATTTCTTTTATCGATGTCGATAATTCAACTCATTCCGTACTATTTATGCAACACAACACTAAATTGTTTAAGTTACAATTATCTTATTGCTATTTATTGAGGAAATTTACCATGTTTTCAGTGGTATTTATTGGATTAGAAATTCTAAATTGTTGAATTGGCAAATACGACTAACGGGTCATTCTCGTCAAAGTTGGGTCTTATAACGAATTTAATTTTACAAGTTCGTACTACGTAGGTCATATTGTTGCTTATCTATAAGTTTTTTTTTCTCTTTATTTATTAGGGACTTGTAACCAACAACAGGTTATGTCAGCCCCATCTAATCAGTAACCTAGTTACACACACTTCTTAACACTATTTAGGATAAACTTATACATAAACTTAGATTTAATACTTGCAGGCACACCTAACACAGATTGAAATTTGCCTAAATCTAGTGAATTTAATTTTAATCGTCTACATAAAAGTTTTTTTTCTAAATGATTTCTAGATGACTGAACTAACTGACTGAATGGGACGTCTAGACATCACTGGTGCAATCTCATAATGAATAGACGTAAACATTAAAGGGATAACTATGTTTATTTTAGAGTATACTACATATCTATATATATATATACTATATCATGGTTAAACTCGTTTTCCCTAAAACCACCCAGCACAAATGCCTATTTTTGTAAACCTTGGCAAGTCGGCGTACTCGTATATATATATATATATATATACCTATATCCTACAATCTTTTGTTAGCGACTTGGCCCGCGTCAGAGTCGAAAATTATTCCAAGGGAACGTATTATCGAGATATAAGCCAGCCCATGTCTACCTGTGTTACATTTCAAAAATTTGTACAGATTTTAAGATGTGATTGACTAACAAACATTTAGACTTGTAAGTTGGATAGGATAGTAGGATGTGAAGAACACTTTTTACGAGCGATTTCTTGCATTTCAGTTTTTTTTTTTGTCGAAATTTAATAACTGTAATCTGAGCATAGTTAGTTATTAGAATCAATTGACCGCAGTGAATATAAATTGAAAATCCACAATACGTCATGGGATACACCGTTTTATTTCAAGATGGACGCGATAACCGATAAAAAAGTAGAGATATTTATTAAACTTTTTTGTTGACACGGTTGACGGTGTGTCCGTACAAATTTTCGTAAGATAACATACAGTTTTCTTAATAGAAAACATCACAAAAGAGAAAAAGAAACTTCTATCTTCGTTTCTGTAGTAAACTAAAACCACCATTTATTCAAGATTATTTCTTCTTCGTAGAAAAGAAATAACACCCATCATGGTACAAATTAAGATATTATGGATGTTCATTAAACCATTTTAATGGCGGAACACAATATTTTCTGAGAAAAACAATACCTAATTATTAATGAAATATCTTAACTTAGAAGCGAATATCAACTTTCCGTTGAACCGTCCACCATTGCAGAATTGCCCGCCGTACGGCTTTACACTTTTATAATCTACAATTACAGATTGTAAAAATGTAAAATGGAATTCCTTAATGGCGAATGTTGTAAAAGGCAAGTCTTGGCCGAGTTGCGTGTAAGCAAAATTTGTATTTATTTTACTATACCGAGAAACAACAATAAAAGTTTGCAATTATGTTATAGTAGCTGTGGTTCAGGACTAGTTAGCTTGGTTAGTTGCCGCCAATAAAAAGCAGGCAGTCTGTGGCACCGATTTTTTTTTAATTCAATATCTGTGAGACTAAGAGGGGCATTACATTATCATAATATCTATGATCAAACATAGCAACATCTGAAGAGAATCACCATCCTGACATCCATCCATGACACTATCATATAAAAATGATTCATAGATCTGTGATCCTAGATATAATATGATAGTGTAGGAACCCCCTAAGGAAGTGTAGAAAACTTCAATGGTTTCCTTACCTACATGATGTAGGTTAAACCCATTTCTGAATAAAAAAGAATAAGTTTAGTACCTTTTTATCAAAATTAACTTTAGCCTGAATACCTGTAAAATGTTGACATTGAAGTAGGATGCTTAAGGTTACACTAGTCAATCATTCTGCCATACAAACGTAGTCTGGCGATTACTTCACTGTTTGACGATGTACGTTCAAAATTTAAAATGATATCAATTTGTCTCATCATTATCTAGCCCTGTATGGCAACGAAAAACCGACTTCCAGAACAAAAAACAACAAAGCAAAAAATAAATTTCTTTTCCGAAGTCGGTGTCGAAAAACTGGAAAAAATGGGTACAAAAGACACAAGAAAGTTATTTTTTGCTTTGTAGTTTTTTGTTCTGGAAGTCGGTTTGATTTTTTGTTAAAAAGTTTTTTATTTTTCTCTTTTTGTTTTGGTATGTATCGCCAATTAACATGATAATCATTTGTGGCCAAAGTACATCTCATGACGATTCCAATAAGCCCAAGCACCATTTTCATCAGTACCATTCATTTATAAGTATTTGCTTCATCGTAGTCGGTTAACTATTCGAGATATTTTATACCCGTGACATACTTAGCATTTAGGAGTTCCAGTGACCATCTGTGGTCTTCTTCATCAGTTCCACTTCACCAAATTATATTTTATGACTGCAAGAGATTGCATTGTTGATGAAAATACCAAAATCACTATATGTATGCCTATTTGAGGAGTTCCCTCGATTGCTCTGAGATCCCATCATCAGATCCTGACCTGATGACTATGGGACCAACTAGAACAAAAGAAGAGTTTTTGAAATCGGTCCAGGCGTCTTTGAGTAATCGGGGAACATACATAGAAAAAAAAAAAAGATTCCGACGAATTGAGAACCTCCTCCTTTTTTTGAAGTCGGTTAAAAATAAAAATTGAAAGTTATGAGCATCGAAAGTTATATATTTAAACACTAATTTTAACGCATCTTTGGGCGGAAATAAAGACCATAAGAAGAAGGAAAATTGCAAAACGGCCACCATACTGGGATAGATTAGTAATTCAACAATACATATAATTTTATTTTGAAAATATACATTTAGTGGTTTTTTCATGATATCTTGACTCCCAAAGGTCTATTTATCAAATTTCGCGCGCTTGTTGTCGCCCTAAATCATCATCCATTTCGATACAAATTTGCAAAAGTGCTAATTTGTACGCGAACTAGCTTTATACTGCTCATCACAGCATCTATCTCTTTCGCACGTGTTCTCGGATGAGATAGCATGCATTTTAACCTCGTGCAAAAAATATTTCATGCCGTCGATTAGGGTAACCTTAATTTAAAATACTCAATTCTGAAATGTTTAAACGTGAGAGGTCTTCACGTTTAAACATTTCCTAGTTCGTTGTTTCAAAATTTTCAATATTTCCCGATTGCCTGACTTATACCTAGTTAAGTTTAGATAGGTGGGTAGTAAACAAAGATACACACTGCTGACCAAGCAAGAATCACAAAAGAAAAATAAACTTTTCACTTAAAATACTGTTACAGAAACTCCATTAACTTTTTCATAACTGGCAATAACAAGCCAAGTAGTACCAACCTAACACTTTTAAACAAAAAAAAAACAGAACATACAACCAGCCAGTAAAACCGGGAAAAACACATAAAAGGCGAAGAAAGTTCGTTTTCAATTACGTTTCGCCGGTCGTAAATATTTCGTATTTCGAATCAACCAATAGAAGAGGGCGCAGCAACTTTGCAGCAGATTATAATTCCACTTGGTTGGTTTTTTAACCGCAGAACAGATTACCCGTATCCCCTATGCGTTAGAAATTGTATAGAGAAATGTCTGATACTTTTTTGTTGACTGCGGTAGGTCTATGTTACAAAATTGCATCGGAAATGCTTCATGTGAAAATGGTTGGAAAGCTGCGACTGTGACGGACGTAATGTGGAAACGTTTAGGGACCTTCGAGTTCAGTATTGAAACTTCATTTAAATTGTTATATTATCTATATCTCGATAAGGACATTGCTCCAATTAACATACTCTAATGAACAACAACCGTCATCAAATTGATTTGATTCGTATAATATATAGATTATTACGTACTAAGTATTAGATTTTTGTTATCGGACTAGTATTAGTGCCCGGATTCTGAATTATTCGTTACTTTAACGTTATAGTTTGAAAAGTTCTCATTCTAAAGTAAAGATTGTCTAGTTCTCATCTTGAAATGTTCAGTTCAGATACACGGAGAAAATTATCAGAAATGTAACTCCGACCGAAGCTTCTTCAATCTCTTCTAATCTAATTTCTGGTACAATGATAGATTCCAGTATAGCTGGGATCATCATCATCATATCAGTCGAAATATGTCCACTGTTGGCCATAGGCCTCCCGTGCGTCCCGCAGCGAGTGGATCCCCGCAACCTACACCAGGTCATCGGTCCACCTGGTGGGAGAGCTTCCAACGCAACGTCATCCGGTTCGCGGTCGCCACTCCAGAACTTTTCTGCCCCAACGGCCATGCGTTCTGCGAGCAATGTGCCTTGCCCACTGCCACTTAAGTTTGGCAATTCTTCGGGCTATGTCGGTAACCTTGTTTCTCTTGCGGATCTCTACATTTCTGATTCGATCACGCAAGGATATAGCTGGGATACTTATAATTATTATAAAAACATACTCATAAAATTGTTTAGCAAGACAATGCAAATTAAAATTTTAGGTCCATAATCCAAGTCAGTTTGAAGAATATCTCAGGCTCAGTCGCGATCATAACTGAAAAATTCCCTCGATTAATGTCGATGAAAAAGAAGCTATAATAACTGTTTATTTTCGAGTTGAAGAACACGAGCGGATACGGGCGGATAGTATAGGACATAGGTATTCAATTTGCACATTATAGTCAGAATTTTAATTCGATTCCAGATTTGACATTAGCTACTGTCATTTTGTGAAATAATGATACCACATATAATAGTGTAGTGATGAACACAAAAATCGATAAACAATCAGTGTGTGTGCCATCAGTGTGCCAATTAAAGACTAAACTAATTAAATTATTGATTTTTATTTAAATAAATACATAATTATTCATAATAATTATTTATTAATTAGTAATCGCTGTTCTATTTTATAAAAAGTTAATATTTTTGTTTTTATATTAAAAACAAAACTTATACTACAAGAGCCTCGATAATTTTCAGTATTGGCAACCCGTGCGCGCGCGTGCAGCTATCGCCATTTTGTTTATCGTGTCATTCGGCTTCATTCTCCCAGTGTGACTGCACGAATATCTTATTTCATTGCGAATCGATATTTTGTTGGGTTTTTGTTAAAGTGTTGTTACGTTGTGTTTGTTCTCATGATCACATTTTTTTATTTATTTCACACACAATTATAAAAGAAAAGTCTCAGATCGTTAATTAATGTCAAAACTAAATTATCGGTTCAGAAATATTTAATTTCCTGATATACTTAGTTTACGAGAGTAAAATTATAAACGAGAAGAATCGATCCGGAAATATTCCATTTCCATATCGAATAATTTTGCAACGTCACTATTTAGTACTTGTCATAACGTTGCAACACTGAAATTGTCAAATCTGGAATCGAATTCAAATTCCGAGTATAGTATAAAACGTCCGCAATTACCATTACAGGACTGCAACTTAACAATATTCAAATATTAACGAGTTCGATACATTACAGAGTACTCAATCGAATAAACTAAAATAATTTATTATATACGTATTTCGATAGTGGACAACATTCGCGACATCTGACATTTAAGTCTGACCCCCCGACACGTGTATAAGAACTTATCAATGCACTTAATAACATATTAATAATCTGACGTTTTTAATGTCTGACCTCAGATAAACTGCCTTACATAGTTAACTTTCTGTACAATATGGTGGAGTATATTTCCAATATGGTCTAGACATGTTTTTGACGTGGTCTCTCATCTGGATGGTGATGCAGTCTTTAAGTCAAGAGTGAATAGGTTACTTCTAGGCAAGCCTGCTTCACCGTCGACCACATCATCGCTTACCTTCAGGTCTTCTTCTTTTCGTGTGAGGTGTGGTCAACTCTGTCTCTGGGAACTCCACAGGCCTCTGGCTTGGCTATTTCAGACTTACATTAACTATATTAGTCCAGGTTTCCTCACGTTGTTTTCCTTCGGTGTCGTCTGTGATGTCCAAGAGAAACTTAGGAAGTACATATGAATTTGAAAAAAGGCACATTTGTACTTGCCCGGACTTTAACCCTGACGACATGGTGGGATAGGTAGTTGTGAAATGCGAGCTTGTCAATTTTTTTCTCTAGCCATTGCCGTCCCACTGGAGCCTACCCCAATTCTATCTAGCCATTTTCTCTCTAACCAGCCCTTATGGTACGCTTCCAAATCATCTCGCCACCTCTTTCTGGGCCGGCCTCGACGGCACCTTCTATCTTCAGGAACCCACTGTGTGGTGACTCTTGCCCAGGTCAAATGGCATGCGACTAACGTGACCCACCCAATCCCAGTTGAACCTGGCAGCTTTTTACTCACGTCTATTATGTCCGTTTTGGAGCACAGCGTAGTATTCCGTATTCGGTTTGTTCTCTTTACGCCCAGAATTCAGCTCTCTGGCAAACCCAGTACTGAGAGTAAAGACTTTTGCGATTGGGTGAGTGACCATGTCTGAGCACCGTAAGTTAGGATAAGCAGGATACACATATCGATGAGTTTTCGCTTCAGGGAGATCGGATGATAACCTTTCACTAGCGTCTTCGTGGACCAGTAACATTTCCTTTACCAGTAGCTTATCAAAAATAATAAAAAAGATGGATGGGAAAACCACAGTCTTATCCATCGAGCCTATTTTTGTCCACAGCTGGGCAGATCTCCGTCACCCTTTTTCTCAAAATTCTGTATTTTGGTAGTGTCTCCGAAAAGTGGAAAAGTACAGAAAATAGTTTTATAAGGCAGTTATTGAAAGCCTTCATGGTTGTTTCCAAATTCAGCCTTTTTTTCGTGAACGCCATTACTTCTTCTAGTTCCTTTTTAAAATAGGCGTGGGTACATTTGCTCTCGCGCATTATATTTTTAATTTCGAGATCGAGCCCTTGCATTTTTACCCGGCTGCAAGGAAAGGGTTCTGTTTTTCGCGCGTATCTTGTATGTTTGTAGGTATGTATGTATGTAATATTTTTTATTACTTCATATCTTGCAAACCGCTAGATGGATTTTTATAATTAATACATCGTTAGACAGGGCTTGGCAGCCCAAGTGTTCTTAGATAAGTGAAGTTAAAAAAAACAAAAATCGCGGCTTTTGGCTAATATTTTTTTTCTTCGAAACCCATCGAGTGGGGTATTAAAATGAAGGATTTTTAAAGGTGATTACAAAAATATATACCACTTATATGTTTAAATAAAATAAAATAAAAAATAGGTAACTAAAAAGTTGTAAATAAAAAAAGTTAATTTAAAAATCAAAAACCCGACTGCCAACTAAAAAGATGTAAACAAGTAGAAAATCATGCTGTGCAGTCGGAGGATCAGGTGGTCAGCCAGATCGCGAATATGTATCCTATTATTTCGGACAATATTTTATAAGAGGAATCGTGTTTAGAAAGCCAATTATACAATCAGGTCTGTGAGTGGTAAAACAATTCATTCTCGCTCTGGAACTCATTGCAGCAATTACATCAATGGAGCACAAACGTATACAGTATAATTTCAGCAGCCTTATTGCGTAAGATTCGGTAAGGCAAAGAGTATGAACTATGTGATTGGTCGATTTTCATACTCTTTGCCCTTTTCTTTGCCGAATCTAAGGCTGCCGGTTTCCTTTCCTCAGAACATTTTCCTTCACCGTTGTCAGCGATGACCAAAATAAACTTAGAAAGTACATATGAATTGAAAAACTCACATTGGTACTTGCCCGGATTTGAACCCACGGCCTCAAGCACGAGAGGCGAAGTCTTAGCCACTGGGCCACCACAATATTGACTTGATAAGCGAAAAACGTAGCGAAATTGTGGCGTGAAGAAGGCAGGCTTGTGTTGAGTTGGGAATGGAATTTGCTGTTGTTCCAGATCTGCTGTCTATTTAAAATCTTTTCTTTTTTTTTTACGAACTTACTTAATAAGCAAAATAACGAAGTCTTTCTAAATGTAGTCTATCATCATTCGTCATTATTGTAAAAGGAAGATCCTGAAATCACAGTGGCAAGTGTAAAAATGCTACATCCATCCCCTTCATTAAACTGTCATCCACAAGGCATGGGGCGAAAACCCTATTTATCTGTATTCTTTCACTCGTGTATGCTCATTATGACTCATTAGATTTATATCATAACACACTAGTGTTGTTAGGATTCCGTACCCAAAGGGTAAAAACGGGACTCTATTAATAAGACTCCACTGTCCGTCCTGTCTGTCTGTCACCAGGCTGTATCTCATGAACCGTGATAGCTAGACAGTTGAAAATTTCACAGATGATGTATTTCTATAGCAAAAAATACTAAAACAGTATAAAATAAATATTTAAGTGGGGCTACCATACAATAAACGTGTTATGTTGTCGTTTTTTGCGATAATGGTACAGAACCCTTCGTGCGCGATGTCGACTCGCACTTGCCCGTTTTTATATTATAAATAATAGTTATAATTACGAGAACCGGTCAGCCATCGCGAGTTACTGGTGTACTTATTTTATTTGAAGGCTTTGTTACTCAATTATTGTTTTTAGCAGTATTTTGTTAAACTTGTTGATGAGTACTCTGAATGAAGATAAACGCCTAACCACAGGTTTATATATTACGCTTAACTAAAGACTGCAATTTGATATGAAGATTTCTTAGACCAGTCTAGTTCACTTTCGTGAAGAAATTCATCTTTACAATAATCTTTCGTGCCATGATTCTGCACACGTTTTTTAGGGTTCTGTACCAGAGGGTCCAAACTGTCGCTCACTTATTTGTCTGTCCGTCGTCTGTCACACAATTTGTTCCGAAGAATTTATTAACTTCCTATTGACGTGTGAACTTGAAATTCGGTGATAATGTATATTGTGTATACTTTACTAACAAATACCATATTGAAAAATCAGATTTTTCTTTGGTACTAAATGTGCGAAATCCGACACGCACTTGTAGGTTTTTATTTTATTTTGAAGCTCAGTTACGCTTAAGCTCATCAAAGTTATCCAAATAGCCCAAAAAGCTATTTAGCGTAACTTTACGTTTTCAATGCACTTTTCTTCAAATTCTTCAAGATTCATCATCATCATCATCATATCAGCCGAAAGACGTCCACTGCTGGACATAGGCCTCCCCCAAGCGTCGCCACTTTGACCCGTCCCGTCTCGCAACCAGTGGATCCCCGCAACCTTCACCAGGTCATCGGTCCACCTGGTGGGAGGCCTTCCAACGCAACGTCTTCCGGTTCGCGGTCGCCACTCCAGAACCTTTCTGCCCTTTCTGCATCCGTTCTGCGAGCAATGTGCCCTGCCCACTGCCACTTAAGTTTCTGATTCGATCAAGCAAAGAAACTCCGAGCATAGCCCTCTCCATTGCCCTTTGGGTGACTGTAAGCTTTCTGATGATGCCCATTGTAAGCGACCACGTCTCAGAGCCATATGTCATAACTGGCAACCCACACTTGTCATAGACTTTCGTCTTGAGACACTATGGTAAGTTGGACGAGATTAACTCATCTCAATCAAATCTGCCATATTACCTACCTGTCCATCGTTTACCTCTCTTCTATACCAATATTATAAAGAGGAAAGATTTTTTTGTTTGTTTGTTTGTACCGAATAGGCTCCAAAACTACTGGACCGATTTCAAAAATTCTTTCACCGTTGGGAAGCTACTCTATCCCCGGGTGACATAGGCTACTTTTTATCCCTGTATTCCTACGGGAGCGGGAACTACGCGAGTGAAACCGCGAGGCGTCCTCTAGTTTTAAATATTTATGGACTCGGGTTTCACCATAATCTCACCTAATGGTAAGCGATGATGGGGTAGACGGAGCACGCTTGCCAAGAATAATCCTATTCAACATCGACAGCCTTTTTTAATGTTCCCACTGGTGGGATTCAGGCCTGCTCTTTTTAGAGGGATTGGTAGATGTCACATGTCTTCGAATTTTTGGTTCTAGGACATGCCGGTTTCCTCGCGATGTTTTCCAACACCGTTTTGAGAGCAGTGTTGATTAAATAAATTACAAAAAGTAATGCGCCTGCTCGGGTTCGAACACACCACCTGCAAATCGTAAGTCGGGGCCGCAACCACTGCTCTCCTACCCCCCTACTCACTACTACTCACTAACCATATTCACTCTTGACTTAAAGACCTCCAGATTCTAGCTATCAGCAAACACAGACTCCTCTGTTAGTTCACTCCCTATTTGTACGCACCATGAAAGTATTCTTATGATGTTTTTCGCGTATGGGTGGGATGACCACTATGTAACTTGTGTGGTAGTTGGTACTACTTATTTTACAACCTTTTAAATACCTTTTTATATACAAACAACATAAAAGTTAAACGAGCGGCTGATATCTTAAACGATACTTCGCTTATCTAAGTTTTACGCGAAATATCTTAATATAGAAGATATTGTTGTTGTTCAAAGTCTATTTTCTTTGTTGTTCTGGGGTTGCCACGTATAAATAGCCGTTTTAGATATTATGTTTATTGAGTTTTGCCTAACAAAAGTATGCTTTCGATAGATACTTTTGAAAATTGTAAGCCTCTTACAACATTAACTCCTGAATCTTCCGTTTTGAACCTCAAACTGATTTTTTTAGGAATATTTTATGACCGTTAATATTTGTTGGATTGAATATCCTCTATATAATTATTTTGCCTAATGAATACTGAAAACTTAACGTAGGTTTGATTTAAAAAACGAATAGAGTTTTCAGGCATATTTGCATCACCAGATGGCGCCACTTTGGCAAGAGGTATTTCACTTGGAAAACGTAACTTAAGACGTCAATTTAACTTAGTCGGAAAACATAATGCGTTTTGACAGGTGACGTCTCAGTGCTGTCATTAAGTGCACATCGTTTTAGAAACCTTGCTGCCTTACCCATTAATTTAGCTGGTTTTATGATACGCCGACAACCTTAACTATACCATATAATTCGTATTAAAATGCACATTGCCATCTCTTATTCCGGTATCGACATCAAGCAACAGTGTTGCAACACTATCCCTCTCTCGCTCCCGCATAACAATTATCGCCTTAGCGCGAAAGTGACGGAGATAAAATTTTACGACTAGATCGTGTATAGCCGAGCTTAAACAATTTTCATTGCTTATTTTGCTGTGACTAATTTTATGCCAACAGCCGAGGAACATAGGCATTCTGAGAATACAATATTACTTTTGAAGTTTTATATGTTTTGAGTACCATATTATGGTTAAATCTTGTCAAAAAAACGACTTTGCTGATCGAGATGGCGTTTTGCTGCTGTAAAACCAATTTGTTTTACCCAAATGTGTGATATTGCCAATATCAAATAGAAAGAAAAATTATTTAATTTAATAATAAAAAGACTGGATCTCACTATACGAGTACACTAGCAGTGTCCGTGGCTTCGCTCCTGTCAACTGGCTACCTACCTACCTACCCTACCTAACCTAACCTGCCTACCCAGAATTTTTTTGTTACTCGATTGTTGGCCCATCCTGTATAAAGATAGTACCTAAACATAACATCACGCCTATTTTAGTAAAATTCATGTGGTTTTCACGAAGAAGCCCTGACATACGAGTCGTATCATGATATCCGATAAAATTTGGTTTGTGTTTGGAAGGTCTTTCAAGGTCCAAATCCCAACAATAAAGGAAGGACTGGAGGAAGGGACTCGATCCACCAGAACAAGATATTCTGGTGTGGTACACTGATGGATCCAAAATGGAATCAGGTACACGAGAGGGAATATACGCAAAAGGTTACAAATGTAGCAAAAGCTAAGGGAAGATGGCAGCTGTATTCCAAGCAGAAACAAATGCTATAATAACCTGTGCTCAAGAGAATATAGATATAGGAACCAGAAGTATATACATATACATAAATTCTTAGTGACAGTCAGGCTGAATCAAAGCGATGGCATCCTACAAAGTGGACTCCAAACTTGTTCTGGATCCTATCCAAACCCTAAACAGGCTTGGGAAGCATAATAGAATAAGACTGATCAGGGGGGCACAAAGGAATCCATGGTAACAAAGTGACATACGAACTGGATGAACTGTGACTGGATCCACAAATGATTTTGTGGGTCCAGAGTCATGTGTAGGCATTTCGACGTGTCTCGTAAAAGCCAAATTTAGGGAGTTTGCAGATCACAGGCAATAAACACATTGGCTGTCTAATACCGGTCTGGAACACTCAAAGAAATGCCTGGACTCTACGTTCAAAGCACGGGAATGCATTTGGAATTTGAGCAGGGGGCAAATCCGCTACCTGATTGGGGCCTTTACTGGGCACTTTGGTACCAACGACATGCTCATGACGATTGGTCTATCCGCGACACCCATTTGCAGGTTGTGTGGGGATCATACGGAACGGATGGAGCACCTTCTGTGCACATGCGATTCACTGGCTGGTAAGCGAATGAGTCTCCTAGGGGTGAGATATCCAAAATCAGAAAACTATAGGCTCATATCGCCTAGTCTCGTTGTAAAACTCATGAAGAGAGTTTTCAACGAGATTGGGGAGGAGTAGGTTTTTTGGAGGACCACAATAGATCCCAATGGTCGAAGTGTCAGAGTTATTTCTGGGCCCCTCCACAAGATAAGATAAGATACGTGTCGTGGTCGTGAGTTCGAACCTAGGCAGGCTCTTTACTTTGTGTAAATTATTTAATCACCACTGCTCAAACGCAAACTACCAAAATAAGAGGATGGGAATATGAATCTTTATTTATAAACAGAGTTGCGTCACGGTGTGCGAGATGTTACAATATTCTCTATGTTTTGCCGTGAAGCGTACAAAGATTATCACATTCAAATTTATTAATTTATATACAATATAATAATATCTTTTCAACACACTTGCTCATAAAGTGGCTCTAATTTCACCGCAATTAGGCACATAATGACACCTGTTATCAAACTGTGACTTTTTCATTGCTATTATTCACAAGTGAGTTATAGAGTTTTTTTTTTTATTTATTGGTTGAGTTGCTTTGTTCTTAAAAAAAGTTTCGATACAAAAAAGATCGTTCTCAATAGTAAAAATGCAACACATTTCATGCAACTTCGTATTTAAATAGATAATTTCAACTTGTACGTGTTTAATAAATAAAACTTTCACTCAAATATAACTTTTGTTTTTGTCTTTAATAAAGATTGTTAGATGCGCGCGCATAGGAAAACTGATTAATTTTGCCCGCCATTGCGAAAAAAATTCACAACTCGTTTTGACTGTTGGAAATGATTTTTTTGTATTTTTTTCTTCTCAAGTGTGTTGAAAAACGTCGTATGATACACGTGTGTATTGATGATTACCGTCCTCGGCTCTCTTAAGACCCTCGCCTGACGGCTCGGGTCTCAATGGCGCCTCAGAGGTAATCACCAACGTTACACACTTGTACCATAATGTACTATTATTCTATACTGAACCCGGCCTGCCTACCTCGGGTCAGGAACTTCATAACCGTTATTGCGGAGCCCTTCAGCGCCCGCCGCCCCCGACTGCGTGTAGGTCCACTGCTAGATGCCCCAAGTCTTTGGCACCCTCTGATGGACGATGCAGCAACGTTCGGCAAGACAAGCTTGTTGTTAATGACGCCCAGCACCAGAGCCCGGCAATCTTCCTTTGCAACCTCAACAAAGCCGATGAAGAGGAGCGCTTTTCTTTGCGAACGTGTCTCCAATCCGTCCGAATTCGATGTCCGATTCGTGTCTCCAATCCGAATTGATCAAACCTATGGCCCCAGTTCCTTTTTGCACCAGGGCCTTCGGTTACCAAGCTACGCCTCTGATCGTGTGTACCTTCAAATCTAGTCTTTGGCCTATGGTTAAGCTTAAGAATTTTGTTGTGTTGATAGAGAATTTAATAGTCGCGATTTTACACCTTCGCTACTCGATATCATAGTAAATATAACATCACGCTTCAATTTCCCGAAATGTTATGCATAGGTGCATAGTTGTTATTCGTATTCATTATCTTATAGGGTAATTAAAACATGTACTTCTGTAAATGCTACAAAGTTTTGCTTGGTAATAGCGAAGCATACTTTTGTAAGAAATAAATAGCCTTGTGTACATATACCGTCATTCGGGATGATTAGCATCGCCATATGCCTATTAGTGTCTATGAATAGCCATAATATCCCAGTAACTGGTTATCAATAACGCGTTAAAACGCATATAACTGATATAGCTTCAAGTGTTAAAATACCGTCATCTGGGATGATAAGCATCACCATATTCCTATTCTTGTCTATGAATTTCCACTTTGTTGCAGTAACTAGTTATCAATAACGCGTTAAAACGCATATAACTGATATAGCTTTAAGTGTTAAAAAACCGTCATCTGAGATGAAAAGCATCGCCATATTCCTATTCTTGTCTATGAATTTCCACTTTGTTGCAGTAACTTGTTATCAATAACGCGTTAAAACGCATATAACTGATATAGGTTAAAGTGTTAAAAAACCGTCATCTGAGATGAAAAGCATCGCCATATTCCTATTCTTGTCTATGAATTTCCACTTTGTTGCAGTAACTTGTTATCAATAACGCGTTAAAACGCATGTAACTGATATAGCTTCAAGTGTTAAAATACCGTCATCTGGGATGATAAGCATCGCCATATTCCTATTCTTGTCTATGAATTTCCACTTTGTTGCAGTAACTTGTTATCAATAACGCGTTAAAACGCATATAACTGATATAGCTTTAAATGTTAAAAAACCGTCATCTGAGATGAAAAGCATCGCCATATTCCTATTCTTGTCTATGAATTTCCACTTTGTTGCAGTAACTTGTTATCAATAACGCGTTAAAACGCATGTAACTGATATAGCCTTAAGTATTAAAAAACCGTCATCTGGGTTGATTTGCATCGTCATATGCCTATTCTTGTCTATGAATTTCCACAATGTCGCAGTAACTTGTTATCAATAACGCGTTAAAACGCATGTAACTGATATAGCTTTTAGTGTTGAAAACCGTTATCCGGGATGATAAGCATCGCCATATTCCTACTGCATATGAATTGCCATAATGTAGCAGTAACTACTTATTAATAACGCGTTAAAACGGCTATCACTGATTTAGGTAGCTGTTTTATTACTTCTTCTAATAACCTGTAAGTCTTTAATGCAGGTGTAAATAATCGAATGGTTACTCTAATGTCAACTAGTTTGCTTTGATACTATGTAGATACTCATATCGTTTCAGTGTCCAAGCCTAGGCTTAATTTCGATTTGCTGTTGTTATTGCTGTTTTGTCAAATGTCAAAAGTACAAAAAACGATTAAATGATTGCAAGATTCAATTATCTGTTTTTTATTATTTTTTTGCTTAGTTGGAAGAAGAAAAGAAAGAAATATATTTAATTTGCACTAGGCATGGCACATACCATCTAGTAGTTAAGTTGCTTAATTTGTTGTGCATGCTGTGGTCTACTGTAAATGATGGAGTAGGTATACCAACTAGAAACCTAAATACTTCTTCTTCTTCTTTTTGTGTGAGGATGTGGCCACCTCAAGTGTCAGAGTTAATTAAGCCGCCTCTGGAAAACCCCACAGCCCTCTGACTTGGCTATTTCAGACTTACATTAACTATATAAACCCATGTTTCCTCACGATGTTTTCCTTCACCGTTGCCTGTGATGTCCAAGATAAACTTAGAAAGTACAAACCTAAATACTGATTACGTGTTACTGTGTATATCCTTTGAGAAAAATCATAAATAAAAAAAAGTCGTGTGGCACTCGGGGACTGCCGCGGTAAAGCTATTGCATAGCATTTATTCTAGATCCAGTCCTGGAAAATGCGTCAAAAAAATTAAAAACGTTAAAAACTCGAAAACGTAGCGAGCCAAACCCGCATTTATTTACGATTAATAAAACTCTAAAAAACAAAACAAAAATACCCTTTATTCACATTGAAATAAGGTCGCTTTTCTTTGACAAGCAAAAGTGACCCTTATTCTCATTAGCATAAGGTCCACATTGATCACCATTGTCACGTTTCGTTACGGAATTTTTCGTTACGGAATTTCTGGATTCGGTCTCCACGCTCAAGGCCCGCGATAGAAGCTATGCAATAGCTTAAAAAATAATATAATAACAATATAGTAGTGTTATGTTCAATTAATTTATCATCTAAGTATTCGTCAACAGTATAATAACATTTATCAACAAGTAATAATTTAATTTTTTTCTTGAAATGTATTAAATCTATTTTTTTTATGGCATCTGGCATTTTATTGTAAATATGTGGGGCTATAACCAGAACCCTTTTTGTTATTAAAGCAGTTTTACATTTGCGATTACACAAGGCATTTTTATATTGCTGATATTGACTACGAATTGTAACATCTCGTACAGTAGATATTTTTCAAAAAGGTTGAAACCGGTTAGGGATTGATTAACTTTTAAAGACCTAACAGACTTCCGTACCTATTCCTCGCTATCACGTAAAAGTTATTGTTATGATATCCAATATTAATATCTCTAGGACTTCTTGTACACTAAAGTGCGGTACTTACAGACAAACAATTTTATGTCATTCGATTTTACGAGTACACCATCAAAATCTTGCTTTATGGTGTCTGACGCAAACCTTTTTAACATCCATGCAATAATTCCTTAGAAACTTGTAGGTCGAAGAAAATACTTAGTTTTCATAATTTTCATAGATTGTTATGATTGTTTTGTTGTGCCTTGTTGTTATTGTTATATAGATTTTAACATCTGTGAAAGGTTAGGTAGGTTTTCTTTATTATGTCTTTCAAGATGTGTATGTTGGCGTAATAAGTACCTGAATAGGAAGTTATCTGATTCTGTAGATTGAATACAAGATACAGTTATTATGTATGTTATTCTACTGCATTTGCAAAGGAAAATGCATGGAGAATTACATGTTTACATAAAACTGAATAGTATGGGTACTGTGGGGGCGTTCGAGCGCTTATACCATAGACAATATAGCTTATTCAACGAAGATTATGTTTACGTAGAAACATGTCCAGTAGTGAAAGTGAGGACACACACGTTAAGTTTTTCTTTAATTTTTATTTATAAAATCGTACGCAAGTGCGAGATATCGCATAGTTTGAGTTGTTTTGACACCGGGACGCGTCCGGCACCCTGTGCACACCGTCCACGGACGTTTTCGGCTAACACAAACATCCAGCAGGCCAGATCTAAATCGGACGTCCGAACGCTCAAGGTCACGTCCGCGACTTACGTCCGATAGTATGCACAATGTAATGTACAATCATTACCCAGATACTCTTTAAGTCGCGGCTGTCAGTCGCGTCCGTCAGCCGCGTCCGATAATTTGTTCCCAGCTTTAACGTTCTGATTTCAATCACCTTCCAAATCTAAAAACTTATCTGTTGCCAGTCTTATAATAGGCAATGAGGTTGCCTCTAAATAGGTGAGAAGCTCTCACAGTACTATCTGTGGTACTATCATGACTTGCCTAAGAAATTGAAACGATTTTGACATTCTTGAATCTACATTCAAATTTTATACAAAATCAAAGAGAGAATCAAGGTGGTGCACCACAAATTATTTGTAACGTCATTCTGTATTTGTCATTTTCAAATGATTGAAGAAAGTGAGAAGAATGTGGTGTTCAAATTCTTTATTAGATTATTTATTTTCTTTTTCAATTCTGGTGCTGATTTTTCACATTTTTCTATTCTAGAGCCTTTGGCTTTACCACCATAGAGACAGAGACCTTTATTTTTAACATCTATTATAGTGTTTGTTTACTGCTTTACAAACCTATTAAAAATCTAATTTGTTTCTCCACCACATCTAGTTAGTTTTCCAACATTGTAATTATAGAACAATCAGTGTTAACCGGACAATTAAAAGTGTTCAATTACTGCGACCATCTCATTTGTAAGTCCCTCCTGTCCGGACTGCGGACGGAATGTCCGGCACAACTTGTTAATTTGTGTCAAATGCATTGTGTCTACATGCAGGTAGAGAAGCTGGAAAGGCCTTAGATTGGTTTTTCTTTAAGGCTACAGAGAATGATCTATCAGATTTTTTCTACTGTAGGTATGTTTATGTATCTGGTTAGCGCTTTTAATTTTTCGTGGTAGATGTATGCGATAATCGCCAGTCTTGAAGAACAGGACCGGCTGATGTAGCGATGCATGGGGGAGCCCTAAGTATAGCATTTTGGTCGCCTTTGCTGATGACGATTAGCAGCCTAATTGCGTAAGTGAATTTGGAAAGGCAAAGGGTTTGATCCCTTGAAAGAGTATGAAAAGCACTCTTGAAATAATTAGGTATTGCCAAAAATTATTGGGCGCTTTCGTTGTAGAAGATACTCTTTTCGAAATAGTCTAATAATATTTCGCAATACATAATTTATTTTTATTTATTTTTAAAAACATTGGCCCCCACTAAGATTTTGTTCCTGTTTCGTGGGTGCCTTTATAAACGTTTAAACTCACGTCCACAAGACACCCAGATCCGGAACAACTATCTGTAGGCCATATAAATATTTGTTCCGTGTGGGAATCGAACCCGCGACACGCAGCACAGCAGCCGATCGCATAACCATTGCGCCAATCGTGCTATTAGGCTGCCCATCATTTGCCTTATAATAATATATAGAAGAGCCTGCTTACTTTTTTTTACTTTTTGTACAGTCCTTGTTCTCCAACTTCAAGAAAGTCAAACGAGAGAATTTACAAAATACAATGCTTTAGTTTAATAGCAATAATTACCAGTTCTACTGAGATTGTTAGATCTAGGGCCTAACTATGGATTCCTAGGTGGTCATTTGATAAAACTCATTAAGTAATGATTATGCATTCATACATTCGTATTTTCCCAGCAAACCCTTTCATTTGATACCCATATCATGGCAGTGCACAAAAAATAACTATTCCGCCATCTTGGTCCGTCCGCCATATTGGATTTAGAATGACATCACTTAGCTAACCAAGCATTGTCATTCAAACTAAACTGCAAAATTTCATCTTAATCGGTGGAGGATTACTAATTTAAAATTCAGCTGCAAGATTTCACCCGAACACACATACATACATACATTGCAAGTTAAATAAAAGCTTGTAAAAAGAGTCACCTAATATCCCCCATCTGATCCACTTTCCCTATCCTGAAGAATTTTGTTGTCACATCCTGTCATTTCCACTTTAGTTCAATGTGTCGTTTGTAAAAGAGTGTCGATGTGTCAACAACAAATTGATCATTCGATTTTAATTGATGTCGTTAAGTTGCGGCAGCCATTAATGTTGTGATAGGTTTTCGAATAAAATAGTTTCTTATTTCTTGTACTGAAGACAATAAACCACTAGGTATGTACTTGGAAAACGGAGCGAATTTCGAAAGATTTTTTTTAATGTACTTCTGAGAAGTATAAAGTGAGGTAAAGTTTTAGTGAAAATCTTTGGATTGCTGTCATTTTCTGTGTTAGGTAAATATTTTCTTTATTTTTTAAAACTGATTTTAGTCTATTCACTTTACATAATGGTAAATCCATTAGGTTATCTCATCGCAACATTTTTTTTTGTGTGGTATTAATTATCTTTTTTTTATTGTTTTTTTTTCCCTTTGAATGCCTTTTGGGCACTTCAGTTCTCACGACAATTGTGTTTCTATTATTTCTGCTAATTAGCACTTAAGGGGTTAATTAATTAGTTCATTTCGATAAAATCAATTGAAGGGTACAGGCAAAAAACACGGAATGTCCTAATTTTTAGATTTTGAGAAAAACGCAGTGAAAAGTTTAGAAATACGTAATTTTTATCCTTCTTCTTTACCGGTATGTACCGGTATGTCATGCACATTCCCGGTTCTTTTCGTTTCGTCCATAAACAAAAACTTATTTTTGGTGCGTAGTTAGTGATTGAGAATAAAACTACCATACATAAAGATTTGCTTGCCAATAAAAAATAGAAAAATTTAAACTTGTTACATTCTCTGTTCTTTGCCTGTATCCTTCAATTGCAATAGCAACTTACCTGTGTGATGTCCGTAGAAACATTTTATTCAGACTATACTACTTTTCATAACTGAAACCAAGTCTAGACTAGACACAGTCCGCCTGTCCCCCACTCCATATTTATTCGCACCAGTGCACAAAACTGAACTCACAACTGGAAAACAGTTCAATTGTTAACCAGCAACAGTTGTTTGCAATCGTTTATGAATAAGTTTGCGATGCGGTTTCGTTCGGGTTAAGTTCGGAACTTTTCGGCAATTTTCGGAACTACCAACTGTTACTACAGAATTTCAATCTTTTATCAAGTAGATAGAGTTTAAAATCGTGTGCATGTGAAGTTTTGGAGCAAAATTTGGTGTGCTTCGGGCAGGCTGTGGTTTCAAGTTTGGGAGGGTAGGACCACAAATGGACCAGGTTTGGAAAACAATCAATGGTGTGGTTTAATTGTGAACATTTTCGTTTGTGGTCAGATCGGTTAGTTTCGGAGTTTGTATCTTGTTAGTAGGTACGTTTGTTTTATTCTAATTGAGTTGTGTAATATTTGGTAACGATTGTTTTGTAATCTGTGTAAAATGTATCTTTGCTTTGGTGAGGGGGTCAACTAATATCAGCGTCTTGTGTAGGTTTGCTCTACAGGACAATTTGTGATGTGATAATTAAGACCGACTTTTTTTTTGACTTGTAAGGATCAATTACTATGACTTAATATTATAATCTAAAAAAGAAACAGACACTAGTCAATAATTCTTCCATACAAACGTAGTCTGGCGATTAGTCCACTGTTTGACGATGTACGTTCAAAATAAAAAATGATATCAATTTGTCTCATCATTATCTAGACCTGTATGGAAACATAGAAGTTAAAAAAGAAAAATATTGAAATTTATGAGCGTCGAAAGTTCCATATATCAACACTAACTTTAACGCATCTTTGGGCGGAAATAAATACCATAAGAAGAAGGAAAATTGCAAGACAGCCACCATACAGGGATAGATTAGTAGTTCAACAATGCAAATAATTTTATTTTGAAAACAGTAGTAGTTTTTCCCAAAGGTTTGTTTATAAAATTTCGCGCGCTCGTTTTCGGCCTAAATAATCATCCATTTCGCTACAAACTTGCAAAAGTGTTAATTCGTACGCGAACTAGCATCTTACTACTCATCACAGCATCTATCTCTTTCGCACGTGTTGTCAGATAAGATAGCTTGCATTTTAACCCCGCACACAAAATAGTTCGTGCCGTCGACTAGGGCAACCTATTATTAACCGACTTCCCAAAAATGAGGAGGTTCTATGTTCGACTTCTTGTTTTTTTTTTTTTTTTGTATATGTTCACCGATTACTCCGTCAATTGTGGACCGATTTTGAAAATTCTTTTTTGTTTGAAAAAGTATGTTCCGAAATTGGTCCCATTTTAATTTGGTGAAGATCTGATGAAGAACTTCGGAGATATACAACAGAACTCTTCAATTAATAACGGCAATCTCTCGGGATTGCTGCAATCGCATGTCTGTTTGTTGTTTATAACATTTCATAACATAACATCACGCCAGTTCGCTCTTAAGGGGTAAGCAGACCTCTCATTTCACCGGTTATGTTCAAGTTTCATGAAATCTATTCTGGCGAAATAGTTCCCTTACTAACTTGCCTATTAGGTACGTACAACTAAAAAGTGAAAAATAAAAAAACTTTTCGCAAAAAAATACTACCGACTTCCAAATACAAAACAAAAAGTGAAAAATAACTTAATTTTTGAAGTCGGTGTCCATAACGCAAAAAAATGGTACCTACGAAAGACACCGACTTCAAAAAATTAAGTTATTTTACACTTTGTAGTTTTGTATTTGGAAGTCGGTAGTACTTTTTTGCGAAAAGTTATCACTTGTATGTACCACCTTCACAACAAAACCAACCCTCGTTAACTTAACCTCCAACAATAAAAAATTAACAAGCCCCCATATTTGCATTTAGTAGCAATATGGCCAGACGTTACTGACCTACGCCGTAAAAGGGTAATGTAATAAAAATCTCTAAAAATTTTAAAACTCACCCATAAAACTAAGACGATACAGGCTATCCGGCAGCCCGGTAGTAAACTGGCGTAAGTCCGATACGGCGGATTCCGACGGTTCCTATCAAAACTTTTATTGTCCCCGTCCTTTGTCCCTCTCGCACTAACGCAGTTAAAAAGAGATGACACTAGCACAGTATTATCTTTTTCAGGAATTCATTGTCGTTGCAAGTTTTATGGTTCTTGTGAAGCATCGCATATTTTTATTGCGTCTCGTGGATTGAAAAGCTCCAGGATATCTGGGTCTTTCGGTATATAGATTAGTTCGTCCGTTGCCGGATATGACTTGGGGTTTTATCCGTTTCGTTTGAGATGGACATTTCGTTTGAATTTCGTTCACTCAGGACTACTTAGCATTTTTGTGCTTGGAATTACAGCAATCACTGTTGAGTTAGTAAAAGATTTTGTATTTTCTCTCTGTTTCCGACTTCCCAAAAAGGTATTTTTTAATTTGTATTACCTCAGAATTTTATACGGGGTGAACCGATTTTGATGTTTCTTTTGAAATCTGGTGCTTGTCATGTGGTCCCATATAAATTTCATCAAGATCTGATGAAGAACTTCCGAGATTTACAACAGAATTCTTCAATAAATTACGGCAAATCACTCGGGATAGCTGCAATCGCATGTCTGTTTATTGTCTACACCATTTCATAACATAATATCACACTAGCACGCTCTAAAGGGTCGCAGTGTGAACAGTTCACTCTGGAATACTCTAATTCCACCAGTTTTGTTTAAGTTTCATGATACTGGGTTAATCTATTATGGCTTCACTTTGGGCATTATAGATACCTGGCCTTTAGAATTGGTCCATTATGTACCACAAATAAAAATTGAAAAATAAAAATACATTTTACAAAAAATACAACTGACTTCCAAATAAAAACACTACAAAGTGAAAAATAACTTCAATTTTGGAAGTCGGTGTCAAAAAACGAAGAAACCAAAACAGAAACACCGACTTCCGAAATTGAAGTTATTTTTCACTTTGTAGTTTTTTTATTTGGAAGTCGGTTGTATTTTTTGTAAAAAAGTTTTTTGTAGTTGCGTCTGTCAAGCTTTAACTATTGAAAATGTCGCTACAGCCAAGCACACAATAATTATATGTGCTTTAGAAATCAGTACAATTGGCATTTTCAACCTTATAAAAAATGCATTTAACATTTTCCTTCGCCAGTTTATACAATCCTCAGTTATAAAGTTAAAATTGAACAATATCTAAGATCGCTAACGTGCAAGGTAATGAAAAATGCTGCAGTCGCTGAATTTACGTGCAATTCCTGAAAGCGTATTCTCGTAAATATATTCCGGGCTATAAAAATGGGAGTATTCGGTTATAAGGTTTTTACAACGAACATCGTAACTTTACGCGGACCTATTATATTGGTTCCGTGTGTTTTGCCAGACTTTCTGGATAAAACCAAATGAAAGGGCTTAACTGGTTAAGAGATTGGTAATAACTTCAAATTGGTTTTCTTTATTGCTGCTTATTAGGTATTGCGTTTTTAAAACAAGATAGAAAACATTCTCCAGTATTTTGATTAACTCAAATGAATTTTATTTAATCATTTTCTTTCAACTTCTAAAGGTATTTTTTAGGGTTCCGTACCCAAAGGGTAAAAACGGGACCCTAATACTAAGACTCCGTGATCCGTCTGTCTGTCTGTCCGTCTGTCACCAGGCTGTATCTCATGAACCGTGATAGCTAGGCGGTTGAAATTTTCACAGATGATGTATTTCTGTTGCCGCTATAACAACAAAACACTAAAAACAGAATTTAATAAATATTTAAGTGGAGCTCCCATACAACAAAAGTGTTTTTTTTGCCGTTTTTTGCGATAATGGTACCCCTAATAATGGAACACCCTACGTGCGCCCGCAGTTCGTCCGACTCGCACTTGGGCATTTTTTTAATATTACGGACCATTTTTAGTTAACGGAAAGCTTTTATTCATCGAACACGAAACCATCATAGATACTATTGAATGATATTCTGAAATATTTAATAAGTATTGAAAGATTGAAACTTGAATTCATTTTGCCATCAGCTAAGATGTTCCTAATAGGAACTAAACTAACATTCAACTTAACGCCAGCTCTTAGTCAAAATATTTTCTCGCAAACTACCCGCGTTTCAAGTTGAAGCAATTTAATTAAACTAAGGTGTACGTCATGAACGTTAAATGTAGACGAAGGCGGCCATTGTAAATTCCACCAACGTTTCAGTTTCATAGCTTTAGTTAGAAAACGCCGTCGGACTTTTATGGGCAATTTCGGTTCAGACGTTTTGTTATATTACCAATGCTTTTAAGGTACTGCACCTCGCTCCGGTAAACATATGTGCAATTTTACGAGCCACTAGTTTATGGTAAATGTGTAGTTATGTCTGCGGCAGCGTTAACTCTTATGTATGAAATGCGCAATTTATCTTGTCTTGACAGATGTGCCTATTGAAAACTTTAACGTTTGTCTCTCCTACCGACCGTCGTCGCTCGCACCTCAGTTTTACGTCTTACGTTATTATGTTTTACTTAAAAATGTTCATTCATTCATTTTCGGTTTATGATTTTATCTGTGGACAACTTTACAGCAAACTCAACTCTTCTAAATTTAAACCGCGTAAGTGAGATGATAGCACGTTTAGACCTTCGACAGTTTATTAACAGACAAATAAATGTTTCTCGCCAATAAAGAAAGGGAATGCTCCAAAGAAACTTCACTCTGTACCCATCAAACATCAGATAGCAATAAAATTTTACGACATTACACCTTTTTCTCGTTTTTCTCAAATAAAACACGTATTGTGTCGTCACCAATTAGTATTGCTAAAGTACACATTGACGCGAATCTGTCATAAATACAGTTTTACGAGTGTCTCAGATAGTATCTAATAAACTTGGCGTTTTGTGGCGACTACGCTCTAAACCGAAGTTAGTCTGACAATCAACGTATGATTGAAGTTATTGAGTTGTGGAGACCAAAGCAATTATTTGAACGGAACAATTGAGGCGTTCACACCATTCGTTCACTATGTTGTTTGAAAAACTTTGATTTGTGGTTATGTCCAGTCGGTTAGGCTGTAACTTTTGTCTCCGCTATTAATTTGTCTTTCACCTCAAATCTATGAGTTTATATGAATTGTCACTCGGCTAACTCGACGCTACAAGGGTCAGAGACAAAAGTTGCTACCTCTGACGTAATAAAAATAATTTTCGTTTTATGTGTTATATTTTGTAATATAGTTATTACTAATGAATGGTTTTTATAAGAATAATAAGTAATTCTTTTCGTATAACTTACAAAACATCCGAACAATGTCCGTTAGTTATACTAATATAACAAAATCTTAAAATTTTTGACCGCAAGCGATGTGTGAGCCCTGATCCACCAGCGCCATTTTTGAAGCAACCAATTGTCTTGGAAACCAAACCTCTTGTTACGTTTGGCCATCTGCTTTTTATCCTAATTTCGTTCCGGATATCTTCACGAATTCTTTCGTGAAGCAATACTTTCGTGTTTTTTATTTTTTCTTTCTTTCCAATCTATTTTTTTGAAGTGATGACTTTTACTTGGCTGTCAGTATCACATGCTATTTTTATTCGGTTTGTTTTAGCTGTCTGTCGTCCATGATTGATAAATAAATAAAAATAAACTGTAGGTATTATTTATTTACATTTTTGTTTTTTTTTTATCGTAGACTTATGTTTAGTTAGGTTAGGTTTTTTAAAACTTAGGGTCCTTAAAGTAATAACTGTAGCATGCATGGCCTTAGTAAATACATTTAAGAATGTGCCCTTAGCGTGATGACAGGAGTATCCACCCGCCCTTACGGCCAACTTGGTGATTGTTAGACGTCCAGACAGCGAAGAGTAAACTACGATTTCGCGATGCTCTTAAATTGCCACTGTTTTCACTGTTTGTGCCAATTATTGTTTTATAAAACCACATTACATTATTACCTGCGAACGTGCTTATAACTCATTCAATAGTGCAAAAACACCCTGAGAGAACATTAACCTATATTACGTATTTTTTCAGTCGTATTCATCATCATCATCCTTTAAATATTCCCACTGCTGGGACAAAGGCTTCCTCTCTGTGAGATGGGCCGTAACCCACCACCTGGGCCCTATGCGGGTTGGTGGTTGTCGCACGTCTTCGATTTTTTTAGTTCTAGGACATGCCGGTTTCCTCACGATGTTTTCCTTCACCGTTTTGAGAGCAGTGGTGATGAAATATTTATACAAGGAAAAACGCCTGCCTGGGTTCACCCACGACCTACAAATTTTAAGTCACTAGCCCAACACTGCTCCTACCTTTTTCCTGTCGAATTGACAAATGCCTAATGAGCCAAATGTAATAAGCTCATCAAGTGGTATCTAAAGCAAATCAGAAAGGATTCTAGTACGTGTTAAGAATTATTGTTCTCCTGTTCAGTGCACCGGATGCACTTAACTTGGAGACCGACACTCTACGTTTTTAAAGATACAGTAATGAAAGAAGCAGCATCATTGGCGATTTAAAAGTACCGAAATAATATCTGGGATAATATTTTGAGATTGTGAAGTCCTGTTGCACAGATAATTAGTAACGGGAATATTGATGCCACGTAGAAGATGATTACTCAATTACAGACATTGTTTATATGGCACAATGTATTGTCTCATTTGTTGTCATTGACTGCCATTAGCTTCTTCAATGGTGGCCTGAAACGGGCAATAAATAAAATGACAACCTTTTATTGTCGTACCGAAGGCCTCTTGAATGAAAAGAGGAAACGACTCATACAAACATTGATCACAACATTAGCTTGATTATCATTTCTGAAAATTTAAATCAGGGTTTTGCCAGGATTACAGGAGGTGCCTGATTTGTAGACTAAGGGCCGATTTCTGAATTGAATATTTGAGGTTAAGAACGAGTTGAGTATTTGTCAAACTGCAGTTCAGCCTGAAAACCTGTCAAAATTTGGCATTGAAGTAGGGGTTTGACACGTTCTTAATCACAATACTCTCACTCAGAAATCGGCCCTAAGGCCCACTTGCATGAAAAACTTAAATCAGAGTTAGTTCCTAACACGAGGTTAAATTGACAATTCCATTGGCATTTTCAGAAACGCCCAAACATTTACCCACATTTCCCATCTGTCTTATTAAATTTGTTATTATTTACTGCTACCCACCGCTGGTCAAAGTAAACGCAATCTTTCTTAGGTGGTTATTATTTCTTACGTATGTCTCAATAAAACGTGTCCATAAGAGGATAGACAGACAGACTAAACACAAAGCATTGCAGATTTAGACACGCGGACGTGTGCTACGTAGGATGGCCGTGTCGGATCTTGTCATTATTTGTTTACTTAAAATGGGACACAAGTACCTTTGTTTGCTATTATGCAAAGTCTAGTTTCAGGTATGGTGTCGATATAGTTCATGGGAACTATCTACATCTACGTAAATACACATCTAGACTCAAATTCAAAACTTTTCCACTCACAGCTACGATCAGAACCCTTCAAACGCCACGAGCTTTTCACCGCCATGCTCACATTTTAACGGCACATAACTTCTCGAGCAATACAGGCAAGCACATGCCATGTCAGGCAATGCTCGATGCTCGTAAAGCAGCCCGTTATGCTCGTGACGTCTTTTATGCGCGTCAGATGGCTTATTTGTGAATTTCGGTCTGGTATGAACTAATTAAACTATGGTTTTATGTGTTGTGTTACTGTACGACATTGTTTTTGTTTCATTAGTGTTATATAGGGGATGTAGTTCCCCAATTTATGTATGAAAGAGTATGGAGCAGGTCGCGTTAGTAGTGGACTAAGCTTTTTCAGATGGATGGATTTTGTGAGACATGAAAGAAATAGGAGAGAATGACAAAAAAACGTGTTGCGTTGCGCCGCCCCAAAGTAACATATGACAAGTGCAGATAATGGTGACAAAACGTTTAAAACGCGTTCAAATTGGTCGTCATTGCCAGAGAATAGGCTATGAATGAATTAAAAAACATTTTTTCTAAAAAAAAAAAAAACAAAAAAAAAAAAGAAAACAGGAACACCGCCTTCCGAAAAAGCAGTTATTTTTCAGTGTTTTTATTTGGAATTCGGTTGTATTTTTTTTTTGTATAATGGTTTTATTATTTTTTACTTTATTGTTGTAGTACCTAATAGGCAAGCTCTATAGTAAAGTACCTAACCGTGTTTCATGAATCTTGAACATAACCAGTGAAATAAGAGTGTACCAAGATGAACTGTACACAACTGCGTACCTATCTAGAGCGTACTGGCGTGATGTAATGTTATGAATAGTATAAACAATAAACAGAAATGCTATTGCAGCAAACCCGAGAGATTTGCTGTCAATTATTGAAGAGTTCTGTTGTATATCTCCGAAGTTCTTCAATAGATCTTCACCGAATTTAAATGGGACTAATTTCAGAACAAACCTTTTCAACCAAAAAAGAATTTTCAAAGTCGGTCTACAATTGACGGTGACATCGGTGAAAAAATAAATAACAACAAAGAAACAACAAAAGAATAAACAAACAAACTCGAACATCGAACCTGCTCCTCCTTTTTAGAAAGTCGGTTAAAAAGAAGACTAAACGTCGCTTTCTAAGGCCCAGTTTTGACGAAATGAACGATTGACGAATAAACGCGTATTACTGAAATTTGAAACCTTTGGTTAGGATATTTAACCATTGGTTGATTTAATCACGGATCAAAAAACTGGGCCTAAGTATGAATAATTTATAACATTCCCGGCAATCATAAGTGGGAGTTCAAGTTGTGGTGCCATGCTTACTGTGTAGTGCCTAGAAACTTGAGCAATGTGTCCATTAATATTCAAATGCTTTTTCCCACCACCTAATTAACTCAAGCACCTAACTTTTATCAATCAGCCTCTTCACAAACCACACTTGAAATTCAAAACTTCAAACGACAGTTTAACAGCCAGGAACTAATAGTTTTAGTAGCTGCTTCAAGAACCCCATAACACTACCGTCTCCTGTCAAGCGAAGCACCATCACAGAGAGTAACAAAAACCAGCCGTAAATCGAACGGCATAACAAACTAACGCCATCTTACTGACAATTAAAACTTATTAATTACCTCGCCACCCGGGCTCGTAAACTTGCATTTACTGCACTAGGTAATAAAAGAAGTTTTCCTTTTAAAACCTTTAAAAACCAGCCTCGTTTCGGCATTCGATGGCAGTAAAGAGAGCTCGGTTTACGAGCACAGTGTACGCGCGTGACTTTTTAGCTAATAACATACCTACTTTGATTAGTTCGCGAAATTGAACGAATTGCAGTTCGTGGTAGTGTTTGGTTAAGAGTTGGGTAAAGCATGAAGCAGCTTGGAGCTTTAGATTTGTTAAAATTAGTGCTTTTAATATGATACTTCTTCCAAGAGTGACTATATCGTACGTAGACTATATACTCGTATGTTTTGTGTCGGTTTTAGTAGGGAACGAGGGGCTAGACGTAACGCGGGTAAGAAGTAACACACAAATTCGAGCTGTGGCCATGATGTTTCTTTACACCATAGAAGAATAACCAATGTAGAGTTGTGGCAATATATTTACTCTCGCGCACGAAGGGTTCCGTACAATAATCGCATAAAACGGCCAAAAAATCACGTTTGTTGTATGGGAGCTCCACTTAAATATTTATTTTATTCTGTTGTTAGTATTTGTTGTTATAGCAGCAACAGAAATACATCATCTGTGAAAATTTCAACTGTCTAACTATCACGGTTCATGTGATACAGCCTGATGACAGACATACAGACGGACCGCGGAGTCTTAGTAATAGGGTCTCGTTTTTACCCTTTGGGTACGAAACCCTAAAAATCTTCCTATAAGCTTAGCTTAAGTATGAGGACGAAAATATGCTTTACTAGCTTCTGCCAGCGGCTTCACCCGCGTGAAAAGTGTTTCTTTTTTATCCCAAGGGAATATTATACCGGGATGAAAAGTAGCCTATGTGCTACTCCGGACTATAAATATATCTCTGTGCCAAATTTCATCCAGATCCGTTTAGCCGTTGTGGCGTGATTGAGTAACAAACCTAAATCCACACTTCCACACACACACTCAAACTAAGGAACAAAAAACACACTAAACAAACAAACAAACAAACTAACAAACTTTAACATTCATACTTTATACTAATATTATAAAGAGGTAAACTTTGTAAGGTTGTAGGGCGTAATCTCTGGATCTGCTGAACCGATTTAGATGAAATTTGGCATATAGATAGTTAGGGTATAGTTTATATTCCCTTGGGATAATAAAACACTAATTACGCGGGCGAAGCCGCGGGCAGAAGCTAGTTTATAATATTAGTAAGATTTGTGCCAGTATAATTTCAGCATCTTTTTGTCTTCTTCAGTAAGTCTTCACTCAGTCACAAGTTCATCTTAAAAATAGATGTCTATAAGAATAGTATTGGCACTGTAGTGCAAATTGATGCTGAAGTTAAAAGTAAGGGCCATTTCAGTGTAGATATATGTTGTAAAACTACGGACAGTGTTCGTTTATTAGGATCAAAGTCATCGTTGTTGATTGCTGCTGCAATTTCTTGGAGCGCGGAGAAAAATCTGCTTAGAATGGTGAAAAATGTAATCAACACGGGGATATTAATTGTTATGACTGCTTTTAAGACGCTGATGAAGACCTAAAGTGCTGTGACTGTCCTTGTTCTGCTTTGAGTATTTGCCTCTTGTCTTCCCCTTAAATGAGCTGTTCTATATTGGGCAGAAATCCTTTGGGGTTTTGAGAATGTTTGTTAACAAGTCTGTAGCTTTATTATTAACTAGGGTTTGATCATATAGTGAACATGTCACCCTCATAGAAAACCATTGTTACATGAAAAACTTAACATCTACGTTTAATCCCTAAATTAACTACCAGCTTATATAATATTCTAGCGGCTTTGGATGCTGGAAAAACTGAAATGGTATTACACACTCCCTTCCTTGAACTCGAATCAAATATCTTTCCGCCCTGTTCCGGACATAATCCACCATTATTTGAAAAACATCTTCGACCATTATGGCATGCCGTGCAGTTCGGGGATGTAACTTTGCCCATCAATGCAGCACAACTATGGGATCTTTCATCAACGAAGTCTTAAACTTGTCAAGATTTCTTGTCTCTCATATCGGCGTTATCAAAACCAAGGATAATTCGGAATAGTTGGCTGCATCGTCCGAAAATAAATAACTTTTGTCAATGACTTCACGTCGAAGTATTTTTCCAGATTTCGTAACATTTTAATCTAATTACATGTAAGATATCTGTCCAATAAGGTTTATTCGTCATCGGTACGCCCTCTATGCATGCTTCTTTGGCTAAATGATCAACTTCTTCGTTTTCTTCAACACTGATAAGGGAAGGCAATATTTAAGATGACGCGACGACTGTCGCAAACGACCTTGAGGGAATAAAACGCGTACTCGTTTCACACCCGCGCGACCCAAAATTTAGTAGTTTTTTGTACTTTCCTTAATATTCAAAGACTTAAAAAAAAGTCTCAGATCAAATTTTGATAATTAAAGAGATAGTGAGACTTTGAGATAGTGTCGATTTCATTAACAGCGGTTTTAGTGCGATTCTCATGTTTTTGTCCGTTATAGACATAACTTTACAAATTAATTACACTAGGTTTGTTATACGAATAAAACTCAACATTTTCTTAGACCAAATTATTAAGAAAACGGTCTCATGTAACATGTATTTATTCCAAAAAATTACGACAAGCCGTTTAAACGTGATTCTCATTTTAAAATCAGCTACTCAGGGGTATCTGCGCCTTAAAACAATATTATTATTGTTATCTCTTAATCTATTCAAAGAATCTATTATATTATACGCTATCAAGAGTGAAGTTACATGAACTTGGGTTATACGACTTCTGGTGAGAAAACTTCGATAGATCCAGCTTGGCTCTGTCCTTTTTAACTCCCCACCCCGACGGAAAACGAGGGGTGTTATAAGTTGGATGTGTGTACCTGTGTGTTTGTATATTTGTTTATCTGTCTGTGGTATCATAGCTCCTAAACGTATTAACCGATTTTGATTTAGTTTTGTTTGTTTAAAAGGTGTCACTATCGGGAGTGTTCTTACCTATGTTTGATGAAAATCGGCGCAAGATATCGTGTTCAATAGATCGTCGATCGGAGCGTGTCTACCACTAGATAAATTATGTAGCATGAAATAAAAATGTGTCGGTATTTTTTTCGAAATTTTAAGTACTTGTTAAAAATAAAATTGCTCAAGGCAAGTTTGGATACAGAACCTGTTCCACTCATACCTTTTACATTTTTTGTTTACAAGAACATGACATACGCGTAGGTAGGTTTATAACTAATTCCGCCCATGGGCCATGGTGGGAATCTCCCTAATTCCCATGATTCCGAGTTTGGGGAAGGCGGCCATTAAGTTTTATGGATCAGCAGAATCCCGACCCTCCTTAGTATAGTAGGCGTTACTTTGTTTTAGGGCGTTGATTTATTTAGATATAAACATATATAGACTTTTATGTATCATGTAGAAACATACCTTATAAAGCAAAGCTTTAAAAAAGATCTCTGGTTTTTTTTTAACCTGCTAGCTTTGCCCCGCGGCTTTGCTCCCGTGACATACCCCACATGACCCATTTTCGGGCTAAAAATAGCCTACGTTACTAAGGAATAATGTAGCTTTCTACTGGTGTAAGAATATTCAAAATCGGTTCAGTAGTTTTTGAGTTTATCCATTACAAACTAACTTACAGCCATACCTTATTGTATTAGTGTAGAACTGTAGACTATGTTGGACAATGGTTTCTCCCATGCTTTCCAATTTTCTTTCTGGTTTGCCTTCTTCGGATGTAAGAAGCAACGAAATGGACAGTATGGCCGAAAGGCAAGGGTTATATTATCTACCCAGCAGCAGGAGATTCCAGGCTCATATTATGATGATTTGCCTTCGCCGATTTAACAGTCAGGAACGAGTCCAATAGTCACGTCCGCATTTCTTAGGACAGCCTCAGTTACGACGTCCGTCATTAGCCAACTACTGTGCGACGATCCTGACCCATCTTTCCTTATGCATCCTGTAATTATAATTATTGCCCTTAACCTTTTTTTTTGTTAACGGGGTGAAACCTTCAAAAGGCGGCTGGTCTTGAGAAAATGACCAGAGAGTGTGTGAATTTTATCTCACTAAAATCACCCGTTGATCACCTTCAGCACATAGAAGGGGCCCCGTGACTTCTTAAAATACCACCCCAGGGCTCCCTCTGTGCAACGCCTGTTAGACACAGTCCTGGGGAGACGGAAAGAGCGTTTCTCCTGAACCTAGTAAATAAAAGCATTTATAGTTCTCGCTAAACTTTTTGGCCGCTCTGAAGTTGGCTACAACGGCTGCGCAGTAGTAAATCTCATACAAAAACAGCACCGTTTCCCAGCGACGCCCTGAGCCGAGGTTCGACCCCAACTGGGGTAGCCCTCAGCGTTGTCGCTTTGGTTTAGAAATTTGAGCCTGGCTGGTAGGCTAAGAGATTAGTCTCCACAGGGAAGTACGGTTAAGCAGAAGAAGGCCACTTTGGTCGAACTGAGAGGTGCCAGGTATTAAAAAAAAAAAGTGCCTTGTGCATCGGAAAGCCAACAACAGGGCGGTCCAGTTTGGCTAGCACTATATTTAATTGGAAGAGTAAGCGAAATCACATTTGAAATAGTTTAGCATAACCAAGACCAGGGAGTGGTCAATTCTATTCTTATTTGATCATATGACACCTACATTGAGTCTTGCCATTATAACCTGTAACTTATACTAAAGTGACAGCAGTGTCAAGTTTATTCATTACTGCCACGGCTAAATGTTGTCTAATATTTCAATTATTTACACTCGTTTATACTAGGGTTGTAACGGAACTTCGCTTCCGCCTCCGTAACTGCAGCAATTCCCCAAAAAATCGCACCTCCGCCTCCGCATAGGCCTCCGTAAAATTTTTGCTGTATTGTAACGGAGTGGAGACGAGGCCAATATTGCTATACCTACGAGTAAAACAGTATAAAACTATACACATTTTGATAGACAACCCATTATTACATTTCTTTACATGGAAAATATAGCAAATATTCTATCTATATATCTGCCTAGCCTTTGCCCAATTATGTTGAGGTCGGCTTCCAGTCTTACCGGATTCAGCTATAGCAAATAATACTTCCCCAAAAGTTTATAAAGCAATATTGCTGAACAAATCCCTAAATATCGGTCTTTTCATTCTTCTCATCACCATCATCCTATAGCAGTCCACTGCTGGACATAGGCCTCAGTATCACAGTTCTCTGTCATTTTATTTTTAAAGCCAACCTCTTTAGACCCATAGCGACCTAAGAAGTACCCACATCCGTTCACACTTCTCCATAATATCGCATAATTCACCTAATTACAACAAAATCATACCAATTTAATTCAAAAGGCAGGCAGCGGTAGCCAGCGATAAATTCAAAAGCCCCCATTGAAAAGTCTCAATTACTGTCCGAACAGGTGTTGTTTCTTTTTTTGTTCGACGTAAGCGATGCGCCCGCGCACCCGTGCAACTTACGATGATTAATGGGGAAGAAAACATGAAAACACGTTATAAATAAAGTTTTGTGCTGATTTAAAATCACTTAGAGGGATTAAAAGTCAATTGATGTATTTAGTTGAAAGTGGATTAAGGATGTGTGAAATGATTAAAATGTAGGTTTTTTATTATTATCGCACTTGACCACTATGTCACCTGATGGTCAGCGATGATGTGGTCGACGATGAAGCACGCTTGCCTAGAAGAAACCTATTCACTCTTGACTTAAAGACCCCTAGATTGTAGCTATCGGGAAACAGACACCGGCAGGGAATTCCACTCCTTAGCTGTACGCATAATAAAATTGTCCCCAAAACGTTTTGTGCGTATGGTAGGGATGTCCACCATGTACAATTGGCCAAAGCTATATCTGATCACCGTAAGGACTATTTTAGCTTGCAGTGCTCGCCCGCTAAATTAACGCCGACTTATACTCATCAACCAATAGCATCGCAGCATCGGGTGAATGTTTCTCTAGTACCTGTCAGCCCCTTGTTTTTGTAATTAAAAAGACAGCACAAAAATCAAATAAGTCATTTGGCTATGGTCGACGCAAATAGGGCGGACGCAGCTGTGGTCATCTTGTACACGGGATTTTTTTTTCAAAGTGATCAGATGTAGCTTTGGCCCATAGTACATACCTATGACGCATCGCCGAGCGTCTGGTTGTCAGATGATGGAACGGGCTGGACGGAATTAAATCATGCAATTCCATCGCACACTCCCCGAAATGTAACCGACAAAAAACCGACAAGCTGGCAACTCGGCGACGATGTTCAAGGCTCTGGAGCTTTGATTTGACCAGGAGGTTAATTCTCATTGTGGTATAAAGGAATATTTTCTCGTTACGATTAAGTCGCGCTATCTATACCAATATTATAAAGAGGAAAGATTTTTTTGTTTGTTTGTACCGAATAGGCTCCAAAACTACTGGACCGATTTCAACAATTCTTTCACCGTTGGGAAGCTACTCTATCCCCGGGTGACATAGGCTACTTTTTATTCCTGTATTCCCACGGGAACGGGAACTACGCGGGTGAAACCGCGAGGCGTCCTCTAGTTAGAAATAACTTCAAGAAGTTTAGAATGTGGTGATTAGATGCCGGACACAACGAAGGGACTCAGACAAAGTATCTAACATTTTGCGATAACGATTGTCAAAAGCCTAAAGTTTTACTGTATCATCATCAGCTTTTTAATGTCTCCCACTGCTGGAACACAGGCCTCCTCTGTGGGAATGGGCCGCAATCCACCACTCGGGCTCAGTGCGGATTGGTAGATGTCACATGTCTTCGAATTTTGGTTCTAGGTCATGCAGGTTTCCTTATTTCCTTCGCCGTTTTTAGAGCATTGGTGATGAAATAATTTACACAAAGTAAAGCGTCTGTCTGGGTTCGAACCCACAACCAAAGACCACCACTGCAAAGTTACTGTATGATGCCATACATTTTGGACTTTTTGACAATCCAAATTTCCGATAGAATATCAGTTTGTCGAGGTCCTTGCCCACTGCCTATTTTTACCACAAATTGGACGGTTTTCATCTAGTTCGTGTTCAAGAAGTTTTTATTTGTAATAGACAGCCTTTTGAGTCCATTTATTACTTAGCCATGATTAGAGGTGTTTGGTGTGGAGGTTTGAGAGTCGTTTCTAGGCTAAATAAGATTATTACCAAGCTCCCCAGGATGCCGACCTACGAAAAAAACAAACTCACACCGTTTAAGCTCCACTTACTTTTTAGGGTTCCGTACTCAAAGGGTAAAAACGGGACTCTATTTACTAAGACTCCGCGGTCCATCTGTCTGTCTGTACGTCTGTCACCAGGCTGTATCTCATAACAACAAATACTATAAACAGAATAAAATAATTATTTAACTGGGGCTCCCATACAACAATCGTGATTTTTATGCCTTTTTTTTGCGATAATGGTATGGAACCCTTCGTGCGCGGGTCCGCCTCCCTCTTGGCCGGTTTTAAAAAATACCTGTTTTAAGAGTAAGTGAAGCCTGCAGCCAAAAACAAGCACCTTACTTACGTACCTTGTAACTTGAGAATCTAGGCAAATTACCGACTGTATCACGCAATGCAGCAACTGCCAAGTTCTTTTGAAATTATACTTTAACGTCTTATATAAAGATGGACCATTTATATTTTGTAAAAGCATTCAAAGTGCATCTTTATCTCATTAAGATGGGTTTCAAGAGTGTCGATACTCAGGTAAATGGACATCTGGCGCACCCTCTAAGCTGTCAGACCCCCTACCACCTTGTTAAAGTTTGAACTACTAGCCTTTTTTCGCGGCTTTGCTTCCTTTTTCAACGGCAGTGTAGCTTTTTAGCAGTGAATGAATTTCGTAATCAGAATAGTACATCCAAAAAATAAACCATAGGAAGGTTTTACGACTTTGTTTTAATACTCATATTAGTAGGGTTACTAATTGAATATAATTCAAATGTAGTTCAATCATTGTCACACCTGTATACGTGGATAAAAGACCAATCTAGGTACAAAAAGTGCGAGTCGGACTCGCACACTAAGGACTTCGTACCCAGTACCCAGGGTGGCGTCAACTATGTATGGGGCCACCCTAGACCCGATAGCTACACTCTAGGGGTCTTTAAGTCAAGAGTGAATAGGTTACTTCTAGGCAAGCGTGCTCCACCATCGACCACATCATCGCTTACTATCAGGTGAGATAGTGGTCAAGCGCGAGCCTATATTAGATTTAAAAAAAAAAACCTTTAATTTTCAACATTTTTTATATTTTGGAATTTTTATCCGGTTCACCTAGAATTGTAAATTTTGGTTTAAAGCAAGGTCTTACAGCACAAGTGAAGGGAAAATTTCGTAAAATAAAAAAAAAACAACATTAAGGTACAATTTGGTACTTACAACTTTTCGCGAGAATCTAAATTTGCCCATATCTTTTCATCGTGTTGACTCAGGACCTTGATTTTTTTACACCTAATAGGGACTATAGACCTCAGTATCACGTATAAATTTCAACATGCTAGGTCCACCCGTTCCTGAGAAAATCGGTGGTGACACACGGACAGACGGGCAAGGGAGTGATTTTGTAAGGGTTCTTTTTTTACGTTTTGAGGAACAGAACCCTAAAAAAGGCTTGCCTCATTGCCTCCCCGCATTCAAAAGTTTTATAAATCTTCAAGTTTCCTTGCAGAACCCTTCCAATCAGGCTACCTCACTTCTCAACTGTATCTTAAATCTGCTTCCATTCTCGCAGCACAATATTTCATAAAAACCGATGAAATACCGACTCAAGCGGAATAAAAAGGAGGTATATGTGTTTACACGGATTGTATGGGGCTCTGCAGCCGTCTGCCTGGGCTGTGAAGGTCATAAACCGAAAGAATTGACGTCTAGCCTGTTTCGTTACGAATCAATACGTGTACAGCCTTAAGGGACACTGTAGAGATGAGGACAGAAGATGCACGATTCCTTGAAGGTTTTGCGTATTCATATGAGCAGACTTCATATTTATAATGTAATAGTAATAACTAGCTTTTGTCCGCGACTTCGCCCTCGTCTTACTCGTATTTTTGTCCCACAGGAACTGTGTTTTTTTTTTCGCGATTAAAAGTAGCCTATGTTGTCTCCCTATAAAATCAGCTATCTACCAGTGAATAGCCCGTCAAAATCGGACCAGCCGTTTCGGAGATTACCCGTAACTAACAAACAGAAAGACAGACAGACGGACATTCAAACAACCAGAAAAAAATCTTAAAAATTTCATATTTGTTATTAGTTCCGTATATACTTTTACATGCATTCAATAAAACGTTATTAGTTGTTACGTAGAGATCGGATGATTCAAGAGAACCATCTTAGAAGGTTGGCTGATTTTTTTCCACCTCTTGAGTAACCAAGAATATTTGCCCTAGAAATGTTGACGGGTTAATATTACACCTAAATTCTATGTCTTTTTGAAGGAAACTTGTAGCCATTAAAACTGTATACAGCTATTATTGTTGATTGAGAGGTAGCCAGATTCGACTGGAGGAAATTACTTAGAATAAAGTATCCTGTGCAGCACACAATATAGTTGAGTTGTTGTTAACTATGTCTACTTTGCTACGTCTTCTTGATGTTTAATGAAATCGAAAGACTTGTTACTCTGATAGCGATTTTTTTTGTTGACTTTACTACTAGCTGTATGTGTGTGAATTCATTGTCGATAGAAATTAGCCTTCTGCATTCTCCTTCAATAACAAAACTCAGCCACTCCAGTATTTTTTATCGTACAAAGTTGCTGAAGTTAGCTCGTAAAGATCTTTAGTTGCCATCCTGGTTAAATAGCTGGTTTTATTAGTTCACTAAAGTAATATACTGCACATAGCCGTATTGGCTGTGTTACCTGTAATTCACGTTGTATTATTATTTTATTAAGATAGCTTGTCTGCTTTTATTGCATGATTATTGGTTTAGGTTGATGAAATCGGTTAGTCCCACTATGCTCTAGTCCCGCTATGCTCGACTCGAAAAATACCTACTACAAATTTACTTTATGCACTAAACCACTTTCGCGGGCAGTGTTACAGTGAAGAAGAAAAGTGTTACAGTGTAATATTTTATTTAACCATTAAGAAAAGTATGTAAATTCCGTTACTTTCCCGAAAGAAAGTTAATGAACGTTCCGTTACATCATGCTAACGCACACTCGCCTCGCCGCCACTCAACATGTCACGTCATTCATTTTAACAAGTAAAATTTCAAAATTTAAAAAACCCCCGACACATTTATCTTGCGAAAACATCACGTTCTAAATAGTAAAACGCGCATAACTTTTGAACGGCTGAACCGATTTTATTCAAACACAGCTAAGAACACTCTCGATACAATCACTTTTCAAACAAAAAAATTTCAATCAAAATCGGTTCATCCGTTGAGGCGCTATGATGCCACAGACAGACACACAGATACACAGACACACAGATACACAGCAACACACCTCAAACTTATAACACCCCTCTTTTTCCATCGGGGGTTAAAAACAAATTGTCTATCCATTCCATAGAACTGAAAGCGAAACGTCTTTCGTAAAAGATAAACTTAACCTAAAAATATTTCGAACAAAGATTTCGATGCTTTTAGTTTAATTTCAATATTTTGCAGCTTCCTGGTCAATGTAATTGAATTCAAACACTTTTCTTTCCAACAGTACGTTCCATTTATTACGTAGAATCAAAGAAATTCGTGCATAGTGGCACTTTTTAGTAGCTATTTTTTGAGTCGAGCATAGCGGGACTAGAACATAGCGGGACTAACCGGATAAAATGCTATTAAAGAGGAAAGAGGAAGAATTTGTTCATTAAAAATTATTGACTGATACTAATTTTATAGTGATTTTAAATTATACGAGTTCACCATACCAACTAAACCGCAGCAGATATAGAATTGTATGATGGAATTGGTCAGAACAGATCTAGCAGATCTATTTTGCAGCCAGAATGCTAATACGCTTCACTAAATTTGGCAAACCCCAGGGTGGAAGTTTTGCAACTCAAGACTCTATATAGAATCTAGTCCCATGTTACTTTGGGTCGCCGCAACACGTTTTCTTCTTCCATATCGCCCTGTCCCCCACGCAATCACTGACTCCCTTTCATATGACTCCTCACACAGTCCATCCATTTTTTTTTTGTCGTCCCCTCCCTCTTCATCCATCCATATTTATATTCATTATCTCTTTTAGTAACATGCGTTTCATCCGTCCTCACCACATGACCATACCAAGACAAACGGCCACTTTCAAACTTCCTCTAATATACTCAAATATCGAGGAATTTTCGCATAAAAAATATCGACGGATGCTTTGTAGATTTTTCACAGCTTTTTCGTTGTTAATATCTATTTCCTACTCGTCCCTTCTTTTAAAGATCATCTTACACCATTAAACATAACTAGCGAAATGTGAGTGATCTACTTTTACACCTTTTGTAGACTCACAGCGGATCTTTGTGTCTCCGAAAATGAAGCAAGACACTGCGCAATAGCAACTTTTGTGTCAATGTTGAAGTTGAAGATAGCATTTTATAACTGCCTCTTTCACTCGCTTACGTTTGTCGCATCGTCCTATCTCGCTTACTCTTCGCAGTTCAATCGCTGACAAACTGTGTATTGCGCAATGGTTTACAGAGCCAACTTCAGAGACACAAAGATGCGCTGTTACTACTTTATTTGGTAATATACAGCCAAGATGGTTACTACATTGTTCACAAAAAAAGTAAAACACAAACATCTGTTTCTTTGCGATTTATCTCATCATTACGGTATCGATCGGAAGCTATAATTTACCATAATCGATTGACCGCTAACAACCGCCGACCAACCTCTTATAACCTTAATACCGGGTTTTACTTGAGCAGTCTTGAATGAGCATACAATTTTGTTGAACGATCTTGAGCACTGTACAATTTTGTTCAAGACTTAGTTTACGAGCGAGTGAAGCAGGTGTTATCTTAGCGTCAAGTAGTTAGCTGTTAAAACTGTCGCAAATTGAGCACAATTTGTGATTTAGAGCAGTTATATTTAGTTTAAATATGAGCAGGTGTCTTCATTATAGCTTGAAGAAAAGTGACCATGACTTTTTTTTTACGAAATGTAGCTATTTATTATTATTTTTTATATTTTAACACGTTCAATGATCATTATTATCGTTATCGGCAAATAACGTGGACACAATACCTCCTATCTGTGAGAAGAAGTGGGTCGTCATAATCCACCATGCGGGTCCAAGTTCGGGTTGGTGGATAGTACATACTCATCCAATTTTTGATTATAGGCCGGTATACACACATTTATTTTTTTGCCTGCAGAAATGCTCATGCATACTGCACTACCACGGGGAGATAGTGCAGTTATGTGGGACTCTAACCCACTAAAACTCCACGGTGTCCTCCTGTGCCCCTTATGGCGGGAACATGGGCATGCGTTAGCACTCACCGCGAACCCGCCGCGGCTGTCCATCAACGGACCTTCCTCGGGAGTACCCCCCATCACCGGCGCACCAGAACACACTGTACGCCGTGACCACCCCAGGGACCAAATCATTACATGGGTGCCAGACGACCCCGTGTATGGCACCCTTGGTCTCCCACCTGGCTAACGCTATACCAACACTCCTCCTCCCCTGCGGCCCCACCGCGGCCGCTATCAGACGGTGGCGACCCCGTCTAGGCCGCGGAAGATAGAGAGAGCGGCGCATCGCAATACCGGCACTCCTCTCCCGCCGCGGCGTCCAACCCTCAGCCGCGATATCGTATGGGACATGGGACGCACCATAAGACATCGCGGCCCGCCTCAGTTGCGCCTTATACTGCTCGAACCCACAACCTACGAGTCCTACGACACTTACCTAAGCTGTTACCAATGAGGCACCATTGCTCGCATCAATATCACAAAAAAAACACAAAAAAATATCACCGTTTTAGTTACAACAAGAAATCTTTACTCAAAGCTCAACTAAATTACATATACTCAATATGTCAAACCGATTCCCAGCAACATAACAAAGCCCAACGGAAGTCCATAACTAGGCCAGCCATTCTCAGTTGTTAGTTGTTTTGAAACATGTTTAGAAACATTGTTGCTCTCAAACAGCTCGCGGAATCGCGCCGATTTGTTAATCCTTGTTTATACTCGCGAGCCAAGTTGACGCGTCAACTGTGTCGGGTCGACGTTTGAGGGTTAACGGGCCGTTTGTTGATATGTGAGAGGTTGTCGGGTTGTTGTGTGAAGTTGTATTTTTTTTTGTGTTTTTTTGGAATGGGATGTGCTGATCTATACTAATATTATAAAGAGGTAAAGTTTGTGATGTTGTAAGGTCTAATCTCTGGATCTACTCAACCGATTTTGAAAATTCTTTCCCCAGTAGAAAGCTACATTATTCCTGGGTGTCATAGGCTATAATATATTCTCAAAAAAATAGAGTTTCTTATGAAAATTGCAATAATGTAACCCAAGGTAGCAAAATGTTGCCTATAAAATAAATTCACTCTTTGGCGTGCGCTGAGAAAACTATTGATGACAGATAAAAAATTGTAGATAGGTAGGCAGGGTAGATAGGGTAGGCAGGGCAGGCACGGCAGGCAGGATAGGCAGTGTAGGCAGGGTAGGTAGGTAGCCAGTTGACGGGAGCGAAGCCCCGGGGGTCAGCTAGTAGGTAAATCCACAGATAAATTTAACTAGATGACGCGTTTGTATGTATTTCGCGTGCCAAAGAACGGAGTAAAGTTACGATCAATGATCGTAATCTGAGCTTTTCATTTAGCGTTATCGGCACCGGAAATCCACCGAAATCTAGAAAAATGCCTTCTAAAGCCATATTGAGTTGTAAAGAAAGTATCGAAAAAGTTGGCCAAGGCATTGGAAATGTTTTTGTTTTTAAATTGTTTGTGAAAAAGTAGCACGCTTCATTTTCATACAGATGGAGGGACTTACGTTATCTAGTTAGATTTATGTCTGTGGGTAAATCAAATCAAATCACATTTATTCGTAAATGTGGAGATCAATACAATAGGATGTTATATTAAGATGGTCAGTTCGCTACATTTTACTCGAAAGCATAAAAATAATAATAATAAAGTTAGTGGTGTTGAAACAACAGACACATAAGGCTTAGCACGCATTTTTGTCCGCGTACTGAATTTAACTAACACGCAGTGCGTATATAATTCCGTGCGATTTTTGTCTCCTACCTGCTCATAGGGTTCAAAATGTTCGCTCGAATTTAATCCACGCCGCGTGGATTCTGTGGCTTAAGGCTTAGCACCACGGGGTCTCATTGCTAATAAAGAAAATTTGGTTCAAATATATCTCACTAGATGGCGCGACATGTACACACAATTCAATAGAATTTTGTAAAATTATCATTTTCTGGAATTGAACATAAAAATTGTATGTTCTTGTTTGATCGACTCTCCTAAGTACAAAATTATGGAATATTGGCCTCTTAATTCACATTTAAAAGATTATTTGAACGTATAATTTAAAATTGATGCCAATAGATGGCGCATTTTTAAATTTCTGTGGCATTCCACAAGATTATTAAAATTTCCATTGTAACACATTTTGGTGCAAAAAATCTTTAAAAACGTGCAAAAAAATACTATAAAACGAACCTTCATTGTATTTAAAGAAAAAAATATTCTCGAACCTAGTAAACCATTTTAATTGCAAATCGCTGCTAACACCATCTATTGCCGTGAAACGGGATCGAACGGGATTGATGTACTTACAATGAAAAACGCCAGTTACGTCGGCACGGTTTCTTTGTATGGGATGAGGCATCTGTATGCTAGTATTATATTATCTGTGCTTAGCACGCACTGCGATTTTATTCGCGATAATTTTTTTCCGAGCATCTGTGGCCTATGGAATTGTATGAAGCTGCACGCACTGCGGAAAAAAAAATTCGCTCAAATAGTACAAAAAAATTCGCGCGGAAAACAAAATTCGCACGAATAAAAATCGCAGTGCGTGCTAAGCCTAACACGGTTTTTCTTGCGGTATTATTTCGGTGCGAATTTTTTACCGCAATGCGTGCAGCTTGGTCACAGAATAGGCGGTAAAAAATCGCAGTGCGTGCTAGCTAAGCCATAATATTTAAAATGAAATAACTCAATTACTTACATACTAACCCGGTAAGTGATAAGCATGCCTAGCAACATTATTTATTAGTGATGAAAAAGATAAAGGACAATGTTGATTAAGTACTGATAATAAATGTCAGTCATGATAATTATGCTGATTGTAGGTATCTGTTATCATCGAAAGATAAGGTAGTGTGTGCAACTACATATTTTACGGACAAAAAGTTCCATCTACATATTAGTTACGACATTGACAAATTTGACTCCAGTCTCATTATTTTGAGTCTTACCAACATTATAAGACAATTTTTTTGGTAACCGTTGCTAAAAACAGACCGTCCTTCTAAACAGGTTCTTTAGGAAGAACATCAGGTTGGAAAACTGCACATGCACTTAATACCTAAACAACAAATGCCTAAACAACATTGCATATTCAATCTGCCTAGCCTTTTCCCAACTATATTGGGGTCGGCTTCCGGTCTTACCGGATTCAGCTGAATACCAGTGTTTTACATGGAGCGAGTGCCTATCTGACCTCCACAACCCAGTAACTGGGTAACACGGTACCCCTTGGCTAAACTGGTGTCAGATCTCAAGCTTCTGACTACTCGTAATGACTGTCAAAGATCTTCAAATGCTCCTTGTCTAGACTGGTGTCAGATCTCAAGCTTCTGACTACTCGTAATGACTGTCAAAGATCTTCAAATGCCCCTTGTCTAGACTGGTGTCAGATCTCAAGCTTCTGACTACTCGTAATGACTGTCAAAGATCTTCAAATGCCCCTTGTCTAGACTGGTGTCAGATCTCAAGCTTCTGACTACTCGTAATGACTGTCAAAGATCTTCAAATGACAGCCGGGACCAACGGCTTAACGTGCTTACCGAGGCACGGAGGAAACTCGGTATGTTGAAATGGTCACCCATCCACGAACCGACCTCGTCAATGCATATTAAATGATTTAATTCAATGCATCTTCCACGCTTACACGCTTCACATACAACCTTGAACCCCACTCATATTATAAACCATTCACCTCAATAATAGAAAGTAATATCAGATATTTGGCAACCTTACAGTTTCAGATTCTATTGCTATAGAATCTGTATGACGTCACTTATATAAAACATGATTATGTACATAATAATAAACGTTCCACGTGTAACGCAATTAAGGGGCAGATAAATATGATGCGACTTTTAATTGAACATTACTTTAAAACGACTATTATTTTTTTTATTTAGCTGCCCGCCCCGGGCACGTACGGCTGTTCTATTAAAGTTGTTGCCTTTTTTTCATTCATACAAATCCGTTCCTGATAATTCTCATAATTGACATGATACGCTTTTTAAAACTACCCCCTGGATAGGGTGTCAATGATTTTTTGAGGAATTTTACTGCGTACAGTGCGCACTATCTTAAATATACCATAAAACATACATACATATCATATCATCACATCACACATATCATACACGAAAAATAAAAAAAGAAGAAAAGAGTGTTTGAAGAATTATCCAAATAGATGAAGCTATTCTGAAGTAATTTTATTTAGAAATTAAAGTCAATGTGTGATATAAAATTATAAGTTATCCTAGAAAATTTCCTTAATAATTTTATATATAATTATTTTAAATTATATTTGTATAACATAGTGTAATTAATTTGTAAAGTTAAATCTGAGGCGCACAAAAAAAGACGAAGATGAAGATGCCAAAACCATAGTTTTTTAAGAAATTCTCACTGTCCTAAAGACAATATAATTATCAAAAAATTTAGCATACGGCTTTATATTTTAAAGTCAAAAGAATAATGCAAAGTTGATTTTACAAATAATCTTGAGGTCGAGCGAGTTTTGACTGTGTGAGAAGTGTTATGAAAGAAAAGGTAGTCCGTGATAGCGTGACAGTTGAAGGACGGAATTGAAGAAGTAAACGTGTTGCGCCAGTCCAAATTATCATGGGGCAGGAGGCCCTAGAGAAGTGACTTTCAATGAACAAAAGCGTGCTACAGCGATAGGACAACTGTCAATAATGTATGGAAATGTCAAACGCTATTGAAATGTCACGTGATCAATCCCTTACATTTTGGCATTACGACCATTGCCATCGCTGAAATCAAATGACACTTGTCTGTAGCCTCTGGGCAAGAAGATGATGAGGGGAATAAAACGCGAGTCCGTTTTATTCGCTCAAGGCTGTCGGTGGCGTCGCCTTAAATAGTTGAAGTGCCTAGGAACATAAACCTAGTGTATTTATTTACCGTATCATGCATGTTGGCTCTCTAGATGCGACACGATCTACACGCGCATACAATGTTGCACCTTGACCAACGGATCAGTGGATGAGTCAGAAATAGATGGTCGGATGTTGACGGAAACTGTAGATACATTGTTTGCGAAGTTCTTCATTATTTACAAACAATTATTCTAATTTTTTCTTCAGATTTTTGAGATTCTGAGTTAGTGGATGATCGTAGTTTTTCTACCTTTTGAGCTTAGATAGGGATTACGATGGATTTATTGCCTATATATCTATACTAATATTATAAAGAGGAAATATTTGTATTTTTTGTATGTGACGAATAAACTTAAAAACTACAGGACCAATTTCATAAATTCTTTCACCGTTGGGAAGCTACATTATCCCCGGGTAACATAGGCTACTTTTTATCCCTGTATTCCCACGGGACTGGGAACTACGCGGGTGAAACCACGAGGCGTCCGTAGTTATTTACAAACAACAATATTCGAATTTTTCTTCAGATGTTTTTAGAAAATGTTTTACGAATACTCAGAAGAGTTAGTGGATGATCGTAGTTTCTATTTTTTGATCTTAGATAGGGATAACGATGGAGAGACTGCCTATAATAATATGACTGATAAGCAGTTGCCCATATTTGTGTAGTACCTGGGCGACTGAGGTCTGCTCGGATGAAAATAGAGAAAACGACGTTTTCTAAAAATGAAATTAGAGCTAGATCGATTTATCGCCCCCGAAACCATCTGCATACTAAATTTCATGAAAATCGTTGGAGCCGTTTCCGAGATTCAGATTATATATATACAAGAATTGCTCGTTTAAAGGTATTAGATAAAATTGTCTTAAACAATCTTATCAGCTCTTATATTGTTTAATTTTGTATTAACTCGGATTATCTGATATTCTTATCAATGCCGTTAGTATTTGTAAACGCTGCAACAAATTATTGTAACATTGTACTTTCGTTATCATTATCACAACAATTAGTTTTGGCACTAGACAGAAATTAGACGTGTCGGATATTTATTGCTAATCAATGACAACAATATGCTTGGCATTATCTCACCTGATACTCGTATTCGAACTGCTTTCGTATTCGATCAATAATACACTTCTCTTAAGGCGTATATATGCCCCAATATCAACGAGGTTCTGGCCGTGCGGCCCCTCGGTGCCAGTATATCAACGAGGTTCTGGCCGTGCGGCCCCTCGGTGCCAGTATATCAACGAGGTTCTGGCCGTGCGGCCCCTCGGTGCCAGTATATCAACGAGGTTCTGGCCGTGCGGCCCCTCGGTGCCAGTATATCAATATTGGACCTACTTTTGGACAGTCTTTTCAAATTTCATTGCAATAAAAAAATTGATGAGTAAAAATATTTTTAAACATCCGAGTCGTTTTGGAGGAGTATGCAAAAGAAGCGAAAAAATATCGTGTTGATAATTATGATTTCAAAGCAAAAGTATTAGTCATACGAAAAAACCATGTTTCACAAATAGTTTATATGTGTTTTATAATTATTATTTTTTTCAAACCTTTTAACCTAGCCGTTACTAAAGAGTGTGCTTTAGAAAGTAATCGTTTTACGGCAATAAAGCGGAGTAAGGGCCTTAATAGATTCAGTTGTAGCGTCTCATCCCATACAAAAAAACTGTCCCGACATACTGTACTGATTATTTTATTTATCTATCGATATCGATTGATTATTAGATGGTGATCGTGATGGCTATCGCCGTGGAACGGAACCGAACGCGATCGATTTACAAAAAATAATCGGTATAATCAGATGAAAAACGCTAGTTACGTCGGCACGGTTTCTTTGTATGGGATGAGGCATCTGTATGCTAGTATTATATTATCTGCGGTTGTAGGAAGAGATCAAATCAAATCAAAATTTCTTTATTCAATTAGGCCATTGAGCGGCACTTTCGAACGTCAAAAAACAAGTAATAATAATTGATTCTACCGTCCATTCGGAAATATAGCTTGTTATGGAGAAGAATATAAAGAAACTCCACACTTACCCCTTTTTAAAAAAAAATGTGTTTTACAAGTATTTGGTTACAATAATCTTGTTGGAAAAATACATACATATATGTGAGAACGATGTAAAAAAAACCGCACTTAAAAGCGTCTAGAGTAAAACAAACAATTAAAAATACAATTAATAGGTAATTAAAATCAGGCAAAGGCAGCTAAGATATGAACAATCCCAACTGATGGCGCCCGTTCACGAACATGACACATGGATCGACACCACTCAGCTCAACCATCATGAAGGGAACCGAATGATCCAACACATGTGCCACCATCAGAGAGACATTAGAGAGAGCATGACACACTCAACTGCCAGGGCACACTGTAGTCAACGAACGACACATAGGTACAGTAAATGGTAGATTTACAGTTGGTACATAGTACTCACATATGTACTGTGCAGTTATATAATCCAAAAATAAATTGAGTTTATACAACAGAAATATATTCATACAGTCTTCAGCAGGTCCAACAATACTTCAGAACTTTTCTGCTGATCACTTGTTTTTGTGCCCTAGTGGCTGTAGAGCTGGAACAGCGTTGGGCCAAGCATTTTTATCAGCGATGTAATCCCCCAACCTATAATAATGCCTGCCTGCATAGTGTGCGTTTTATACAAGTTTTGAATTTCGCCTCATTCAATTCTAGAATGTGTGGCGGTATTTTATTGTAACATTTTATACAGTACCCCATAAAAGATGACGCTACTTTAGCCAGCCTGAAACCTGGTTGAATTAATTGGTCCCTATTTCTAGTAACATAACTATGTCTATCGCTGTTTTTACTAAAAATATATAAATTCTTTCTAACGCACATGATGTTTTCGTAAATATATTGACAAGGTACCGTCATGTTGTTAATGTCCTTAAACAGTTCCCTTAGAGAATCGCGCCGGCGAAGATTGTATATCGCTCTGATGGCTCGTTTTTGTAGAATAAAATTGACTCAATGTCTGCAGCCCTTCCCCATAGTAAAATACCGTAAGACATTATACTATGAAAGTAACTAAAACAGACCAGCCTCGCGGTATCTACATCAGTAAATTGACGAATTTTTCTAACAGCAGAAGCTGCCGAACTTAACCGCCCCGCAAGTGATATTAAATGAGGACCCCATTGTAACCTTGAGTCTAGCGTGATCCCCAGAAAAACCGTTTTTTCGACGAATTCTTTATTCGATCTAAGTACTCGTTAGTTTAATAATGGTTCACGTGATTATAAAGTTAGCTGATATTTGGACTACTTCAGTAATGATGGTCTCTTAATAGGTTCACTCGTAGGAAGAGATTTTACCCACGCGATTTTAAAAGTTGATTTGACGATGAAAGATTTCTGTTGTTATGAATTCTGAAAAACGTAACTTAATTCTTAAGTTCTAACCTTTTACGTTTAATGCTTAGTTTTATCGTATGATATCGCATGCTTAGAACAGTTGGGACGTACTTATTTTTTCATTTGCTAATAAACGATTGAAGGCATGCAATATACGGTAGGGTGACCTTGATTTTGAAAACTTTACGGACATAAAAAAAAATGATTTCATAATTTTTAGTAAAACGATTTTTTTTTTTGTAAAGGTCTTTATTTCGCTTTGCTTGACGTTCAAAAACAGTTCGGTAAAACGGATTAATTGAAAAATATACATTTATCAGAAAAATATTTTAATATATTTTAAAGAAACATACACATACAAATTGCACGTTCTTGTATGATATACAACTCTATAAATTATGATAATTTTCATGTATTAATTAATGCGTCATACAACAGCTATTATTCAAACAAATGTTTTACACATACAAGTGTGACATAGTGATAAATTAATTGCAATTAACCACTTATTTAATTTCACCTTTCAATGTATTTGAAAGTATAAATGTTAGTAATTCAACCTTGCAGAAGATGACTTCCGCAAGTAATTCTTACTTAAATAACTTGTATAGGCGAGCTTGGACTCTAGGAAAAGTGACATTCAACTGGCGATAATATTTGTAAAAAGATTAATATATTAGAAACTGAATACTTGACATTTCGTAATTTTTTCATTCAATAGGTACATCTTTGCACAGATAATAATATATAATACTAGCATACAGATGCCTCATCCCGTGCAATTGCAAAGAAACCATGCCGACGGCGACGTAACTACCCTTTTTCGACGGACTAAACCGATTATTTTACTAAACGTTTATCGAACGCGGTCGCTTCTCTCGCAAGTGATAGATGGTGTTAGCAGGGGACTTGCAAGTAAAATTGTTTACTCTTTTCTCGAATATTTATTTCTTTAAATACAGTAACCATTTGATTTATAGTATTTTTTGCACGTTTTTATAGTTTCAATGTACCAAAAGATTAAACATTCGAGCGAAGTGCCTCAGAAATTTAAAACCGCGCCATCTATTGGATAGAATTTGAAATGATCCGTTCAAATAATCTTAGAAATTTGAATTAAGAGCCCAATATGCCTTAATTTTATGCTTAGGATTGTTGATTAAATAAGAAAATATATTTTTTTATGATCAATTCTAGAAAATGTTAATTTTACACAAAATTCAATAACAAATCGATGCATATCGCGCCATCTAGTGACATCTATTTCAACCAAATTTTCTTTCTTAGCGTCGGGTCCTCGTGATTTTTGACAATCGTCATTGCTGATAGAAAGTCTTTTTGTTTAGGTCCTCTTGCCTCGATTAGTGTGAAAATACTTGTGCAAGTAAACTCTTGCATGTTTTTATTGCTTTACAACATTTTAATTATGTGTCGTAACTTTTATTGATTTCAAAAGGTCAGCGCAATACCGAAGTCGTTTGACTTTATTATCAATTTCCGATCATAAAATTGTAATAAATAGCCATACTCGGTTGTTTTATGATTCAGATTCCTAGCAAGATTCAGACAAATCTATTCCTCAATAATGAGTTTCGCGATGGATTTATTAGGTCAATTCAATGTATGATTTGTGAGCTAACTAGCTTCGGCTCTAGAGGAACTATTACTTCACTCAATATCTTTATACTAGCTGTCCCAAGCGGCTTCGCCCCCGTCAACTGGATACCTACCCATCTACCCTACAAACCCTACATAAATGATTGTTGCGTGACTTTAACCGTTTACGCAGCGCACGCAACGGAAGCTCGCAAAAAGGTTTTTCTCTTTTACCCGTTTTTGCAACATTTTTAATTTATGCTCCGCTACTATTGGTCGTAGCGTGATGTTATATAGCATAGAACCTTCATCGATAAATAGACTATCATACACAAAAATAATTTTTCAATTCCAACCAGTAGTTCCTGATATTAGCGCGTTAAAACAAACAACCTCTTCAGCTTTATAATAAAAGTATAGATAGTGTATGGATTCTGATATATAAGCTATACTACTGCACATTTTCATCTAAATCCGTTTATTAGTTTTTGCTTGAATGAGTAACAGACATCCATCCTTATGAAGGTTCACATTTAAAATGGTGGAATAGGAATTATTAGGATTAAGTTTAAATGGGAGTAGAATCATCAGTTACTCATTAGCTAGCAAAAAACTTAATAGTACATTATTGCAAAGGCCGGGAAATAGGCAATTGCAGGTCGAGTATGGAGTTCACTAATACGAGAAAGGCAATTGCCATTTCCGCCGAGGTATATATAGTCCTTTTCTCAAAAGAATGCAGGGAAATAAAACATAATTTTCATAATATACATTTAATTTATTAAAAGTTACAACAACATTGCTGGAGTGTTGTAATGTTTCAAATTCAAAAAACGCTCCTGCAATGGATTTGATCAAAATTGCTGGAGCGTTGTAATGTTCCAAATTCAAAAAACGCTGCTGCAATGGATTTGATTTTCTTTGTCCGTATATTCGATACTTCGCGTGTTCTTTTTTCGAAAATAATGACAATATTTCCATCCATGTTTGAGAAAATCTACTTTAAACTTATGTCGTTATTTATGGCTTTTTAAAGAGCATTGCGTAAGTGATACGCCTTCGTGCTTAAAGCACGATATTAAAATTCTCTCAGGCTTCATGGGCGGTAATTTGTCCGAGTCTGGCACCGTCTTTATTTAATTATAGATATTATAGTTCTGCGTGTTTTCAAGACCCATCAAAACAGTTATTTTTAAGCATGTGTTTCGTAATACTTGCAATTTTGCATTTACCAAAATATTGTAATTAACAAGTCGATTAATCACACAGCCACTGCATCAGTTGAGACGGATACAGGATAAGATGACCTTTATGCCCATTTGTGTAGTCTTGGTTGGGGCAAGCTGTACAGTAAATTGATTATTGACTATTTTTTCATTAAATGTAATAAAATACATACGTTCATTAAATATAATAAAAAAACATACATTCTTTACATTTAATAAAATACATACATACATAAACTCACGCCTTTTTCCCATGGGGGTAGGCAGAAACTACAGAGCGCCACCTGCTACGATCCTTACATACTTCTTTTGCTTCACTCACATTCATGCATCTAGTCATACACACGCCGGTTATGAGTACTGCGCACCTGGCCTTTCTGAAGAACATCACCTATAAGGTCTATGTATGTCTTTCTAGGGCGTCCCCTCCCGGCTTTTCCATTTACTTCTGCCTTGTAAATACATTTCGTTAGTCGCCTTTAATTCATCCTCTCAACATGGCCAAACCATCATAACATACTCTTAAAAAAAAAACAAATACATACGTTAATTAAATATGATAAAATACAATTGACGCAATTTACTATCATAAAAACAATTTAAAAACTTCAAAGTGTCTTATCTTTAGGAAGCTAATAAAAAGGCCGTCTCAAGTTAGTACAGCATTCCTTGTAGTAAGCAAGTGATTTACAATGAATACTTGTTATGTTAATTAATGTCACTAACAATGATAGCGCGTGAACTAACTGACGTTGTGTATTATTTAATAGTGTGCAAGTAACTTGATCATTCTTCCTGTCAACGACGAAACTCTTTTGAGGATTTATGAAACATCCTGTTCTATTCAGCATGTAGTTGTCAACTGGTTAAGTATGAGAAGGCTGGCTTGCTGCGTGTTTGGGATACCTTGACGACCATTCGTTTTCATCATCATTTTTTCGTTTACTGTCAGCAGGAACTGGTAACTTAGAAAATTAGACTATTTTCTCGAGCATGAAAAAACAAGAGAAACCAAAAATTTTTGACTCTGGTTTGCGAATTTACTATTTTATTTTTACTTCTTAGTCCGGGATATCCTAAAGCTTTCTGCCTCAACTTCACACTGAACCCTTTGTTTCAGCAAATCACTTGTCAATGTGATTTATATTGTATTTTATCGTCTCAAGAACAAATTCTTATAGTGCACCTCAATTTTCAAGTTTTAAAATTCAATTGTATGTTCAGATTTTATTTATTTTAAAGGGTCTGGCCTTGGGACACCTTGGGTGTGTTGGTGCAGTAACCGCGGCTAGTTCGTGACCAAACGGTGAACCGTGAACCATGTCGACGATCTGCGTGCAACCTTACACTGTACAAACAGAGATTTTAGGAATTGTGTTTTCTTTCTACGATTCGCTTACACTCACTAGAAGTTGGTTCGAAAGCGATAATTGAGGTGGTAATGGTGGAAGTCGAGGCATTCGAAATGAGAAATTAACACTAACTCTGCAATAAAGAAACGGAGATAAAAAAAAACTCCAGTTGGTATGTTGGCATGAGCTTTTTTCTCGAAAACCACTAAAACCGTTTTAGTCATTAAAGTTTACTATTTAAATATGGTCCTATCAACATAATTAAAATACATGCTTCACTGAAAACAACACCGCATTCAGACGAGAAAATAACAATATTTAAATTATACCATAAAAATCGCAATTTACTCACATAGGCCTACGTGTGCAACTTTGTAGGAGTTATAAATATAATTATATGAGTTTTTTAAACCTAGGTCATCTCACCGCTTTTACGATTTTACTGCGAAAGACGTTAAAATTGGATTTATCCTATTTATCCGAGAAATCGTTGTCGTCCTTTTGTCGTATAAAACTTTAATTTTGTGCCCTCTGTCAACAATACTACTTATGTTTCTGTTTAATTTATTATTTCGCTTTTATTGTATTTTTGGGCGATACAATGATAGATCGACCTCTATTCTTCTTCAATAATATTATTTTAAGTATTATGAAAGGTTGAAAAATATTATGACGCGACAAAAATATGGCGGTGCGCGAGATTTGAAAAAAGCTAATGTCAAAGTGAAGTCCGCCGTGAAGTTGCAGCGAATCTTGCCAACGTAGGGTGCGTTCATGATTAAAATGAAAGAGCTGCGTTCGTAAACAGTATAAAGATTCAGGTACCTACCAAAATAAAACAAAACAACTACGTAAACTTACCTACATTTTTGCAAAGAAAAAATGTCATTGGAAGCTCAATTTGGTTTTGTTTTTTTCGAGATCCTAAACCTGAAGTCACGATTTACTCGAGCGAAATTGGAATGAATGGCGACGCGCGACGGTGGGTGGCGCTGGCGCACGATGGATTATCTTCATCAAATAACAGTGTGTTGAAGATTGTTGCGAAGATGATCCATAAGTGAGGGTCGCGGTGTCACTTACCTACCACACACCAATCGAGTACCTACTCAATAGTTACGAGTACACATCATAATAAAATGCCTAGCCTTTTCCTAGCCCTATCTGAACTCCACAACCCAGTAACTGGGTAACACGATACCCCTTGGCTAGACTGGTGTCAGATCTCAAGCTTCTGACTACCCGTAACGACTGTCAAAGATCTTCAAATGACAGCCGGGTCCAACGGCTTAACGTGCTTTCTGAGACACGGAGGAAACTCGGTATGTTGAAATGGTCACCCATCCACGGACCGACCTCGGCAAGCGTTGCTTAACCTTGAATCGATTGACCCGTACGTCTGTTATTATTTACACACTGCGACTGCTGTCACATGTCTTCAAATTTGTGGTTCTAAGACATGCCGGTTTCCTGACGATGTTTTCCTTCACCGTTTTGAGAGCAGTGGTGATGAAATAATTTACACAAAGTAAAGCGCCTGCCTGGATTCGAACCCACGTCCAACTACTTGTAAATCGCGGCTTTACCACTGGGCCACCACTGCTCTTGGTCTGTTGGTTTTTAGGCTCTGGAATACGCGACGAGATGACCCCACGAGGTTCCCCAATCGCCGCCCAGCCCAGCTGTATTCTTCTGTTAACACCCCTCACAAAGTTGTTCTTACGAAATTGCAGTAAATGTAGGTATTCTCGAGGCTCGTGAGAGACCCGTGCGGCTAAATAATAACAGCCGCACGGGTCGATCTTCAAGGGTAAGCAACGCTTGACGAGGTCGGTCCGTGGATGGGTGACTATTTCAACATACCGAGTATCCTCCGTGCCTCGGAAAACACGTTAAGCCGTTGGTCTCGGCTGTCATTTGAAGATCTTTGACAGTCGTTACGAGTAGTCAGAAGTTTGAGATCTGACACCAGTCTTGCCATAGGGTACCGTGTTACCCAGTTACTGGGTTGTGGAGGTCAGATAGGCAGTCGCTCCATGTAAAACACTGGTACTCAGCTGAATCCGGTTAGACTGGAAGCCGACCCCAATATAGTTGGGAAAAGGCTAGGCAGATAGATGATGGTAGGTATTCTCGAACAAGTTCGAATGCACCGCCATTGACAACAATCGAACTTCGAACTAGTCTATTTTAAAAACACAGTTATAAATTACCACTGTAATCTTTCAGTTCAAAACGCACGCATTTCTTTACAAAGGAAGTGAATGAATTATGGAAACGTTTAACTTACATATGTACGTACATAAAGTATGTAATAGTGCTGATCTCTGACCCGCCTTGAAGAATATACATAATAATATTGTCCCTATGTATGTTGCACTCACATTTTAATGCACTGTATGTATAATATATGTGTCAATAGTGTGCAATGTGTGCATTCAGGAAGTAGGTATTAATAGAGTTCAGGGTTGGTGAGAACTGTGTGCTCTAGATCTAGATAAAATGATGTTCTTCAAGATGACAATTGTTAGAAATGTTACAAGTTACATTTTGGCATTTCATCAACCGCTACTGCTGATTGAATGTCAATTTTAGGGTTCCGTTCCCGAAGGAGGCCTATTGCTTTCACTCACATGTCCGTCTGTCTGTCCGTCATCTGTCACACAATTTTGTTACGAAGAATTTTTTAACTTATCATTGACCTATGAACTTGAAATTCGATGATTATGTCTATTATTACTTATAGTTTACTAACAAATGCCAATTTATTGATAAATCAGATTTTCTTTGGTACGGAACCCTAAATATGTGAAGTTCGACACGGTCCTTTTTTTTAGGTCCTCGTCCTCGTGTGAGATAACTTTACTATGTAGACTATTTGTAAAATTATAGAAGTTATTATTTACCTGTCTTGATAGACGAACACATAGCAAATAAGGCAACACACCGAAAAGTAAAACATCCAAAACGATATCTAGCAATATTTAATACCGGTTTGCAACTGGCTTTTAGGGTTCCGTACTCTAAGAGTAAAAACGGGACCCTATTACTAAAACTACTGTCCGTCTGTCTGTCTGTCACCAGACTTTATCTCATAACCGTTATAGCTAGACAGTTGAAATTTTCACAGATGACGTATTTTTGTTGCCGCTATAACAACAAATACTAAAAACAGAATAAAATAAATATCTAAGTGGGGTTCCCATACAACAAATGTGTCTATTTGCCGTTTTACGCAATAATGGTACAGAACCATTCGTTCGCGATTCCGACTCGCACTTGGCCGGTTTTATTTTTGAATGTGTAAGAAGTTAGAGTAGTTATTTCTTCTTCACCCTCCTACCCTTACCCCATTTTTGGGTCGGCACAGCATGTATTCTTCTTCTATATCTACATCTATTTCTCGTTATTTAAAAGTATTCTGACCATGTCCTCTCTCCTCTTGCTACTTACATATCTTAATAGACGAACTGGCATAGCTTGTCAATACTTTATTCTGAATTTCGATTTGCAAATAGCTTATTTTATCAAAAACATGTAGTACATTAAAAAAGTAAAATTACAAAATTTAAAAAACCCCGACACGTCTTGCGAAAACACCCCGATTCAAACAGTAAAACGTCCATAACTTTTGAACGGCTGAACCAATTTTATTTAAACATAGCTAAGAACACTCTCGATTAAGTCACCTTTTAAACAAAAAAAAATTAAATCAAAATCGGTTTACCCGTTTGGACGCTATGATGCCACAGACAGACATACAGATACACAGCAACACACGTGAAACTTATAACACCCCTCTTTTTCCGGCGAGGGTTAAAAAGAATGCAAATTAACACCATTTGTATAAAAAAGCGGTGACGTAAAGATTCATGTCTTTCCTATCCTAAAACCATATTTATTAAGTGTCAACTTTACAAGATTAGATCTGTAACTAACCAAAAATACCAGTACCTACACAAAACAGCTTATACGGCAAAAGACACTTCAGATACAAATAAAACTATTAAATCGACCTCCATTAATCAATTAGATAGTTAACCGACTTCGCAAAAAAGGAGGAGGTTCTCAATTCGACTGTATTTTTTTTTTTTAAGTGTGTTTCCTTAGAACTTGTTACTGGGTGAACCGATTTTGATGATTCTTTTTTTAATTGAAAGCTGGTGCTTGTCACGTGGTCCCATTTAAATTTGGTCAAGATCTGATGAAGAACTTCGGAGATATACATCAGACCTCTTTAATAAATGACAGCAGATCACTCGGGATAGCTGCAATCGGATGTCTGTTTATTGTTTACATCATTTCATAACATAACATTACATTAGCACCCTTTAAAGGGGTATGCAGGTGTGAACAGTTCACCCTGGTATACTCTAAATCCACCGTTTTTGTTTAAGTTTCATGTTTCTGGGTTAATCTATTCTGACTTCACTTTGGAGAATTGGTCCTTTATGTACCCACAACTAAAAAGTGAAAAATAAAAAACTTTTAACAAAAAATACAACCGACTTCCAAATAAAAACCCTACAAAGTGAAAAATAACTTCAATTTCGGAAGTCGGTGTCAAAAAACGAAGATCCCAAAACAGGAACACCGACTTCCGAAATTGAAGTTATTTTTCACTTTGTAGAGTTTTTATTTGGAAGTCGGTTGTATTTTTTGTTAAAAAGTTTTTTTTACTAGTCCACTATAATCTTAAAAAACTCAATTACTTTCTAAACGCAAAGTATCATATTGATTACATAAGGAATTCAAACGATCTAAATAAAATACTGCGTAGGAATATAGGCCATAAACTAGCTTAGTTAGTCGGGAAAAGTAAAGGTATTCGCAATGCAAGAAGTATCAGTTTCAAGGTATCTCTACATTGTTGCAGAACGTCGCCCTCGCGAGATCATCTTGACAAGACCGTTTACAGGATGCGACTTTGAACTTTGTATATTTCTAAATTAATTTTCCTTAAGGAAATGATGTTTGCAAGCACACGGATCTTTTTAACGATCTACAATTTCTTGCTTTAGTCGGTTAAGGGAGTGCTGATGCCGAATATGTGGTCGAAATTAGAATCCATTATGGCGGTCACTAAAATTATTGTCATGGTATGCTGCAGTTAAAATGAGCCCGAAATTAAAAGCCGACATAAGCTTTATTTTTTATTTCAAGGAAATAGAGGTTTCTCCTTTGACACCGTTATTGCATGTTTTGCGTCAATCATTCTGGAATAAAAACAGTTCATATAAATATAGCTTTGATTAATTTCACAGCGTTAACAAGTATAATTGCTCGATTGTTGTCATTTAATTACTGATTTCTATCATTACAAAGGTGTTAATCAAGTAAATTATAAAACTTGCATTACGTGTCGTATTTACGTCATTTAAACCGAAGTAGCTGGGTGAGCACGGCCTCTGTAAGAGGCTTTAGTCACGGTTTTTGCTCCCAACTGAAAAAAATTCGTTAATCAAGCCTGTCACAATAGGCCGTGCTCGCACACGGCAGGTAATCCTGCCAGGTTCTTGAGCATATTTAAAAATAAAAGATCTTCCTGTATGTTTTAGGTAAAATGGGAAGGTCGCAATGCCTGAGTTGGGCAGTTGATGGTGTGAATGTGTGAATCCTCCGTGCCTCGAAAAGCACGAGATGTCTTTGGTACTCCATCTGAATCTGATCTCTCTCTACTGCCACAGTCGTGTTATATTGGGGTTCACACTTGTGCACTGGGTATGTTTATTTCCCGCCAAATTTCTTGACCGCCCTGAAGTTGGCTACGATGGCTGCGCAGTAGTAAATCTCATACAAAAACCGCAACGTTTCGTGCCTTGCGCATGCGGAAAGCCAACTTCAGGGCGGCCCAGAAGTTTGGCGAGAGCTATACTTGGCCTATCAAAGAATATGCAATATTGCATAATATTTACATCCAGTTTCATTAAGAGTATAGTGCCCACATCTAATCTTAAAGCCAGAATAACTGACCACCATCAAATGTCTTTTTAATCGACTTCAAAAAGGAAGAGGTTCTCAATTCGATTGTATTTTTTTATGTTTTTACCTCAGAACTTTTTACTAGGTAAACCCATTTTGATGATAGTTTTTTTTTTATTTGAAAGCTGTTGCTTCTTATCTATTGATAATTAATTCTCATAAATTTGATCACAATTCGCAGATATACAACGGAAATCTTCAATAAATGACGACAATTCTCTCGGGATAGCTGCTATCGCATGTCTGTTTATTGTTTACACCATTTCATAACATAACATCACCCCGGTATGCTCTAAAGGGGTACGCAGAAATGCAAAGTTCACTCTGGTACACTCTAATTTCAACGGTTGTGTTCAATAAAAAAATAACTTTTATTTTGGAAATCGTTGTCAAAAAACTAAGAAACTACAACAAGAACACTGACTTCTACTTTAAGTCATCCTCCAATTGTCAAAACTCGTACCGGTATAACGGCGTTACATTGAGATCTGGGTCAACTTTGGCGTTAACTTATTTTTTCACATTTTAAAGCTAATTCCGTGAAAAGGGAACGCACCTCATTTTTCTTTTTAAAATTTGCAACACTGACAATATGTCAGCCATGTTTTGCATAAACGTCACCGCACGAATACTTTTACTTATTTTAGAAAAAAAAAATTAAACACAGTGAGATTATTATTTATTAAAAATAAATTGTAAATTGCAATGAAAATACAATGGGGTATCAAAGTAACCACATTTATATTTAAGTCGCCAACACTGCTTTTTTCATAAGTTTTGAAGTATAATTGAAGTAGTTATGTCAATTTTAATTTCAAAATTAATCAATGTAACCTCGTTTTACCACAGAAGCTGACCCAAAGCCCGTGACCGTCGCGTGTCCGTCTCGCTTCGTATAAACGTACAGACCAACCAGTTTGTTTTCATTAATTCGGAATTCTTCAAATTAAGTCGCGTGCGCCACAATGTCGCTACTGATTCACGGTCAAGGTCGCCAGCGACAATGTTACAATGTTGATGTAACACTCATTGAATTGAGTTGACCGCGTTTGTTTGTCTTTGGACGACTTTCGATTCAGACAGAGTTGTGTCTGGGCTTGAAGGAAAGGCGATTTTGTTGTGTAAACAGCGGCGGATTATATCGCTATCTTTTATCCAACTCCTTCTTCTTAGCATGTCGATGACGAGACTCTTTTTACCCGACTGCCGAAGGAGGGTAATGTGTTTATCAGTCTACGTATGTATGTTTGTTTCTATGTGGCGTTCTAAAGACCAAACGCGTAGGCCGATTTTGGTGATTCTTACGTCAATCGATTCGTCTTAACCTTGCCAGTAATCAAAGTTCACCACAGCGACCACCAGACGCCTTATTGTCAAAATATAATAAATATTGTGGGGGTCCCACTTTTTCTTTCAAACCCATCGAGTGTGGTATCAAAATAAAGGGTTTAAAGAAGTAGTTACCAAAATATATACCACTTATATGTTTAAGATTCGAAAAAAAAATGGCAACTGAAAAGTTGTAAATTAAAAAAGTTAATAAAATCAAAAAACCCGACTGCACAAAAACAAGAAGAAAATGGTGCTATGCAGTCGGAGGGTTTCCTGAGCTGGCTGAATGTGTGTGTTACGTGCAGCCAGCTCACAAATATGTATCATCCTTTTTAGTTAGCTTCTTAAACAGTCGAGATTTTGATCTTTTAAATTTATTTTTTACATTGTTAAATCCTTGCCTGGCCCAGTATTCAGCTACGCCTTCCGCTGACCTCAACTTTGTTGGGTTCGGGCCGGTTTCCAATCTCATTGGATGCAATACTGGTGTCTGATGTTATGGCGATTATATGTTATATTGTAAAAAGACCTTCAAATGTCAGCGAAGACCAATGGCTTTTCGTGCTTTTTGAGACACGGAGGAACTCGGTATGTTAAGATAGTCGATCATCCACGGACTGACCTCGGCAGACGTTGCTTAACCTAGAATATAGACCCATGTGCCTGTTATTATTTACCCTTGAGCACCCTGGTTGATGAGCTAGCAGTATCATCATATCAGCCGAACGATGTCCACTGCTGGACATGGGCCCAAGCTTCACGGGCACGTCACGGTCACGGGACATGGACCGGTTCCGTGCGTTTCGCATCCAGCGGATCCCCGCAACCTTCACCAGATTATCGGTCCACCTGATGGGAGGCCTTCCAACGCAACGTCTTCCGGTTCGTGGTCGCCACTCCAAAAACTCCACATCGGCCATCCGTTCTGCGAGCAATGTGCCCTGCCCACTGCCACTTAAGTTTGGCAATTCTTCGGTAACCCTGGTTCTTTTGCGGATCTCTACATTTCTAATCGACCACGCAAGAAAATTCTGTGCACAGCCCTCTCCTTGGCCCTTTGGGTGACTGTAAGCTTTTCGATGAGGCCCATTGTGAGCGATCACTTGCAGTATAGGCACGTTAATTAGGTAGCGGAACTAGGCAGATGTGATGGATATCGATACGTAACGAGGATAAAATAAAAATAAAAACTGGCCAAGTGCGAGTCGGACTCGCGCAAGAAGGGTTCCGTACCATTATCGCAAAAAAACTGCAAAAAATCACGTATGTTGTATGGGAGCCCCATTTAAATATTTATTTTATTCTGTTTTCAGTATTTAGCGGCAACAGAAATACATCATCTGTGAAAATTTCAACTGTCTAGCTATCACGGTTCATGAGATACAGTCTGGTGACAGACAGACGGACATACCCCTATTTGTCTACTGAGATTTCCTATAGTGGCCTCCTTCACCAACATTACGTTATAAAAGGCGGCACACTATACCAGGCAACCCCTTACGAGGTGTCTGGGACCATCTTCGGTAGGTCACGCCTCCGAGAGCACTTGCCCCTGGTACTCAAGAGAAAATGTGAGTCGCATCGTGATTACTCACTACCATTTGTCCAGAATGGTACCGGAGCAATAAAGCCGCTCACCACACGCACCCCAGCACGCCAGCACTAGTGCAAGCACCGGCACCAGCGCAGTTGGTGCTAGCGGATTCAATCCCCGTTAAGGACGCCAGAGAAGCTGGCTCCCATTTCTCCAGAATGGTCCCGGAGCTGTAAGCACGCTCACCTCTCGAATACAAATCATCGCATCTACCCAATGCCTACAGCTGGGTTGCCGGAAAACTAATCCAACGGGTAGTCCTCTTCTTTCTATCCAGGAAAGTGCCGGAGATGCAGCTCGCTCACAGGAGCTCACTTGCTTGAGGGTTACTCACGAACCCCGCGTCTGACCACCAGGTGGCCCTTTGCCTTGGGCCGGTAACACTTGTTGCGCGCGAGGAATGACGCTCGGCCCACACATAGCCGAGCAGACAACATGCCACTCCTCTGCAACCACCACATAGACCACCGCGAGTCCAACCTCAATGTCAGGTACCACCTTTGCGCTTGCCCTCCCTTCATTCATTAACTTTAATTGATTAGTGCATTATTGTGTCGTTCACTACCATCTTTGTGCATTGGCCCAACGAAAAAGAGCTCATGGTTCGAGATTTAACGGACCCTTGTAGCGTTACGTGAAGCTCTGATGAACTTAATGTAAGCCAAGTAAATAATTATAAACTAAAATTAATAAAAAGGATATTTAGAAATAAGGTAAGGTCCGGATTCGAACGACGTGGGCAGCTAGAGGTAGGCAAATGAGCAGGCACCTCTTCGGATAAACAGGCAATCGAGCAGGTAGGCAGGTGAGCAGGTACCACGGGTAGATGGTGAAGGCAGGCAATCAGGCAGGTAGGCAGTAGAATGGTTAGCAGGACGGATAGGCAGGCATGCGGGTAAATACGTAAGCAGTAAGGGATGTGGAGACCGGCTATGACTTAATACGCCAAACAGTGAGGCCTTTGATGTCAAAGAGATGAACGTCGAGGGTAACATTCAAGGAATTAATGTTCTCGTTACGGTTTTCACACAATATGTTTAATTGATGAGCACTTCAGTTAGTAATCCACTTACACAAATTGGAAAATTCACAGTTTAAAAGTTTTCTTGATATAAAATACACTTGGTATTATAAATCAATCGACTTTCGACTTTCAGTCCAGTATCCAAACTAAAAAGCTGACCCCCGTTTTTCATCGTTCTGTGGACTGTGTCATATCGTCTAAATTTTAAATTCCCTTTATCTACTCTCATATCGTAATATTCGAATTATAAAATTCAAAACGAGTTTATATTGGCATACTTTATAAACACAATACCGAAATTTAAAAATAGAATCTTATTATAACACTATTTCTCTAACAAAATAATGCTATAATAGAAACTTAACAACACACTGACTATTGTTTCTTTTTAAGTAAATTTTGTATTGTACATGGCTTAATTTTTCTGCTAGTAAATTATTTGTAGGCGCAACTGCTCTATTTGTTATATCTGGTTGAGTATTTTCAATATCACTTGATGTTGAAGACATTTTTAATAAAATTTGGAATAAAATTTCACTCGGATTTTTCTCCTGCGTCAACTTTATTTTTTTTATTTAGTCTTTATTAGGTATAAGGGAAAGATCTTGTAGCCGCAACAGCCAAATAGTATACGATACTTTTGTTCTAAACTTGTTCCATTTTTAAAAACATCATTTACACTGTCTCGATTTCGAAGTAATATTATAGGTACCTGGCTGTATGTTCAGAATGTCTTTGCTTGTTTTTTAGAATTTATGACGATTCGCATAATGCAACCCGATGTCGTTATGGGTATCATAATGAAACCGCTGTCAATTTTGTAATTCGAATATAACGAAACCGAAGTAGATAAAACAATTTTTTTTCTATTACGATACAGGACAAATCCAAGAAGTTAATCACTAAGGAGTTTCCATCAATATTTTTTTTTGTAATGCCATTTTATAGTGCCTATTATAAAAAGATTTGATTCCAATTTTAAATAGTCTATGACATTGCCCACTTTAGACTTAGCACGCACTGCGAATTTTATTCGCGCGAATTTTGTTTCCTTCTACCTGTTTATAGAGCTCAAGATATTCGGGCGAATAAAATTCGCACTGTGGTGTGGTGGATTCTGTGGCAAAACACGGATTTCTTGCGGTATTTTTTCCGCACGATTTCTTTACCGCAATGCGAACAACTTCATACAATTCCATAGGTCGCAGAATGGGTGGAAAAAAAACGCGCGAATAAAGATCGCAGTGCGTGCTAAGCCTTAGCGCATGCGCGGTTAATGCGGTGATGTGCTGGGTTTTGGCGCCATTCATACGTTTTGCAAGTTTTGCTGTATTTAATTTCATGAGTTATTTAAATTATTGTTTAAAAATGTCTGATATCAGTGAATGTGAAGAAAATTTGACTCCGCCCGATATTTTAGATGCGGCGAAGGAAATTACTCTTGATTTATTACCAGCAAGGTTGAGAAAAGTATATGACAAATGCTATCACGATTTAATGGCATGGAAAATGAAAAAAGAGGTATTTAGTAGGTTCAATCCCAATTTATGAGTGTAGATAAAGTAGTGTATGAAACTGCACATAACTAGGTATTAAAACATTCGTGTGAAAACTATCAAAAACACACACTCATGTTTTAATACCCCTCATTATGCAACAGTTTCATAAACTACTATTGTGAACCGTTTTTATTCGTTCTGGTCTTTATTTCTTAATTGAAATTTGAATTTACCACACCCTGCAAAATCTTTCAAGACGACCCCAGCCTGAATTTTTCAAAGTGGAATCAGGCCCTTTCAACAAGAGAATAAAATCTCGCGTTTTATATCACTATCTGTTAACAAACCTTATACATTGGGAAAAAAAATATTAAATTAAAATGCGTATTGTAAATACAAATAGGTATGGTGCTTCAATCCATGTTGCCATCCATTTTTGGGCACGTTTGACAGCTTATAATATGTTGAACGACCCGTGGCCCGCGGACCCATGGTCAACCATTTAATTTTAAATATGGAATGCTGTTTGATACTTATCTGCGCAGACGCATGTTTTGACATCTGCATTTGCGAATTTCGAAAGGGCTTGTTAGGCTTGTTTGCATGGAATCCCGATTTGGAATTCCGTAAGACTAGCACACACGTTGGATTTTTTGTTATATTGAGTACTAGCTTCAGCCAGCGGCTTCGGCCGCGTGAAAGTCGAAAATTATCCCGAGAAAACATATTCCCGGGATAAAAAGTATCCTATTTGCTACTCCTGGCTATAATCAATCTCTGTCCCAAATTTCATCTAGATCCGATTAGACGTTTAAGCGTGAAGAAGTAACAAACACACTCACAAACTTTCGCCTTTATAATAATAGTGTGATAATGTGATTACGCGGTTGAGTTTCGGAACGAACATCAAGTTTTTTTCATACAAAAAATATAATAAATGTCCATTCAATACTTTGTATGAAATGTGTGCTTTCGAGTTTCCGAATATAAATACCGAATCACGAAACCTGACCAGCCGGGTTAGCACGGCCTACTGTGACAGGCTTAAGTCACACATTTTTATCACAGTTTGGGAGCGAAAACCTTGATTAAATGTGTGACCGTGCTCGCTCGGCAGGAAAACAAGCGTGTGTGGCCAGCCTTAGTTTTATTGTGCTTTTGTATGAAATCAATGGGGATAAGAAACTGCAATGAGTTATAAATTATGCTAAGGTTACACAGATTACATTAAGGTAATCTCATATCACAACAACTTGATCTTTTTAAGTGAAGTTGGTTTGGAATGAGATGTTATAATAAAAAGTAACATCTGCAATACGACTACAGTTCAAATTATATTAGTAAAATCAAACCGACTTACAAAAAAATCAGTCTTTGTCTTTTTTACCTACCCATTGCTTTCCGTTATTCGACACCGACTTGAGAAAAGAAAGTTATTTTTCGCTTTTTAGTGTTTTGTTTTGGAAGTCGGTTTGATTTTCTGTTAATATTTTTTTTTTATTTTTCCCTTTTTAGTTTTGGTAGGTAACTTATAACCAAAGGTGAGGTAAAATTATAGCCAAAGTACATCTCATGACGATTCCAATAAGCCCAAACATACATTGTTTTGTTTCGGAGTTCCAGTGGCCATTGTGGTCTTCCTCATCAGTTCTACTTCACCAAATGATACTCTCTGAGAGCAAACGATTGCATTATTGATGAAAATACCAAAATCGCTATATGTATGCCTGTAATATTTGAGGAGTTCCCTCGATTTCTCGAGGATCCCATCATCAGATCCTGGTTTCCTTATCATGGTACCACCCAAGGGATATCTCCTTTCCAACAAAAAAGAATCATCAAAATCGGTTCATTAACGACGAAGTTATCCGCGAACACATATACAAAAAATTTATACACGGTCGAATTGAGAAACCTCCTTTTTGGGAAGTCGGTTAAAAAGGATATTAGTATAAAAACGCCTATTTATTCCACAAGATTATTATCATGTGAACAATCTAATATATTCCTCCGCTTCTAAACCGCGCTAATGATGCGCTGTTTACATTGAATACAAACGTTTAAGCTGCTAGCGCCAGTAGCTGGCTATGTTATTCTAATGGTTGTAATAATCCGATTTGTATTCTGTAACAGTTCTGAGATTCAAGTTATAAATACAATGTTTTTTGTCTTATGAGTTGACGTTTTTATAGACAGCTACTGCTTGCCTAGTAACTTCAAGACTTTCCCCAAACAGAAATTAAAAAGAAATTATGAAATTGATTGGATAGTATATTCGTAGAAAAGTATCCATACAAAAGTGTTGTCTCATCGCTGCTGTCACGCCTGTCTGTGTGAACCTTTATTTCATATCAATATTGACCTCGTACAATTTAAACTAAATGTTCGATTCGTTTTTTAAAATATCAGAATCAGCAATCGGAAACTGATCTGAGTTGATCGTCGGAATTATTAACGCCGGCTATCGTTCACTTATTGTCGGTTAACAATACCATATATATATATACATATATATTACAAGAAGTAATATGGCTTCGTCATTAATTATTCTACCTGGATGTAATTATACTTTTAATCGCTAATCGCAATTAGCCCAACCGACCTTAACCATAGACATAGAGAATGGACTGAGCAATAAATACCTTCCAAGATTGACCACTCTGTAGAAAAAGAGACAAAACGAGTGTGCGGCCAGTACCAGTCTCTTTTCACATTCTCTATGTCAAGGGCCGATTTCAGAAATGAGTATTTGGAATTAAGAACGTGTCAAGCCATAATTTAATGCCAAAACTAAACCAGTTTTCAGGCTAAAGTGAACTTTGATAAACACTCTACGTCAATTTCTTAATTTAGGATCGGGGGTATGTGCAAAATTCATCGGATCCCATAAGCCTGCGTCGTGACCATATCAATTTTGGCCGCAGGAGCGCTTTATCTCTCTCACACTTTTCAGCTCTTATTCACTTAATACCTAGATAGTGAAAGTTCAGTCCATTCTCATTGTCTATAGACGCAATCATTCTTCCGCCATTATTTTCTCAAACTTCAAAACTCATACCCCATACACGTCGTGTCATTTAAAAGTGGCCAGCAAAAAACATTATGTTTATTTTGCACTGTAGTTGCCAGTCGGCAACAGATGCGACAATTATGTAACATTTATAATGAACTCAAGTTTACCGTGTCAAGGCGGGGCTACAATGTTGCGGGTTCTTGATCCGCAGGCTTATTACATATCTTGCAGGAGCTAAACGATCGCTATTTTTATGCAATAATTGCTCTTTAATGCAGAAGTTTTTGAGTTTTTGCCGGTTTTTTTTAGAAATATGTGCATTTGACGAACAGCGAGCGATTAGTGTGTAGGTACACTGTAGGTAATTCCGAATTTTATGACATAAAGCGTTTGATCGCGCGATGATTGCTGATTGCTGTTTCTTACGTAATAAGCCTGCCGATACGTACAATGATTTGTTGCGACTATTTGTATAGCTGTACGTAGATTAAAGTACTAAGTACGGTACATGTTTGATAACAGCTGGGCTGCAAATGGGAGCAGGTGATTTGGGCCTTGTTGTTTTATAAATTATTATTAATGATTTAATTAAAGGTTGTGTTGACACCTTGTTATAACACTTTAGATTTTTTCTTCTAAAACTTTATTCAGCAAAAAACTAAACATTAGCAGATTAATCGATCTTATTTGAAGTTCAAAACAGATTATACATTATTTATTAAACTATTATATTATTATTATGTAACTATTGTATTATTAAAATTAATAAAAATATTTTTATTATATGATGTAACTATAAATTTACGGTTTTCGCAATTTTTCCTTTATCTGTGCTACAAGACGTTGCTTCGTACCAAATTTCAAGATTCTGAATTCACGGGAAGTACCCTATAGGTTTTGATTGTCTTGCGAGGGTCGAAAATTTGCGGAAATTTGCGACATAAACGGCTGTATCGTTTAATTGCGTTGGCTTAGAAGTTTCACAGCTTTAAGGGACATTAGACCTGAGCATTTGATAAAAATTTCAGCTTGATACCTCTACGCGTTCCTGAGAAAAAGGGTCTTGACACACAGACAGACGGACGGACAACAAAGTGATCCTATAAGGGTTCCGTTTTTTCCTTTCGAGGTACGGAACCCTAAAAAGATACAAGACTGCAATTATTTCCTGGTTAACCTAACTTCAGTGCACCTACTTCTACAGTTTAATTAAAAATACTGTTTGGCTATACATATACGAGTATGAAAATATCCATCGGTGGCTTTGAAAAATATTCTACATTTCTAAAGAACTGCTTCAATATTAAGTTGAGAAAAACATAATAATATCAATTTGGAAGCTATCTCTTACATCGATTATATTTATAATGACTTTTTTTTGACATCTATGCTTTATTAATTCTTATCTTGCTTTAAAGAAATATCTAGGTACCTCATATCGCAACATCTTACCTTACTGTACTGAACTGACCTTAAAACCGCGCATTCTTCACAACCACAGTCCCCACCACGACCTTGTGGTATCCCCAGTACCACAGAGGAATACCACAAGACTATACTTTTTTTTTAGTACCTAATACATTGCTTTTTTTCATAAAGAAAACTAAAGAAAGTTAGTTGACAGCCAGCAATTTATAAACATAAAGTTTTTGATACGTTTTGTTGGCTGAATGTGTAATTCGAATTTTAAAATTATGTGGGAATAGCAACATTGTTGATGCGGTAGTTTATTCCTAGACTAGACTTATTTTATTGAGAGACTTTTAGAATAGAATCTAGTAAAATCATTCAATCGGAATCTAGACATTCAACACAGGTACATAGGCTACCTAGTTAAGATTCAACCAGTAGTTGGTACCTCAACGTTTGAGTTCTAGAATAGAATACAATTAATACCGTTATTTGAGGTTTACAATACTGATTAGGATCCTTTGAGTTAAATGTTGTAAAACAATTGAGTTGAGGAGTCTCCTCTAGTACACGAGACTCCTCAACTCAATTGTTTGTAACACGCGTTAGAGCGCGCGTACCCCAACTCACTTAGTCTGTGGAAAGCGCTCGCTGCAACGTGACACGTGTGAGTACTAAGTTTTGTTTCTTATAAAATGCCTTTGTGACACATTGAGATACTGTTCAAACAACTCGAGAAATAAAAGTCAAGGAATGAGTTTTCAACAGTAAGTTGAAAACACGCTTCATTTAATTATATTTGATCAATTTATTGTATGTCGTGACGTCGCGTCACCGCGGAGGCGGGAGGGCGGCCATGTTTGTGTAAATGTCAAAGAGTAAGAAAAAGTTCATCTGCGCGCATTGATTGTTTATCTGTGAGAACATAACCCCGCCTCCCCTGCTTACCCCGCTATCACCGAATTACGCGCAATCTTTTGTTTGAAATAGCTTCTCTAGTACGTAGTACATAACTCAATGTTAGGATCACACATTCGTACTGCTCACAGCTATCGAAGTCCAATAAGGATTCAAAATCGGACGCCCAACGTAATCCAATGGGAATCTATAATGGTCCACAAATACCAGTACTGAAGGTCGGTAAACCCTGAATATCTTACAAACAATTAGTTAAATACGTTTTTTCATTAATTAGACATTTTTATAAAACAACTAGTTTTTTCCGAAGCTTTAGCATTTTTCCAGGATGAAAAGGAGCACCTAATTAACTATGATTGTATTTACTTCTTTCTTTTTCATTATTACTTCATAATAATAACTACATATATAAAGTCCCCCGCCGCGTTTGTACGCGATAAACTCAAAAACTACTGAACAGATTTTCATGCGGTTTTTTCCATTAGGATATTTGTATATAATTTGTTACGGGCGAAGCCAGGGCGGGTCGCTAGTCCTACTATCCTACTAATATTATAAAGGCGAAAGTTTGTGAGTGTGTATTTGTATGTTTGTTACTTCTTCACGCTTAAACGGCTTACGGATCTGAATGAAATTTGCCACAGAGATAGATTATAGTCAGGAATAGCACATAGGATACTTTTTATCCCGGGAATAAGTGCAAAGCCGCTGACAGAAGCTAGTTTAAATTAAATATTTTTAGTTATCAATTCTGTAATTAAAGTCAAAGTCAAATATATTTATTTTGAACGCCAAACAATTAAAAATTAAAATGTACAAAAATAAAAATAAAATCTACCGTGCATTCAGCAAAGTAGCTTGTTATGGAGAATATCGCACAAGAAACTCCATCCATCCATCATTCCAGAGTTATATTTTACAAATACATAATCATACATTGTTGTGTTACCTTTTACATATAGTTTAAATTAATACAAAGAAAGCCACATTAAACATCAAACAATACACAGAAGTATTCATTATCAATGAAAGCTTCTTTCATACAATAATAGGTAGGTCATACAAACAAAAAACCGGCCAAGTGCGTGTCGTACTTCGCACAATGTTACAGAACCATAAATGAAAATTTAGTAAAATATACGTAATAATAAATAAACATTATCACCAAATTTCAACTTCATAAAATTCTTTGGAACAAAATTTTGTGAAAACAAGTAAAATTTCAAAATTTTAAAAACCGCCGACCCATTTTCATTTCAAGCTACATAATTTATCTAGTATATAGTAGATTCGCTTCGATCGACAATCTATTATACACGTAATTATGACACGATATATTGCGAAAACACCCCGATTTAAACAGTCAAACGCCCATAACTTTTGAACGGCTGAACCGATTTTATTCAAACATAGCTAAGAACACTCTCGATTACGTCACCTTTAAAACCAAAAAAAAAACTAAATCAAAATCTGTTCGCCCGTTTGGACGCTATGATGCCACTGACAGACATACAGATACACAGCAACACACGTCAAACTTATAACCCCCCCTCTTTTTCCGGCGCGGGTTAAAAAGGCTGGCTTTGGTGGCTTTTCATTCCTTTGACTTCCATTTTTTTTTGTCAAGAAATATAGTATTTATCTGCTTAACGAGCTCTAAACAACGATATCCCACTCGATGGGGTCAAAATGTTTTTTTTCGTGCCTCCCTTTAGCTGTACCTCAAAAAACATTTAAACATATTTTTTGATAATTTATTTGGCTTTGGGTCAACAAGACGCATTAACTGTGAAAATTTGAAGAAAGTAGCTGCAACCGTTTCGCTGTAAAACCTGTGTGACAGACGACGGAAAGACAAAAGCAAACGTGAGTTACCGCAATAGGGCTCCGTTTGAACCCTTCAGGTACGGAATCCTAAAACAACACTGACTTTTGGCGTCCCTTTCAACAATGTATCACATTTTAAAACTCATAATAATACCTACAAATTCATACGTTATCAGCACACAAAGATTCAATTGTTGTAACGTAAATTAACAGTTGACTGACTTGTGATAAGGGACAGTAATACCTTGTTCTTTTAAACGACGTAAATAAGTAGCTCTTTGATAAAAACATCTTGTCGGCTGTAAATCAGCTGTGTTTTGTACAATGTTGTTAATTTGTGATCTTTGGGAGCTGTAATACTAAAGAGAATAATAAAATGTAATATATGGAGACTGAACGGTCTGTGCCACAGCTATAAATCTAACTAGATAACGCAAGTCTTTCCATCTGTATGAAAACCAAGCGTGTCACAAAAATAAATACTTATCAATGAAATAATAATAATAATATATATATATATATTTCGCCTACATGGGCGCTTATAAAACGTCAGAAGATGCACGGTTCGGGTTGGTCGTTTGCTATGGAGAAGCGTTTGCAAGAAACTCCATGGTTACTCTTTTAAGAAATGGTTTGGTTTTACAATATTTCCATGTTACAGCATTAGTACTTAGATATGAGGGGACAACGTAGGCCCGACAATAAATCGTAAGAAACTAAAAAAAAATGAATTAGAAAAATCAAAAACCCGACTGCTTAAAAAGCGAACTTAAAAGACGTAAACAAGAGGAAAATCATGCAGTGCAGTCGGAGGATTCACATTTGCGAGCTGATTGACCAAAACCAGATGTATCCTCCGACTGCACAGCATGATTTTCCTCTTGTTTACGTCTTTTAAGTTCGTTTTTTAAGCAGTGGGCTTTTTGATTTTTCTAATTAACTTTTTTTATTTACAACTTTTTAGTTATCTTTTTTTTTAATTAGTTACATTTAAACATATAAGTGTTATATATTTTTGAAATCACTTATTAAAATCCTTTATTTTGATACCCCAGACGATGATGGGTTAGGAAGAAAAAAAAAATTACCCACTCAAAATGGCGCCCAAAATCCGCCATTTTTTTCTGTTCCAATTTTTTATGTAGCCAGTGACACTCGCAGGGTTAAGACGAATCGATTGACGTAAGAATTATCAAAATCGGCCAACGCGTTTGTTCTCTAGAACGCCACATAGGAACAGACATACATACATAGACTGATAAACACATTACCCTCCTTCGGCAGTCGGGTAAAAAAAAAAAGATTATAAGATATAATATATAACAAAGTTAACAAATGTTAACTAGCATAAGAAGGCCTACAATGTTCACACATTCACAAAACAATCGCAAAACATTTCCAATGCTTCGGCTAATTGCTTTTCTATACATTGTATACAGCTCAATATGGCATAAAAAGGCATTTTTCTAGATGTCGGTGTATTTCCGGTGCCGATAATGCTAAATGAAAAGCTCAGATTACGATCATTCATCGTAATTTTACTCCGATTTTTGGCAAGCGGATCAAACAATCTCGTCATCTAGTTATCGATTTATATCTGTGGTCTGTGCCCTTTTTCTCTTGAACTCTAAACGACTAATCTATACATGTTGACCCCAATTCCCAGGACCTCTAGACAAAGCTGCATTGTATTAATGGTAACGATTATCAAAAGACATTTCAGTACATGTCGAGCCCATAATTTTTGTCAATGTTACTTTGTCTAGAACTGCCGGGCGAGCACGGCCTACTGTGACAGACTTGAGTTACACATTTTTATCACAGTTTGGGAGCGAAAACCGTGATAAAATGCGTGATTTAAGCCTATCACAGAGGCCGTGCTCGCCCGGCTGTTTCTTGTATTTTGTTAGTACCTAGATTTGTTCAGGTTCCTGTCCTTTAACTAGGTATGTTACTTGGGGTCGGTCGACGCAACTCTTTTTGTTGTTCTATTCTACCTGTCAATCGTCATTTTTCTTTCATCCATCTTTATACTCATTCCTCCACGGACCCTTTATATTTTTCTGTCACATGTGCCAACATATTCTTCTTTTTCTTGTCTCTGGCACGACAGTTATTTTATTTTTCCCGCCAAAGCATTTGCCACATCCACGGCATCGTTAGTGGCGGCGCATAAGTCGTTTTGGGGACACGATAGAAGTTGGAGTATATTTTGCGACTCGGCTCCGTCAAACTGCCTCCCACATATACAGTACTAGCGGACGCCTCGCGGTTTCACTTGCGTAGTTCCAGTTCCCGTGGGAATACAGGGATAAAAGTAGCCTATGTCATCCGGGGATAGTGAAGCTTCCCAACGGTGAAAGAATTATTGAAATCAGTCCAGTAGTTTTTAAGTTTAATCGTTACATAGAAAAATACAAATCTTTTCTCTTTATAATATTAGACTCTAATTACAAAAAAACTTTTTTTTTCAAAAAAATACTACCGACTTTCAATTAGAAAACTACAAAGTGAAAATAACTTTATTTTTGGAATTCGGTGTCTCTGGTAGGTACCATTTTTTTGCGTTATGGGCACCGGACTTCCAAAAATAAAGTTATTTTTCACTTTGTAGTTTTCTTATTTGGAAGTCGGTAGTATTTTTTAGTAAAAAAGGTTTTTATTTTTCACTTTATATTTGTACCTACCTAACAGGCAAGTTGTTAAGTAAGGTACCTATAATGCCAGAATAGATTACCCTAATATCATGAAACTGAACATAACCGGTAAAATGAGAGTGTACCAATGTGAACTGTACACATCTGCGTACCCCTTTAGAACGTATCAGTGTGATGTTATGTTAGGAAATGGTATAAACAATAAACAGATATGCGATTGCAGCAATCCCGAGAGATTTGCCGTAATTTTTTGAAGATTTCTGTTGTATATCGCCGAAGTCCTTCATGAGATCTTGATGAAAATTAAATGGGACCACACGACAAGCACCAGCTTCAAAAAATCAAAATCGGTTCACACAGTAACAAGTTCTAAGGTAACACACATAAAAAAAAAATACAGCCGAATTGAAAACCTCCTCCTTTTTGGGAAGTCGGTTAAAATAACATACACGAAGTCGAACATAGAACCTTCTCCTTTTTTGTAAGTCTGTTAAAAATACGTAACATAATAAACTATCATTATAAGTCAATGCTAAAGGTATTAATTGTCAATGACTTCTACACAAGCACGTTTATCTGTCGTAACTAGATCTAAGTTCACTCATAAACCAGATAATTGTAGCAACACTAGCAACGCTGCACGCTGCTAATTGAGACGACCATTTCATTGTGATTACTGATTGATATAATTACCTCGACACAATCATGCACGTAATTATGATTGTGTGAATAGGCTTCGGTTTGCAACAATGGAAACTCAAGCAATAAAATATAGATATGTTCTAGGAGAGTCTGCAATAGACACTATATATCATCCCACAGCTGAGCAAAATGCTTCTCAGGTATTTCAATCCATGGCATTTGTTTTTAACCGACTTCAAAAAAAGGAGCAGTGTCTCAATTCGTCGGAATCTTTTTTTTTGTCCCCGATTATTCAAACACCCCTGCTGACTGGCGAGCACGGCCTACTGTGACAAGCTTGAGTCACACATTTTTATCACAGTTTGAGAGCAAAATCCATGATACAATGCGTGACACAAGCCTATCACAGAGGCCATGCACGCCCCGCTGGACGAGTCTTTGGTCAACCGAACCCACTCGAAGTGGACTCAACCCCATCACAGTTTGAATAGGTGGACTGGACCCACTGCCCAATTTCATTATTAGTACAGTCACGGACTAAAGCCGAATCTTTAACCGACTGCCCAAAAGGAGGATGTTCTCAATTCGATTGGTATTTTTTTTTATGTATGTACACAGATTACTCAAAGACGCTTGGATCTATTTGGAAAATTCTTCTTTTGTTTGAAAGGGTATACTTCCAAGCTGGTCCCATAGTCTTCAGGTCAGGATCTGATGATGGGATCCTGGAGAAATAGAGGAAACACCTCAAATATTATAGGCATACATATAGCGATTTTGGTATTTTCATCAACAATGCAATCATTTGCACTCATAAAGTATCATTAGGTGAAGTGGAACTGATGAAGAAGACCACAGATGGCCACATGGAACTCCTTAATGCTAAGTATGTCACGGTTATAAAATATATAAAATAGTTAACCTACTATGATGAAGCAACACACAAACACTCACACACACACACACACTCACACTTACTTAAATTGGTGAAAACAGTAGTATCAAACATCCGATCCGGAATAATAGAGCCGGAAGGTCGGAACTGGAACTCCGAAATAAAACAATGGAACTACCTGAGCCGTGTTTGGGCTTTTTTGAAGCGTCATGAGATTTACTTTGACTATAAATGATTTTCTTGGTAATTGGAGGTACCTACCAAAACTAAAAAGAGGTAAATGAAAACTTTTTAACAAAAAAAATCAAACCGATTTCCTAAATAAAACACTACAAAGCGAAAAATAACTTTCTTTGCCGAAGTCTGTGTCGGAAAACGAAAAACAATAGGTACCAAAGACACCGACTTCGAAAAAGAAGTTTATTTTTGTATTAACGAGAGGCTCGTGTTTGACCAATATATCACCTGATGGTAAGCGATGATGTGGTCGACGGTGAAGGAAAACATCGTGAGGAAACCTGGACTTATATAAATACCTGGATTGGACTTAATGTCAGTCTGAAATAGCCAAGTCAGTCCTGTGGGGTTCACAGAGGCGGCTTAATTAACTCTGACACCAGAGGTGGCCACATCCTCACACGAAAAGAGACCTAGGCTGATCTCATTATGTCTTAGTAGTTCTAAGAAAGGCTCTCAATTATTACACACTTATTTGTGAACGATTCGCTCTGTCATATATATTATGTCAATTGTATGCCGATGCAGTCAATTGATCACAGCAATTGTGTCTGTCAATTAAAATGCGTGTCTATTTAACGTTATTATTAGCTTCACGTTGCATCCTATGAAGGTGAAAATATTTACTCCGTATCAAAACGTACTATTTGCAAAGCGTCCTATTCTCAAAGTGCCCTAGTAGCATACCGACCTATTGTAAAAAAAATACAGTTATGCGTGCAAAATATTATAGATTTCTCGTTCTGACTCAATATAATTATTTATTTTAAAAGTGACAATGAAACAATTCTTATAATGGTCGTCAGGAAAGAGACTTTTAATTAACTGGCACTCTTAGTGAAAGTACTTATGAATATTAACAACTTTAGTAATTTGACCAAACACAAATCGCGAAAGATCTCATGTTCCCTACGTTTTGCCGAGTTATGCGATCGTAAAAAGCACTGACGAGCCGATATCTTTCATATTTCATACTTTGAAGAAAAGAAAAATATTGTTTCCACTTAGCCAATAAATACATAGTAATTCAGTAACAATGTCTAATTTAGCACAATCGCAGGAACGGATCAGTTTTTGAACCCGGGATCTCGTCTTATCTTACATCAGAAGTTATGGTCGGTACGATACGATATTGTCCTGATTGTCCTGTTCTCGGATAAAAATCATGGCTACTGCTTAGTTGGTGAGAGTTACTTGTATTTTGTTAGTACCTTGATTTGTTTGTATACATTATTAAGTTAAATTGTAGATGGAGAATAAATATTTAAATTAACGTATTCAATACACTAGGTACAGTGAAACTTGGTTAAGTGGGACCTGGATAAGTGAGATACCTCCATAACTGGAACTCATGCTGAGGTCCCAACACTTTGGCACTGAATTACCCCTGTTAGTGGGACGAAGCAAACCTCTATATCTGGGATTCGTTCTTTCGATTTATCATCATAGTCACCTCTATAACTGAGACAGCGAGTGAATTTTATATGCATTAACCTCTGTAACTGAGATAACTTCGTTTTGTTTGTTTACTTACTTATTCTTATTCTACGCAATGCCGCACTTAACTACGTAAGTAATTTTGAGTCTCAATGACCTCCAGTTTTAGTTTCGCTTTACTATAATACGGATGTTTATTTAAAAAATGTAAAAACTAAAGCCACAATCTTTATCAGAGTGGGACTCTGATTATCACACGCGAAGATTTTGTGTCGAATTTAATGTGCCAAAATTTACTCTTTGTAGAATAATACAGAATAAAAATAAAATTCAATCACAATGTTCTGAAGGACAAGGCAAACTAAAACGTGGACGTTTATCAGAATATCCTGAACTTGAACATGATTAAAGAAAAGGCACAAGATTTCGCGCGAAGGCTCGTTATTCATAATGTTTGTAAAGCAATTTGTGGAGAAAGTAACGCTGTTGATGTTAACAAATGTAGCCAATGGATTGAAGACTGACTTGATTAAAATTCATTTATAATATTTACATAGCACGTTATTTTATTTAATAATCGCACCTCTATAACTGAAATAACCTGTATTCTGACCTCTTTTAATGTAACCCTCTGTAAATGAGACAGATATTTATTTATACCTGGATATCTGAGACACTGGGTATGTGGAATACCTCTTTAAGTGAAACAACATTGCAGGTCCCTTGCTATCTCACTTAACCAGGTTTCACTGTATCTAGTTCTTCTTCTAGTTTGAAATATGCTTTACAAAAGTATGATACAATATATTGTCAATTTGAGTAAAGATTTTGAAATGTATACCCTGGAAAAAAACCAGGCCAAGTGCGTGTCGGACGTCGCAGATTTCGGGTTCCGTACCAAACCGCAAAAACAAGTTTGTTTTAATAGGAAAAATAGAAAATTTAAAAGAAAATAATGTTTTATAAATATACTAGCTTATGCCAGCGGCTTCGCCCGCGTGTATTATACATATAAACCTTCCTCTTGAATCACTCTATCTATTAAAAAAATCGCATCAAAATCCGTTGCGTATATTTAAAGATCTAAGCATACATAGGGACAGACAGCGGGAAGCGACTTTGTTTTTTACTATGTAAGGATTCGTATTTGTTAGTAGAATATGCGTATTAATAAACATAATCACCAAATTTGAAAATCATAGGTCAAAGGGAAGTTAAAAATTCTTCTGTTTTTTTAAAAAAGCTGGCTGTGGTGGATTCTCATTCCTTTGTTTTCCATAAATTTTTAAACAAAAAAATACGGCATTTATTTACTTGACGAGTTCTAAACAACGATACTCCACTCGATTGAGTAGGCCAACATACTTTTTACGCGCCCCCCTATGAGCTGTATGGGAGCCCCACTTAAAAACATTTAAAAATGTTTATTGACAAATAAATTTTATAATAAAATGGCTTTGGGTCAACGAGATGCTTATATTCAAAAAAAATGAAGACTGTAGTTCCAACCGTATGGCTGTAAACAGGACAGACAGACGGACAGTGGACACGTGAGTGACACCAATAACAATAACAGCCGTTTGGACCCTTGGACATCCAACCAACGTAGAGATAATACTTTGTAATCCGAAGGCCTCAATCGATCGTATTTATTTATAAAACATCCAAATTGAAGTCGCAATCTTGTCTTAGCGATAATCAATGTCAAAACCTAATTAAGGTTTTAAAATATAGGTATCGATGTTCTGACATTTAAAATTCATTTAATTCTATATTTTATAACCTTAAAAATACGGGCATATTGCCGCTCAGATTATTTTCAGAAGCAACTTGTAAACCTATTTAAAGCTGAAACCCCTAAAGAAACTTAACTGTTAATTGCTATCCAACTCCCAAAACGTGTCCTTAAAATACACGTACAATTTAGATCTCCTAATTAAAACATTTAAACGTTTAGACTGGTCGCTCAGTCCGTCTAGCCCAGTGATTCCCAAAGTGTTTTTGACCCCCGGCTCTACACAGAAATGCATGAGAGGTAAATATACTAAACAGTGTACAATCGTATGCGGTGGTTGAGCGATTGACTGCTGCGCTACGTGTCGCGGGTTCGATTCCCGCACGGAACAAATATTTGTATTACCTACAGATAGTTGTTCCGGCTCTGGGTGTTGTGTATGTGAATTTATATGTTTGTAAACGCACCCACGATACAGGAAGAAATTCCTAGTGTGGGGCAAAGTTATCTTTAAAAATAAAAAAAATAAAAAGTATACATTTTTAGCACTTCTCATGACTTTGATTGGATATCTACGATATTTTGGTAACTAATTGTAGTTTCTGGTAAAATGGCCAGTTAATTTTTTCCAACGGAAAAAACGTTACGTTTAGAAACGGAATTCAGAAGTTCAAACCGAAATAATCGCCCTAAAATACAAATTTCCCACGGGGGTCGCGAGAAAAAGTTTGAGGACCTCTGGTCTAGCCATTTAATAAGTTATCGGCTATCAATTAAGCCCTAGGCTAACGACTAACCCTCAGTGGACTGTCCATCTGTCCATCACTGTCTGTGTCCAACTCGGAATAGATTGAGGACATTTTTGCTAGATTTATTTTGGGAATAGATCGGCTGGTGACTGATTTGTTTCGGAATTAGTTCAATGTTGAATGCCGTTTATTTTAACTGATTTTGATTTTAGAAGCAATAATACATTTTGAAATATGGCTCAAAATGTGCGTTTTTTTTAATACAAGACGGAATTTAAAGAGTTAGGGGTTTTTGCATTGATTCTAGTTTTGTGTCCCTATCTTTTATATAGTTAAAAACGTAATCGATGCTATTATAACCCAGATAGAAGGGCAAAGTCATAGTTATGGGATTGGAGAAAACCAGGCAAAAATGAAGGCTACAAAAATAAATACGTCAAAATGTAAGATAAAATAAATCTAGTTTCAATCAAAACCAAACAGCACTGGCCCCGCGTAGTCGATTACGACTCTTTATAGAGAGGTGGCCGGTGTCCCAGCAGTGGGAATATTATGAGGTGACTAGCTGACCCGGCAAACTTTGTTTTGCCATAAAAACACCAAACATTCATATACCCTACCTAACACTATCTACCCAACTCTACCTACCGTACCCTACCTACCCTACTCTACCTACCCTACCCTACCCTACATACCCTACCCTACCTACCCTACCCTACCTACCCTACCCTACCTACCCTACCTACCCTACCTACCCTACCTACCCTACCCTACCTACCCTACCTACCCTACCCTACCTACCCTACCTGCCCTACCTACCCTACCTACGCTACCCTACCTACCCTATCTACCCTACCCTACCCTACCTACCTTACCCTACCTACCCTACCTACCCTACCTACCCTACCCTACCTACCCTACCCTACCTACCCTACCCTACCTACCCTACCCTACCTACCCTACCCTACCTACCCTACCTACCCTTCCCTACCTACCCTACCCTACCTACCCTACCCTACCTACCCTACCCTACCCTACCCTACCCTACCCTACCTACCCTACCTACCCTACCCTACCTACCCTACCCTACCTACCCTACCCTACCTACCCTACCCTACCTACCCTTCCCTACCTATCCTACCCTACCCTACCCTACCCTACCTACCCTACCCTACCCTACCCTACCTACCCTACCTACCCTACCCTACCCTACCCTACCTACCCTACCCTCCCTACCCTACCCTCCCTACCCTACCTACCCTATAAACCTCACGGAGCCCGAGACCTTTCCAACGAATGCAAAACCTTGGAAATCGGTTCGTGCGTTCTGGAGTTATATCGTCAGGAAGGAAAACCCGACTTATTTTTGTATCGTAGATTATGCTATGCTAATTTTGTTATGCTCAATTATACATTATATACATTCTAGAGCTCATCAAGGTAAACAATCTTTCAAGTGTAGTTCTATGACTAGAACGATTACTGCGCTGAACTTTGACTCACAATCAATATAATGCTCCTCGTGGCGTTAACTTGTAGGAAACTAATTTGTTTATTGGTATCGATATGCAAATTTAATGGAAGATTTTGTGACTGATTACTGGTTATTCAGGATAACCAGAGGCACTAAACAAAAGTCATTTCAGACATCAGTCTACATGGTCTTCACATGATCTAACCAAGGTTTTGTCTGGGCTTTAAAAGAGACTGTGACCTCTGATTTTGTTTCGGCCTTTCTTCTCAGAGTAGTCAGATAGGAATCGCCGACTTCATCTAGTTTTAAAAATATGATCGGCATGTAAAAGTGTTTGTACAAATCAACTTACAGAAATAAAATCATTTTCAACACACTTGCTCATAAAGTGGCTCTAATTTCACTGCAATTAGGCACATAATGACACCTGTTATCAAACTGTGACTTTTTCATTACTATTATTCACAAGTGAATTATACAGTTTTTTTTTAATTTATTGATTGAGTTGCTTTGTTCTTAAAAAGTTTCGATACAAAAAAGGTCGTGCTCAATAGTACAAAAACAACACATTTCATGCAACTTCGTATTTAAATAGATAATTTCAACTTTTACGTGTTTAATAAATAAAATTTTCACTCAAATATAAATTTTGTTTATGTCTGTAATAAAGAAAACTTGAAATTCCCCATTTTTTACGTGGCTATGGCTAAAACGCAATCCGCGAAAAGCCATAAAAAAAACATTATTTTTAGTCTATGGCCGATCGCCTTAGACTAAAAATAATGTTTTTTTATTGTTAGATGCGCGCGCATATGAAAACTGAATAATTTTGCCCGCCATTGCGAAAAAAAAATCTCGACTCGTTTTCACTGTTGGAAATGATTTTTTAGTATTATTTTCTTCACAAGTGTGTTGAAAAACGTCGTATGATACACGTGTGTATTGATGATTACCGTCCTCGGTTCTCTTAAGACCCTCACCTAACGGCTCGGGTCTCAATGGCGCCTCAGCGGTAATCACCAACATTACACACTTGTACCATAATGTACTATTATCATTAAAAGGCCCTAGGTATATATTATTATCATCTTTCGATGGTGCGGCGTTAGCGATTATCAAAAAGGCAAAAATTGTATGGGATTGACAAGCGATATCTAAAAATCACGTGCTCAATCCCTTACATTTTGACGTTTCGACTAACGCCTTCGCTGACTTTGAATGCCACCATCCATCTAGACCGTCCTGTCGATCACACACGTTTTGGCATTACGACCATCGCTATCGCTTGAAGAATGACACTTCTTTAGAGGCTCAGATGGCAATTCAGTAGCGCATGACAATCTCATACATTTTCAACTTTTTGACAATCTTTACAACCTTGGGGTCATTAAGTCAAAAGTGAATAGGTTTCTTCTAGGCAAGCGTGCTTCACCGTAGACCACATCATCGCTTACCATCAGCGAGATAGGGGTTAAACGCGAGCCGTAAGATTAAAAAAAATCGCTGTCACTGAGAGAATATCAAGTTGCTTGTGCGCTCTAGTGACCGGATTTTCCGGGTGATTTTGCCTTGATCGAAAATATATCCCTATTTAGAAATCTTTACGATTCACTGATGTAGTACCTTAATAAACAGGGTTCTAATTTAAGAACGTAAAGCAGTGCTGCAATTATTCAAAACGTTATGAAAAAATATGACATTTTGAATTTCACTGGTTACATTGACGGACCTCTTTAAGTAAGAGTACATTTTCAACTAGCACATCAATACACTAGTGAGAAAACCTGTCTACGAACTATTCTACACTGGTACAAGTGACACAGATGTAAATACATAAACAGACAGAGATACGGACTTGAACCCGCGACCCGACGTCCGCGACCTGCCACTCATTACCAGTCTGCCGCCGTAGAATGTAGCAAGAAACTAAATCATTACTGACTAATTACTTTGTGGGGTAATTAAATAAATAAGGATGTTTTATATGTACAGTTTTTTTTATTGTCGATAGGCTCACGCTTGACCACTATATCACCTGATGGTAAGCGATGATGTGGTCGACGGTGAAGCTCGCTTGCCTAGAAGAAACCTTTTCACTCTTGACTTAAAGGCCCCTAGATTGTAGCTATCGGGAAACTCAGACTCCGCCAGACAATTCCACTCCTTAGCTGTACGCATATTAAAAGTATTCCCAAAACGTTTAGTGCGTATGGGTGGGATGTCCACCGTGTACCGATGGAGCATCCCCGTACGTCTGGTAGTCTGAAGATAAAACGGGCTAGGCGGAATTAGATCATGCAATGCCATCGCACTCTCCGAAATGTAAAAAGTTAATTTGAAAAATCAAAAACCCTACTGCTTAAGAAGCGAACTAAAAAGACGTAAATAAGAAGAAAATCTCATACTGTGGCTGAGACGAGGGTCGGAGGATACATATTCGCGAACTGACTGACCAAAACCAGATACCGAATAGTACGTTAATTGACACGAAAAGGGTGTGTTGGGTCATCATAGAACCGAGCACAACTTTCAATTTACGTGGTCCTTCGAGCCGGATTCAATACATTGAGATTTTTTATCAACATTTAAATTTAATTCAGGCATCAAAGACACGATTTATGCAAAAATCAGCACTTCAAAAAGAAAACAATATCTGCTGTTTAGTACATTTTTGTTCGCATAACTAGATAAAATATAGGCAACAACTGATTTTTGTGTGTGTCTTTGAAGTGATCTTCCCTGTATCTATAACAAGCGGATTTTTATTGTAGTTTGCTTATCATTCATAACATAGCCAAGACAATATTACTGCTTAAGTATGTATTTATGAATGAGCATTAATTGTAATTAACAATCGATACTTGCAAAGAATTTTATTTGTTTTGGCATTATGTAATAAAATAAACACATTATTAGTCATGTATTGTATTATTGCAAAATAATTTCGTTGTATCGGGAAGTAAGAATGTCAGTCAGTTTGATGTATACCTATTGTTTAGGCTTAAATTTTTAATAGGTATTTTTGTTGTATGGTAACATTTCAAATTAATAGCTTGCAAGTCTTTGCTATAACAGCTAGATATTGATTTATCTTTTAATATCTGCAAGTAACATAATATTGTGGTCAGTTCTAAACTGATGCTGTATATGACCATAGTATACTGCTCGCCAAACTTCTGGGCCGCCCTGAAGTTGGTTTCCGATGCGCAAGGAACGAAACGGTGCTGTTTTTATATAAGATTTACTACTGGCCATATACAGCCATTGTAGCCAACTTCAGAGCGGCCAAGATGTTTGGCGAGAACTATAATTTAGTTGGCACATCATTATTTTGCAACTATTGGTGCTGTAAGCAGTGTACATTCTTAGAATATAAATTATGCAGTTCCTATCTTATGCATTTAGAAGAGCTATTAGCGATGTCTGTCTGATTGTCTGAATCAATCATAACATCGAAACAAAACAATACAATACGATGAAAGATTTATCTTTTAACGTCACCCATTCTTTATTTAGTTTCCTTAACGTCAATTTCTCTATAACAGGCGTTGATAAAATAAAATTGCACATAATACATATTTAAACAGGAAATTGTCACAATTATTACAATTTAACGACTTTATTCTACAGACGGATGTTAAATATCACTGTGCAATTAATCTTTGAACAATAAAAGCGTATCGGACACATGCAACATTTTCTATCTCACAAACTGACCAGCTACAATGACCTTCCTCGCTCCTCTTTCTCAGTACATCACTAGGAGTATTGACTGTTACTGATCCTAATCAAATAGTTCAGATTATACTGGAATGTACTTTTGCATCGTGTACATATATAAATACTACGGCACGTGGTAGGTATGTTCTAACTAACTACTTATGAGTTGGCAGTTGTATCATTGACACGACCACATGCACACTCGAGTGTTTCATGAAACGGAACGGTGTTAACGCCACATTGATGCAAGATAAAGTGCATTTTATTTGTTATTAGGTAGAGTTTAGAATTGATCGATGGGCAATAGTTTTGAGGTATGTGGGTGCAGTAATAAAAATAGATATAGTTTGATAGTGGTATTACGTCGGAGATTTAAATTTGCATCGTTGAGCGACAATGTTGCGTACTTGTTGTTTAATCAATCGGCCATTTTATGGTGTTTAGCTTCCTTATTAATAACGTTACTAAGTTATTTTCGGTTTGGATACGCATCTGGGTGCTAATAAATTTAGTTCGGTGGTAGTTTCTGCCTTTATCTTGTTGTATTTGTGTGTATATTTATGAATTGTCTATGTTGTAATACGTTGTTGGTATTACTATTATGTAAGTTGTCTCGTCTGAATGGTTACCGGTTCAAGGTCAGACATCAGTATATACAACTTCTTTTGTTCCATACAGTTTGCCAAACAGTTTTCTTCACTGTTATTCTTCTGGATGGTAGATAATTGCTACGGTATTCAAGGAGTATCGTGTTACCCAGTTACTGGGTTGTGGAGTTCAGAGAGGCAGTCGCTTCATGTAAAAAACTGGTAATCAACTGAATCCGATTAAACTATAGCCGACCCCAACTTGGTTGGAGAAAGCCTGGGTGAATTGATTGCATAATGAAACACACAGTTATCTTTTTGTACAAAATGATCAACCAGTACCTTTATCGTACCCGAAGTGCTAATAGCATCTGCAGTTTTGAGGACCTAACGAACGCCATTGATACTGCAATTAACGTGGCCACCTACTGGGCCCTAACTATGTTAAGTTTACCGTCGACAAGAAGAAGGATTTTCACTTTCTTTATCATTATATCAGCCGAAAGACGTATATTGCTGGACATAGGCCTTCCCCAAGTGTCGCCACATTGACCGGTTCCGTGAGTCTCGCATCCAGCGGATTCCCGCAACCTTCACCAGGTCATCGTTCCACCTAGTGGAAGGCCTTCCAACGCAATGTCTTCGGTTTCGCGGTCGCCACTCCAGAACTTTTCGGCCCCATCGGCCATCCGTTCTGCGAGCAATGTGCCCTGCCCACTGCCACTTAAGTTTCGCAATTCTTCGGGCTATGTCGGTAACTCTGGTTCTTTTGCGCATGTCTTCATTTCTGATTCTATCATGCAAGGAAACTTCGGAGTTTCCTTGCATAGCCCTCTCCTAGCCCTTTGGGTGACTGATTTGCCCAGTAACTTAATTTATTCCATTCCTAATTATTATAAGACTGTAAAATAACTGTGTTCTAACTTTTAATATTGACATTCAAAAGTGCCGTTTAGTGGTATAATTGAAACAAATAGTTGACTTAGTAGTGGCAGAATTTTCGAAATCGGATCAGGGGTCTTATCATTTGCTCTAAGTGCAAGGTTATTTACATTGTAAGGGTCAGATGTATAATTATGACTGGTACACCCAGTAATTTCAGTGATTATCTCTCTTACAAACATCTGTCACCAACTCAATAAAGATGAAAGATAACAGCATCTTTTTGCATTGCCCCCTGTCTTTTGTTTTATTTGACGGTTAGCTGGAGAATCCGAATACTTTAAAAAAAACTTTTTGCAAAAAAATACTACCGACTTCCAAATACAAAACTACAAAGTGAAAAATAACTTTAATTTTTGAAGTCGGTGTCTTTAGTAGGTGCCAAGTTTTTGCGTTATGGACACCGACATCAAAAATTAAAGTTATTTTTCACTTTGTAGTTTTGTATTTGGAAGTCGGTAGTATTTTTTTGCAAAAAGTTTTTTTATTTTTCACTTTTTAGTTATACGTACCTAATAGGCAAGTTAGTAAGGGAACTATTTCGACAGAATAGATTTCATGAAACTTAAACATAACCTGTGAAATGAGAGATCTGCTTACCCCTTAAGAGCGAACTGGCGTGATGTTATGTTATGAAATGTTATAAACAACAAACAGACATGTGATTGCAGCAATCCCGAGAGATTTGCCGTTATTTATTGAAGAGTTCTGTTGTATATCTCCGAAGTTCTTCATCAGATCTTCACCAAATTAAAATAGGAGCAATTTCGGAACGTACTTTTTCAAACAAAAAAATAATTTTCAACATCGGTCCACAACTGACGGAGTAATCGGTGAACACACACAAAAAAAAAAAACCGAACATGAAGTCGAACATAGAACCTCCTCCTTTTTGGAAAGTCGGTTAAAAAGTAGATGAATTTGGTTTCTGTAGGCGTGAAGTTTTCATAGAAACGGCTGGAATCGGATTGTGTAGATTTGACGGTTTTTGTGACGTAAATTTTAGTGGGAAATTTGGATGTAATTCTTGCAAGTGTAAAAGGATTTTTTTTACTTTATTTAAGACTAGTGAAAAAACTGTCACGAAACTATAGTGGGTACAGAAACCATATTGTTTGGTTTGCTCTTGGTTACGGTGTGCCATCTAGCGAGAGAAATTGGCAGTAAGTCAGTTGTCTGTGAAGGCTCTTCTATAGAACTGTACAGGCCAAGTTCGAGATAATGTTGGTATCTGGGTCCACAACTCGTTAGTAAATGTTCTATAAAACTACTGTAATTATTCTTAACATCTTAGAAGTGCATGAAGAATAAATAATATGTAATAAAATTAAGTACAATGTCAGACAGTGGTCCGTAATGTTGTCCTCTCCTTTGACGTGACGTATGTCTGTAGCGAATTGCCAAATAAAGTCTAGATATCAAAATCGGTACTTTTATATTGGTACAGTTCTGTGGTCAATAAAAAGGGGTATTCCTCGAAGCGCAACCACTTTGAAGCGCACCTAAATTCACACAGAAACATAGAGAATGGTTATTGATATTTTTTGTGTCCCCACCACAATAGCTGGAACCCCATAGCGGAACATTCGATGGGAAATAAGATTCCAGAACTATAAAAGATCTAGTAGTAGTAGATCATTTATAATTGTTGTATAGTTGTTAAACTTGATTTGAAGAAGCTGGAGGTGGTACAACCATGTATGGTGGAATATTGGTGCCTCCTAATTGGCATTGCTGTGGTCAGGTTTCAATGGTCTGAGTGTTGATGCATGGGACATAAATAAACACGTTACGCTTTGTTGCATAAAATAGGCGTTCCACAAGGTTCTATTGTAGGCCCTCTTAAGATACTCGTTCCATCAATCATACTTTATTTTTTAAACACAATATTCATCATGTTTCATCGCTAAGAAATTGGTGTGTTTTGGGCTCTAGGATGGCAACGCAGATGTCCAAAGTCGGTGGTAAGATCTGTGACATGACTCCATGTTTTATTTAAAGATATATTGGATAAACAGGAACGATATAACTTGCCTTGACATTTTGTCACTGGTCGTACGTAATTGTGATTTATTATTTTTAATATTGCTGGTCATAAATTAACTTTTACTACGCCGCATATATATATTTTTTTTTATAATAATCCGTCGAGACTGAAAACTGACCCCAACATAGGGAAAAGAATTATAATCATAAATATTATGCAGATTGATCGTTTTTATATTATAATAAAACTCTTCCTTAATAATATCATTTAAGAAAAGGTCAATAAAAAGTAGACATATATTGAGGAAAACACGTCTTTGCTAGTACAAAAAAAAAACGACGGCTTGTGACATCGGCCTACCCGCGCTGGAACGTTTTAGTTGGCAATTGCTAACCTAACCTCTGTCAAAGTGGACATCTGAGACTTTTTCGACCTACGGCTTATGTGGACCACTGGTCTATTGTTGTATCCAGCTCGTTCTGCAGTCTTCTACGTCTTCTGGCCGTCAGGATTCCTCGTGTTGGCTAATTGGCCCCATTTGGCTCCTATCACAATAAATTTCCCTTATATATCAGGTACTTGTCCCAGTTGTCTATGAATATAGTAAAATTTAACAATATTGCACATCAAAGGCGTATGAGTAATGATACGTATCAGATTAGCGCAGCCACGCGCAGGCGTCGGCGGTTTAAACGCTTGTGAATTATTGAGCGCTTGCGCATGTTAAATGGTGCGAGACGTGATCGATGGGAATTAAATTAATATGGGGCGGTGAATTGTGGTATTTGAGAGATCTGTGTGTTAAGTAACTGCTTAATCATTATTAAGTATGAATGTTTCATGAACTTCATAAAACGATAAGTCGCTCTAGTGAAAGTAACATTCTATCAGCGATAGCGATTCCCAAAATGTAAGAGATTGACTATATGACATTTTTAGAGCATGTAAATCCCATACATTTTGGACGTTTTGACCATCTGTAATCGGTATCGATCGGCGGTTTCCATCATGAGGAAACCGGCATGTCTTAGAACCAAATATTCGAAGACATGTGACATCCACTAACCCGCACGCTTATTACGTATCTTTTTCAAGAGCAAAACGACAGCGATTATTGCGCAATAATTGCTCTTCCATACAGAAGTTTTAGAGTTGTTGGCGGTTTTTTTTTTAATATTTGCATTTGAGAAACAGCGAGCGATTAGCAAAAGATTATGTAGGACCTACCATACCTACACTGCAGGTAATTCCTATCACATTTTTGCTAGACTAGAAATATTATTCTTCAAATATTGCAGGTAATTCCGACTTTTATGCGCATTTGATCGCTATAGTTTTGCTCTTGCAAAAGATACGTAATAAGCCTGCCGCACTGGGCCCGCGTGGTGGATTACGGCCCATCCCCTCTCAAAGAGAGGAGGCCTGTGTCCCAGCAGTGGGAACATTAAGGGGCTGATGATGATGAATCGGTATCGCTAATAAATTTAATTTTTCTAGACCCTATTTTTGTTTAATGAAGACCAATGGGACTTCTAAACCAGAGGACAGGTTACAACTGAAATCGTTGTCAAAAACGATTGGCTTTAAAATCATAAACAAACATCGAACATCATCGAAATAATAATATAAAAATCTCTCTTGTCTTTCTAAAAATAAATCCGCAGCAAAAAGCAAATCACTTGTTCCGTTTCTACAGCAAAAAAATTAAGCATCGAAGCCGTCGCAGTCAATCGTATGCGCATTTTTATTGACATGTCAAAACGTCTTTATTTTGTCATGACAAAACAAGGTGACATGTCTCCGTGTCAGGCAGTTTTCGTCACAATTTATGATGCCAAGTTTTTTGACATTTAACGGCGTTTGTAAGCGCGCCTTGTACATTTTGGATGTGTAATTTACAAATTTTTTGTCGCCTGTTTTGGTCGGCTGAGGATTTGTGATGATGTACAAAGATATTACATGAATCTGGTTGTGAGTGAGAAAAAAGTGTGTACGATTGTTTGGAAGATTATATTTGGTACAAGCTTAGACTTATCAAATCTTGTAGAAATGGTACAAATTCTAAACTAATTGAACTTTTGACCGAGAAATACCTATGACATTTTTGCTAGACTAGACATATTATTCTTCAAATATTTCACAATGTGATATTGTATCAGGCTTGACCATAATAATAAATACAATCAGAGAATTAAAGGCGGTGAGTCCTCGTTCGTATATTCCTCCGGTTGCATAGCTTGCATGTATCGTCAAAAAAAAATACCATAATGATATTTGGAGGCATCTTCTATCTAATAAGGGTAAGTAGATTATCTAAGGCAAATGCTAGCGGCAAAGCGCTTTGCTATCTTAATATCACAGTGGGACCATACCTTTATTGTTTCTTTCAATGCCACTGTTACGGAAACAAGCCTTTATTTACTCCATTCATTTTCAAATCTTCTGTTGGCCCGCGGCTTTTTAGGGCCAGCGACATTTTTTTCGGTTGTTGATAAATAATGTCAGATAGAACGAAATATCAAAACTTATTTAGCAGTACATAGATGTCTGTTCAGGCTTTCAGAAATCTCTGATAAAATGACTTTATGATGAGATGTGCGACTAAATACGTACAAAATACATTCAAGGCTCAAAAGTGCAGTCGCAAGCTCCATGAGTCAAAGTCAAAGTGAAATATATTTATTTAACTAGGCCAATAAGCGGCACTTTTGAACGTCAAACACAAATTAAAATTTACAAGTAATAAAAGTTGATTCTACCGTGCATTCGGCAAAGTAGCTTGTTATGGAGAAGAATGCACAAGAAACTCCAAACCTACAATTTAAAAAAAAAATGGTGTCTTACAATTTTCACATAAGTATATACATTAATAAATTCATATTTGTGAGAACCATGCACCCAAATTAGCACTACACACTATACTACGTACAGGTATAAAGTATTAAAAGCATTAACAGGTAAATTCATTAATTTGATCAATAGGAACATGGTACTCACATACTTACAAATATTGCAAACATAGGTAAAAAGAAGAAGAGAGAAGAAGTGAAAGTAAAGAGCTCCACAACTAATTGCATCCATTGTATAGAATCAACAGAATAGATTAAACAAGTCGGGGTCCACTGGATCTCTTCTACAAAGGTATTTCAGACAATTTTGGCAGAGAGCGACTGAAATGTATTCTGTCTTGTAAAGTCACGTTACAACACACATCATCAACTCATTTATCACAGATTTCTAAAACCCTGAACAGTAAATCTACTGCGAAATCTCAGGTATATACGAAATTGCCCTTTGTCTTTTGATTTGCATGCGAGTTCAGGTACGGTCCCACTGCGCTAGCTTTACAACACCACACAGTGCCTTAATCTCCTTTCCCCGTTCCAGCCCACTGGGTGGTGCACCAATGGCGGATGTACGAGCGCTCGCTGTGCTCGCTGCTGGAGCTGCAAGCACGCAAGGGCTCGTACTCCATGTGCTGCTCGCCGCGCTACGTGCTGGCGCCGGAGTACGCGCCGCATCTGCTGCCGCTGCCGCTCACCACGCAGCGCGTCTCGCCGCCGCCCGCGCACTTGTAGCGATGCGAACATGCGCCGCTTCAGGTAAGATCCTTCTTATAATATTATATTGTCTTTGACCTTTTTCTTGTTTGATCCTTGGATCCATCTCCTATAAATTGCCACCAGTACAGATTTAGGAGAGAAAATCTTTAACCGTGGCCTCTTTCGGGTTTTTTGATTATACAGGCTGAGTTTTCCAAGTGGGTGTGGATTCGCAAAAGTAAAGGAAAAACTTCTTTTTAAAAAAAACTTTTTTTACTACGAAATATAACTACGTTCATTTCTTCAATATTTCAATCAAACCCACAAATACCAACGAAAATAAACTATAAGATTTATTTTTGATCATGCCTACTAAATATAATTTTGGAAAACTGAAACTTCTTGTGAATTTTTAATATTCGGTTTTGTAAGAATATACAATACCAGAATACCATTTCATAACATAACATCACGCCAGTAGAGCGTACTGGCGTGATGTTATGTTAAAGGGGTACGCAGATGTGTACAGTTCACCTTGGTATATTTCACCGGTTATGTTCAAGTTGAATGATATTCGGGTAATCTATTCTGGCATTATAGGAACCTTACTATAGAACTTGCCTATTAGGTACCACAACTGAAAAGTGAATAATAATAAACTTTTAAAATAATAATATAAATAATAATTAAATAAAAACAAACTACAAAGTACAAAATAATTTCTTTTTCGGAAGTCGGTGTTCCTGTTTTTATTTCTTCGTTTTTTGACACCGAATTCCGAAAATCAATTAATTTTGCACTTTGTAGTTTGTTTTTATTTGGAAGTCGTTTGTATTTTTTTGTAAAAAGTTTGTTTTAAAGATTTTCTTTAGGCATTTATCTTCTCTCTCTACAATCCGTTCCAATGATACGTTGTTGCATGGTCGTGTTGCTTCTGTATTTGGAGCTTTTATTCAACAGTGATTCCTAAAACAATGTCTTATTCACATCTAGGTTAAAATAAAAGACTGCATAAATCTCGTTACACTTGACAAGAAATCATGAAGCATACCTTGCATGAAGGTTACCTTACCCGTGCACAATTAGAAACACCATGTATATAATTAGTTGCCCAGTTACTATATAATCAACGGGTCCCACAAGAAACAATTGAGATATCATTAATATTGTTTTAACGTCAAATTAATTACCACTTTGATAGAAGTGCATTGAATTTAATGTTTGTCCTCTTGTTTGTTTTGTATGGAGAAACTGTTGTTCTTTAACGACAATCGTTTTTTAACCCCCGACGGAAAAAGAGGGGTGCTATAAGTTTGACGTAAGTATCTGTGTGTTTGTGTATTTAGGTTGTTAATTTGTCTCACCAGCTGACCTGCTGCATATCCTTTCTCCTTCTCTATCAAAAGTTCTGAGTAAAACATCGCTTTTAGCGTTTGGGCGCATTATGTCCAATTCGCAAAATGTCCAACTGTACAATTCGCAATTGGTCCATTTCACAATTGGTCCAACTCGTAATAGGTCCAATTCGCAATTGGTCCAGTCTGCAGTTCCTTGATTACGAGAGCCGTTTTTATATGAGCCAACTTGAGGTTGGATGAGATTCGGCTCGAAGTAAAAATGCCCTCATTAAGACATAAAAATGACCGCGTTTAGTTACTGAAAATCAGGTTACTAGCCGTGTGGTGAGGGGCGGGCAGAACAGAATACATTTGAGTAGTAATAATAGTGGTAAGTACTTATTGATAAATAGTATCGTATTAATACATACGTTTGTTATTTAGAAAAACGTCAAAAAACTAAAACATAATAACAAAACGTAAAGGAAACAGAAACGTATTATCTATCTAATAAACTCCGTAAACGACTTTTTTTAATGCCTTGAACTGTCCTACTGCTATGCGGTTCTAAAGCTCAATAATCTCTGTGTACGAAAGAGATTTAGGAGAATTAAAATACCTTACAAGGATATCTATACCTAATTAACAACCATAATTTGAATTGGTCAATTTGCCTTCTGGACCATTTGCTTATTGGACAATTTGCGAATTGGATATTTTGAGCCCACTGGCATTTTGCGAATTGGACATAGTTAATGCACCTAAACGGCTTTTAGCGATAAGAACGCCCATTGTTATACCCTATTTGTTAAGGTGTCCAATTAATAGTAGGTAATCAAAATTAATCAAATTTATCAAGTAAAATTTAAAAACCCCCGACATATTTTTATTTCATGCTGCATAATTTATCTAGTTGTAGACCATTGAGGTAATAATGTACTACGTTGTAGACATGCTTCCATCGACAATCTATTGAACACGTAATTATGACACAATATCTTGCGAAAACACCCCGAGGCAAATAGTAAAACGCCCATAACTTTAGAATGGATAAAATAATTTTCATCAAACATAGCTAAGAACACTCGATAAAGAAAAAAATTCAAAAAAAAGAAAAGATATCAAAATCGGCTCATCAGTTTAGGAGTTATGAGCCACAGACAGATACACAAATACACACAGGTCAAACGTCAAACTTATGAAACCCCTCTTTCCCGTCGTGGGTTGAAAATATAGGTAACTGACCTATTAGGTTTTATTCGTTCTTAGAGTACTGAAAAAGGGTTGCCAAGAAACTAATAAAATGTTAGCTTATAATATTTTCACAAATAAATTACGACAAGACCTGTCAATTTCCTCTTAAAATCTCATAAAAATCCCATTTGAACTAGAGCCGCGTAAGCCGTAAAATACGTCAGGATTTACGACATACTTCGGTGTCGATCAATACACCAACAGACTTATATTTTATGTATATTACACAAATTGTATTGACTTTAATTAAGACTGTTTAACATAGGAACATTAGATGGGAATATTAAGAATGTAGGTAATTATTTCAGCGATAACAGTTGCCAAAAAGTTTATCTGAATTAAGATTGTATTGATAAAAATAAACTTTTTGGCCCCAACGGCCATCCGTTCTGCGAGCAATGTACCCTGCCCACTGCCCACTTAATTTTGGCAATTCTTCTGGCTATATTGGTAATCCTGGTTTTCTTGTAACTGTCTTCATTTCTGATACGATCACGCAAGGAAAACCCGAGCATAGCCCTCTCCATTGCCCTTTGGGTGACTTTAAGCTTTCTGATGAGGCCCATTGTGAGCGACCACGTCTCTGTCCCGTAAGTAATCACTGGCAACCCTCACTGGTCATAGACTTTCGTCTTGAGACTGGTAAGTTGGACGAGAAGATACCGCGCAACTTCCCGAACGCTGCCCAGCCGAGTGGGATTCGACGGTTGACCTCCTTCTCAAAGTTTGACTTACCCAACTGGACCGTTTGTCCCAGGTAGACATAATCGTCCACAAGTTTGACCTGATCAAGGTTGCGGGCGTCCGGTGGATGCGAAACGCACAGGACCGATCAGTGTGGCGACGCTTGGGGGAGGCCTATGTCCAGCAGTGGACATCTTTTGGCTGAAATGATGATGATAATTGACATAAATACCATCGTTATCCTTCTTGCCATTCCTACTTAATTAGAATTACTATTAACTCAATGGTTGGACCATAAACAGTTATTTACGACATAAGTTCTTACTACATCACCTTTAAACATTCAGACATTTTTATTATTCTGGAACAGATGTCTGAAGAGTTGAACTGACCAGGTTGTCTTGATATTTCGATGTGGAGCTAGTTGTAATGGCGCTATGTCAAACTTAGTACTGCAACTTTAGTTATAATTCTTGCCGTCGGTCAAGATTCATTGGTCGTTGTATTGAAGGTTAGTGAAGGATGGTCAATAATTAGGTACTTATCGGCAAGATCTAATTAATTAGTTAAGGCACAGATAATATAATACTAGCATGCAGATGCCTCATCCCATACAAAGAAACCGTGCCGACGTAATTAGCGTTTTTCGTCCGATTACATTTTTTCTTTAAATACAGTGTTTGTTTTATAGTATTTTTTTGCGCAGTTTTTTTTGTACCAAAATGTGTTACAATGAAAATTTAAACAATCGAGTGGAACGCCTCAGAAATTTAAAACCGCGCCATCTATTGGCATCAATTTTAAATGTTCCGTTCAAATAATCTTTGAAATGTGAATTAAGAGCCCAATATTGCACAATTTTGTGCTTATGAGTGTTGATTAAACAAGAACATACAATGTTATGTTCAATTCCAGAAAATGTTAATTTTACACACATTCAATAACAGATCGGTGCATATCGCGCCATCTAGTGAGATTTATTTGAACCACATTTTATTTCTTAGCGCTGAGTGAGACCCCGTGGTTAAGTTTAGACCACACTAGCGTGGAAAACGCGGCTTAGTTTTTGTTCTTGATACGCTTGTAATTGTAATTTTTTCTTTAATTAATTCTTTTACAAAAGATCCAGAATCACTGTCTATCTTTTAGTTTAATTTTCTTAGCGTTAAGGCATGCTCATGACCCGATAATGCCACACCGTAGCTCCGACCACTTTTCATTGAAATTGTTCTAACGCTAAAATACCTGTTCCTAGCAGTTTTGACATATACACTAGCACAGATAATATAATAGTAGCATACAGATGCTTCATCCCATACAAAGAAACCGTGCCGACGTAACTAGCGTTTTTCATCTGATTATACCGATTATTTTTTGTAAATCGATCGCGTTCGGTTCCGTTCCACAGCGATAGATAGATCATGGTTCGTGGAACGGAACCGAACGCGATCGATGTAGAAAAAATAATCAGTATCATCAGTATAGTACGTCGGCACGGTTTCTTAGTATGGGATGAGACACCACTGACACTAGCGTCCAGCCCCGGCTTCGCCCGCGACAAATTATACACAAAAGCCTACCTCGTTTCTCACTCTGTCTATTGGAGAAAACCGCATGAAAATTCGTTCAGTACTTTTTGAGTTTATCGCGTACAAACACGGCGGGGGACATTATAATATGAAGTGAAGCTTTTCGTGTTGATATCGCATTCTCGTCTGTTGACTTTCTGCGTGAGTCTTTATGTGGCTATGTACCTAACATAGCAATTTAAAAGCCATATTTAGAACATACCTAATTCAGTTATATAATTTAAACTCGTGGCTAAATAATAACAGCCGCACGGGCTGATCTTCAAGGTTAAGCAACGCTTGAGGAGGTCGGTCCGTGGATGGGTGACCATTTACCGAGTTTCCTCCGTGCCTCGGCAAGCACGTTAAGCTATTGGTCCCGGCTGTCATTTGAAGATCTTTGACAGACGTTACGGGTAGTCAGAAGCTTGAGATCTGTCACCAGTCTAGCCAAGGGGTACCGTGTTACCCAGTTACTGGGTTCCACTGGTCGCTCCATCTAAAACACTGGTACTCAGCTGAATTCGGTTAGACTGGAAGCCGACCCCAACATGATTGGAAAAAAGGCTAAGCAGATGATAATGAATTTGTACTGAAATACAGGTTCTATTTACCTACCAAAGTCACCAGCGTTTCACGAGCACTGTTTTGTGTACCTTGTTTATTTCAATATAAACGCTAAGATTTGTTAGTTCTTATGGTATGGTTTGTCTATACTAATATTATAAAGAGGTAAAGTTTGTGGGTTTGTAAGTTTGTGAGTTTGTGACGTTGTAAGGGGTAATCTCTGGATCTACTCAACCGATTTTAAAAATTATTTCAGCAGTAGAAAGCTACATTATGCCTGAGTGTCATATAATAAATTTTCAAAAAAAATAGAGATCCTTATGAAAATTGCAATAATGTAACCCAAGGTAGGAAAATGTTGCCTATAAAATTCATTCTTTGGCGTGCGCTGAGAAAAACACTTGATGATAGATAAAAATAGTAGGTAAGTAGGGTAGGCAGGGTAGGCAAAGTAGGCAGGGAAGGCAGGATAGGCAGGGTTAGCAGGATAGGCAGGGCAGGCAGGATAGGCAGGGCAGGCAGGGTAGGCATGGTAGGCAGGGTTAGCAGGATAGGCAGGATAGGCAGAGAAGGCAGGGTAGGCAGGCTAGGCAGGGTAGGCATGGCAGTCAGGGTTAGCAGGGTAGGCAGGGATGGCAGAGAAGGCAGGATAGGCAGGGAAGGCAGGGTAGGCAGGATAGGCAAGGTAGGCAGGGTTGGCAGGGTAGGCGAAGGGGCAGGGTAGGTAGGTAGATAGCCAGTTGACGGGAGCGAAGCCCCGGGGGTCAGCTAGTATTATATATAGACGAGAGCAATTAAGCTAACTCAATACGCTTTCTTCATTTGCGCTGTTCTCATAACTCTTAGTCTTAGCTAACTATCTACTAACAATTTTACGTCTTGTACTCATATTTCTAAAACAGCAGCCGTTAAAACGTGTTAAATGAACTCCTAGCCATATTTAAGTAATAAATAGCGCATAACTAGGGTTGCTACCTCTCACGGCATTTATCCCTGAACATAAAAATCCCTGCTTCAGAGCTTGAAAAAGTGATAATGACGTCACCATGAAGCTGCACGAAAGCTGCGCTGACGTTTATAGTCGAGGGTCCCTGGTATAGAGTTATGCAAAACAGGATGGAAAGTCCCACAACACTTTTTTCTTTCTTGACCAATTTCTCATCTGATAGTAAGCGATGATGTGGTCGACGGTGAAGCACGCTTGCCTAGAAGTAACCTGTTCATTCACTCTTGACTTAAAGATCCCTAGATTGTAGCTATCGGGAAACACAGACTCCGGCAGGGAATTCCACTCCTTAGCTGTACGCATAATAAAAGTATTTTCAAAATGCTTTGTGCTTATGGGTGGGATGTCCACCATGTACCGATGGCGCATCGCCGTACGTCTGGTAGTCCGATGATGAAACGGGCTGGGCGGAATTAGATCATGGAATTCCATTCCATGCAACCTCCATTGAAATGGCAGTTTCCTCCGACCACCGCTGTTCAGTATCTTGGGAAATTTCTCGATGGTTGTTGTCGGGCCGTTGTATATAATATACATCGCGCAGAGAACTCTGAAAGCACGATGTAGAATTTGTTATTATCCAAGCATCTACAGGGAACTGAAACTGAGCATACTTGTTAGAATTAATATTTGTTTCGGGATATTTACCATGTATATTTTGTGGTTTCAATTGTCGAGAGCCTGGAATCCAGTGGTTCAACTATGTAAAGATCGAAAAACTACTGATCAATTGTCAAAAGTGGATACAGTGAGCATCGTTTGTCGTGAACAATATCGTGTAACTAGTGAGACGAGTCCTGAACAGTGTCGAGTAACTAGTGAGACGAGTTCTGGTGGTAGCGACATCGTGCGTGAAAAACGAGTGAGGAAGAGGTTAGACAGATATGTCAGCTCGTAAACAACACCCACCCGCAAAGACTTTAGTTCTCGTGATCATGGCGCTTGTAACGGTGCTGAAATATCGAGCTCTCAACAAAAAACAAATATTAATACTAATGATTGTGACCATGTCAGCTTAAAAACTTATATTGAGCATACTTATATTGAAAAAAAAAACGATTACATGGGTTGCTTGGAATGATTAAGAGAGGAGCTCGTGGCTAAATAATAACAGCCGCTCAGGTCGATCATCAAGGTTAAGCAACACTTGACGAGGTCAGTCCGTGGATGGGTGACCAAAACTTACTGAGATTCCTCCGTGCCTCGGAAAGCACGTTAAGCTGTTGGTCATGGCTGTCATTTGAAGATCTTTGACAGTCGTTACGAGTAGTCAGAAGCTTGAGATCTGACACCAATCTAACCATCAACGGGTTACCGTTTTGTTAGATGGGGGTGGAGGTCAGATAGGCAGTCGCTCCATGTAAAACACCGGTACTCAGCTGAATCCGGTTAGACTGGAAGCCGACCCCAACACAGTTTGGAAAAGGCTAGGCAGATTGATTGCTTGGAATGATTAAAAGTGAAATTCTTCCGGATTTACGCAGCCAGGACGTGCCAGCCCTACCCATAGCCCATAGCCCACAGTGGCCACGTTAACTACCCATCACTAGTTTCAAAACCCCATGAATGGGCTGTAAAACAGTGTGTCAACCGGTAAAATAAAGCATGTTGTCCTGGACACTGTTATTAGCAATAAAAGACAAACAATGGTCGTGTGCTGCGCTAAAAATAAGCTTTGTGACGTCATTTGACAGTAATAAGTGTAGGTTGTTAGAAAACTGTGTGTCCGTGGAAAACTGGGAGCTGAAACTTGGGTTGGGTTGAAATTACGGTTTAGAGTTGATGATGGTCAGTACATAACAAGTATTAAGTTAAATATTAAGCATAACATCACCAATGTGTTTACGAAAATAATGCTCAAATTTCCAGGCATGTTTGAGAAAAATCTATAACTTACCTACATACACAAACTCACGCCTTTTTCCCATGGGGGTAGGTAGAAACTACAGAACGCCACCTGCTACGATCCTTACATACTTCTTTTGCTTCACTCACATTCATGCATCTAGTCATACACACACGCCGGTTATGAGTACTGCGCACCTGGCCTTTTTGAAGAATCTATAACTTATCAGAAACTAATTGTATTTTTGTGACTAGTTTTTTTAAAGTTCAGTAATATTCATTAGTTTTGTAAGCGAATTTTAACAGGATTGAAATCCGGTTAGTGCCTTAAGTTCAATACTGAGCTTTTAAAAATACACCAAAATGTCAAAAGCAAACCATTTATTTAGCTGAAACCTCCCTGCCACTGCCACGGCAAAAAAGTAAAAAAAATATCGGCCAAGTGCGTGTCGGACTTCGCACATTTAAGGTTCCGTACCAAACCGCAAATAGAAGATTTGTAATAGAAAAAAAAACTTTTTGCAAAAAAATACTACCGACTTCCAAATACAAAACTACAAAGTGAAAAATAACTTAATTTTTTAAAGTCGGTGTCTTTCGTAGGTACCATTTTTTTGCGTTATGGACACCGACTTTAAAAAATTAAGTTATTTTTCACTTTGTAGTTTTGTATTTGGAAGTCGGTAGTATTTTTTTGCAAAAAGTTTTTTTTTTTTCACTTTTTAGTTGTACGTACCTAATAGGCAAGTTAGTAAGGGAACTATTTCGCCAGAATAGATTTCATGAAACTTTAACATAACCGGTGAAATGAGAGGTCTGCTTACCCCTTAAGAGCAAACTGGCGTGATGTTATGTTATGAAATGTTATAAACAACAAACAGACATGCGATTGCAGCAATCCCGAGAGATTTGCCGTTATTTATTGAAGCGTTCTTTTGTATATCTCCGAAGTTCTTGATCAGATCTTCACCAAATTAAAATGGGACCAATTTCGGAACATACTTTTTCAAACAAAAAAAGAATTTTCAAAATCGGTCCACAATTGACGGAGTAATCGGTGAACATACACAAAAAAAAAATAAAAAAAAAATAAAAAAAAAAACAAACTTGAAGTCGAACATAGAACCTCCTCCTTTTTGGGAAGTCGGTTAAAAATGAGGCCATTTCAAAGAAAAAATCTTATTTAATCAATATATTGTTATTTGTTAGTAAAATATACGTAATACATTATCGCCAAATTCGAAGTTCATAGGTCAATGGGAAGTTAAAAAATTCTTCGGAACAAAATTTTGTAAAAAAAAGCTGACTTTGATGGCTTCTCATTCCTTCTTTATCCAATATTTTTTTAAGCAAAATGTACAGTTTTATCTACTCAACGAGCTCAAAACAACGATTCGATCGATGGGGTAGGTTAATTTCTTTTTTTCGCTCCCCTTTAGCTGTATGAGAGCCCCCTTAAAAACATTTAAAAAAAATTGATAATTTGTATGGGTCAACAAGATATTTATACTGTGAAAATTCGAAGATTGTCGCTCCAACCGTTTGGCTGTAAAACCCGTGTGACAGACGACGGACAGACAGACAAACAGACAGAGCTACACGTGAGTTACAGCAATAGGGTTCCGTTTGCACCCTTCGAGTACGGAACCCTAATTAGGCAATCATGGGAACTGTTGATGTCGATGACGCGAACCCATAAGTTTTGCCCCTACCAAAAATCGCTCAACGCGGTTAAAAAGTTTTCACCTTAAAAAGCTGAACCGTTTATCTACATCTTCACGCTTCACACGCTAGCCTACGCGTCTATTTACAAGCAAACCCATATAATAGACAACACATAGCTTTTACCGATAACCATAAAAAGGGGCCCGCTGAGTCACTGTATGGCCCAGGCGAATGGACCAACCACGGCACTTGTGTGACTGCCATTACCATGTGCCCCCCACTATGAGCCACTGAGCTATCAGGGAACATATGCTAATGATCTTGGTACTGGCTTGTCTACACATAGGTGAAGTAATTAGAAATGTAACAGGAAAGGGAGGTTGATTTTGAACTATATTTTCAGTTGTAAACGTTTCATTTTGTTGATTTAACAGGAACATCTTGTCGATAAGTAGATCAACGGTATGAACACTCGTAGGTTACATTGTCATAATGATAGCGCCTAAACGGATGAACCGATTTTGATTTAGTTTTTTTTTTGTTTGAAAGGTGATTTTGTCGAGAGTGTTCTTAGCTATATTTGAATAAAATCGGTTCAGCCGTTCAAAAGTTATGGGCGTTTTACTGATTGAATCGGGGTGTTTTCGCAAGGTAAATGTGTCGGGGGTATTTTACAGTTTGAAATTTTACTTGTTTTCTATCAGGAAAGGAAGATTCCTAATCTGATCAATCCTACCTACTTTATTTTCTTTTTTTTTATTTGAGATGGGTTTGCTCTTGACTCTAGTCTAAGTCATAGGTGACAGAGACAGAGTCGACGATGGAGTGAGCTTACCCAGAAGAAGCCTGTTTACTCTAACTTTGAAGAGATTCGGGTTGAATGCGTGCGGAAACACAGAAGCAGGTAGTGAGTTCCATTTATTCGCTGTGCGCATTATGAAGGAACTTCCAGAGAACTTTCCTTTTATTACAAATAAACAAACCATTTTAACTCTTTATAATATTGGGTCAGATTTATATGAATATGAAAAGTACGTTTTGTAGAAATAATTACAGAACTATACCTTTTTATTCCGAAAGCACAGTCAAGGCTCGAAAGTACAGTCGTGGTCTACCAAAACTAAAGAATATATATTTGTTTATAACATAACAAGTAGTTTAATATATACACTTCAGATTTAGGATGAAATAATATATAAAATTAGTCGTGAATCATTGACCTAATAGTGATGTTTTCTGGGTAGAAAAATGATAATATTTAGTCCATCAGTGAGATCATCAAATAATATTGGACACGCATTGTTTGCTTTACCAAATAAATAAAAAAAGATAAAGCGTATCAAAGTTCAGGAGTGGGGGCTTGTGACGTCACTAGTATAAAGTGTAGCACACCGTGACGTCACACGATATTTCAACGCACTTTATCGTCGTATTTTTTGGGTTTTTTTTTTGTGATGGTTTTGCTCTTGACTCTAGATCCTAGACCTAGGTCAGAGGTGACAGAGACAGAGTCGACGATGCAGCTTACCCAGAAGAAGCCTGTTCACTCTAACTTTGAAGAGATTCGGTCTGAATGCGCTCGGAAACACAGACGCAGTTCCACTCATACGCTGTGCGCACTATGAAGGATGTTTGGAAGCACATGTTTACGTGGCAAAAGAAACAATACGTGTCCAATATGTTTAGGTTATCTAACTAACGGACTAATAAGATATTTTTTTGTCAACTACCCTATTCTATAAATAAATTTCAGACACTAGTTTTGATAGAGGGCGACTGCACTTTTGACCCTCGACTGTGCTTACAGCATAAAAGAAATAAGTAAGGAAACCTATGGGATTCGATACAAGAGCGAAGCAGCGGCGAAATGTTGGTTTTTCTATATTAACCATCCATCTTTTAATTTCTTAATTGAAAGATGTAGAGGTGCTTTTAGCGAACATCTATGACGTCACAGAAAGCAATGAAGTAATTAATTTAATAGAGGTGCATCGTGCCAAGCATTTGACGGAAATTTCTTGGACAGTAGAAGTCGTCATAATGTCAACGGTGCAATACATTAGCTACTATGTAAGTGCTACAAATTGTAGAATAGCTATTTATGCAACTGTTACGTTATGGACGGTCTTTTAATACGAGTGCCATTTTTCGGTACAAGCGTAGCGCGTACCGAAATAGGTGGGCACGAGTTATTAAAAGACCAATAACGTACAGTTGCATACAAGATTTTATCTACGAAGGAAGGAATAAAACACAAGAATTTAAGTACTTCATTTGTCATATACATGTCTTGATTTTTCTAGTAGTAAATTATTTGTAGCCGCAACTGCTCTATTTGTTATATCTGGTGGAGTATTTTCAATATCACTTAATGTTGAAAATACTTTAATTTTAATAAAATTTGGAATAAAATTTCACTTAAAAACTGTTTTCCCGCGTCGACATTTTTTTTTTTTTTTTTTTTAGTCTTTATTAGGTATAAGGCAAAGATCTTGTAGCCGCAACAGCCAAATAGTATACGATACTTTTGTTCTAAACTTGTTCCAATTTTAAAAACATCATTTACATTGTCTCGATTTCGAAGTAATATTATAGGTACCTGGCTGTATGTTCAGAATGTCTTTGCTTGTGTTTTAGAATTTATGACGATTCGCATAATGCAACACGATGTCGTTATGGGTATCATAATGAAACCGCTGTCAATTTTGTAATTCGAATATAACGAAACCGAAGTAGATAAAAGTAAATAATGACGTTGATGAATTTCTTATGAAAGGAACGTGATAAACGTTAGTTCTTTCTCTGGTATATAATGCGAATTCGGGCTAGAGACAAAGTTATATTGTATCAGCGAAAATTATTGTTTATACTTCAAATGCTGCCTGACATTTTGGACTTTTTGACGTTATAGATAGAATGTCAGGCGGGTCAATGTTTTTTTTTTAATGGAAATAAAGCGCAATTTGATCAGGCGCGGTCGCCGAAATGGCGCGTCATAACCACGTCCGAACAACGACATATCGTGTGTCCTAAATTGTGTTTTATTTCCATGCATTTTGTATGAAATTTGAATGGAACAGGAAGCCGCCCGTGCCATGTCCGCGCCCGACGCTATTTGGCCTGCACCTAAGATTGTCTGGGGCTTCTTGATGCCATTATGAAAACCACTTTTGCCGAAAAAAAATTTAACAAAAAATCAAACCGACTTCCAGAACAAAAAACTACAAAGCAAAAAATAAATTTATTTTCCGAAGTCGGTGTCTTTTGTGCCTACTCATTCTTTCCCGTTTTTCGACACCGACTTCGGAAAAGAAATTTATTTTTTGCTTTGTAGTTTTTTGTTCTGGAAGTCGGTTTGATTTTTTGTTAAAATGTTTTTATTTTTCTGTTTTTAGTTTTGGTAGGTAACTCCAATTAACATGATTATCATTTATAGCCAAAGTACATCTCATGGCGATTCCAATAAGCCCAAACACGACTAGGATACATTGTTTTATATTAGAGTTCCAGTGCCTACCTTCCGGCTTCATCATCAGATCAGTTCGATGGTGTCATTTTCACCAGTACCATTTATTTATAAGTATTTGCTTCATTATAGTCGGTTAACTATTCGAGATATCTTATGCCCGTAACATATTTAGCATTTAGGAGATCCAGTGGCCATCTGTGGTCTTCTTCATCAGTTCCACTTCACCAAATGATACTTTCTGAGTGCAAATAATTGCATTGTTGATGAAAATACCAAAATCACTATATGTTTGCCTATAATATTTGAAGAGTTCCCTCGATTTCTCTAGGATTTCATCATCAGATCCTGATTTGATGATTATGGGACCAACTAGGAAGTATACCCTTTCAAACAAAAGAAGAATTTTTGAAATCGGTCCAGGCGTCTTTGAGTAATCGGGGAACATACATAAAAAAAAAAAAACCGACGAATTGAGAACCTCCTCCTTTTTTTTAAGTCGGTTAAAAAATATCTAGACCCTAGACACCAATCTAACAACTTTACTACCTAACAGTATTATGCTAAGTCTTCTATAAACCATATTTACAAGTACTTTATGTACTACATAATCGTTTATTTACCCACATCAGCATATAATGAGCTATCATAACTTAGTTTGACATCCAACCGTGGCTCTGCTCACTGTACCATTCAGTATGGCAGTCTCACATAACAGAACTATTTATAATTAAGTAGCGTGAAATATAATCAATTGTGGAAATGTATGATTGTTCATTAAATGAAAAATGTGTGTAACACCATTCTGTTTGTAGTATTTTCTGTTTTTATTGTGCCGCGTTTTTTCTTCATCTATATTTTACTTCAGCTATCATTTTATACGTTACTAACTATCATTCACCTTTCTAGTGAATATTTTACTGTTCTGCATATTATCGTGGATACAATTCGGGCACGTCATCTTAATAAAAATGTCTTTTGAATGAATTTCATGCATTTGACAGCGTTAATAATATCATACGTGTGTTCAATGAAAAAACTTTTTTGCAAAAAAATACTACCGACTTCCAAATACAAAACTACAAAGTGAAAAATAACTTTATTTTTTTGAAGTCGGTGTCTTTCGTAGGTACCAATTTTTTTGCGTTATGGACACCGACTAAAAGTTTTTTTATTTTTCACTTTTTAGTTGTACCTACCTAATAGACAAATTAGTAAGGTTACTATAACGCCAGAATAGATTTCATGAAACTTGAACATAACCGGTGAAATGAGAGATCTGCGTACCCATTGAGAGCGTACTGGCGTGATGTTATGTTATAAAATGGTATAAACAATAAAAAGACATGCGATTGCAGCAATACCGAGAGATAAGCCGTTATTTATTGAAGAGTTCTGTTGTATATCTACGAAGTTCTTCATCAGATCTTCACCAAATTAAAATGGGACCAATTTCGGAACATACTTTTTCAAACAAAAAAAATATTTTCAAAATGAAAAACAAACGTAGTGTCGAACATAGAACCTCCTCCTTTTTGGGAAGTTGGTTAAAAACAGGCAATGGTCTTGTCCGTTCTTCTCCACGTAGGCTTTTGGCGAACGGATGGTGGAATCACTTTATAAAGATCCAGTCCTAGTTATCCCCCCAGTGACGCCCTGAGCCGAGGTTCGACCCCACAGGGGGTAGACCTCAGCGTGGTCGCTTAGGTTTAGCTTTTTGTGCCTGGCTGGTGCCTCTAGTTTAGTCTCCACAGGATCGCCTGGTTAAGAGGGCACATAAAAAAACAGGCAATGGTCTGCCCGACTTTCAAATTTCAGCATAATCCGTTCAACTGTCGGGTTACGATTTATATACTTTTACGATTATAATAATCGTAGGAATCCTATGGAATCCTACTTACCTACTATACTATTATAGTAGGTAAGTAGGATTCCAAATTGTCCAATCCAGATCCGAAGGTTTGCGATCGATTTTGTAAAATTACGTGTTACTCAACATGTTTATAAAAAAACTGTATATCAGAACTCAAAAGTTACTGCTCAACTGGCCATAAAATTGTTAACGCCAGTGTAAAAGTGAAGAGCCAACTAAGTGTACCGGGGTCACGTTCAGCAAACATAGCCTGAATTCTAAGACCTAGGACATGAAACCTTTCAGTCGTAAAACCTTGAATGACTCCTTCCTTGATGGTTTATTTTTACTGGTTTTCATGCTAATTAGGGCTAGACTAATTTCTTTTTTTTGCTATGCTGATTGTGACGACGTATTCATACATCTCAAATTAACTCGATTCTCCAATGCATGATGCTGATTGATCAATCGCCGTTTAATATTTTCTTGTAATTATAAGTAATTACTTGGGTCTTTTGCATAGGGATTTACGGCAACAGTTCTTTTTTTAGGTTTCCGTACCCAAAGGGTAAAAACGGGACCCTATTACTAAGACTCCACGATCCGTCTGTCTGTCTGTCCATAGGTCACCAGGCGGTATCTCGTGAACCGTGATAGCTAGACAGTTGAAATTGTCATAGATGATGTATTTATGTTGCCGCTATAACAACAAATACTTTTTAACAAAAAACTGACTTCAAAAACAAAACACCACGAAGCGAAAAATAACTTTCTTTTCCGAAATCGGTGTCTTTTGTACCCATTGTTTTCCGTTATTAGACACCGACTTCGGTTTTGTTTTTGAAGTCGGATTGATTTTTTGTTAAAAAGTTTTTTATTTTCTTCTTTTTGGTATTGGTAGGTACTTCTAATTAACATTTATAGCCAAAGTACATCTCATGACGATTCCAATAAGCCCAAACACGACTACGATACATGGCTTTATTTCGGAGTTCCACTGGTCATTGTGGTCTTCTTCATCAGTTCCACTTCACCAAATGATACTTTCTGAGTGCAAATGATTGATGATTGCATTATTAGTGAAAATACCAACATCACTATATGTATGCCTATAATATTTGAGGAGATCCCTCGATTTCTCTAGGATCCCATCATCAAATCCTGGTTACCTTATCATGGTACCTCATGATATATCCTTTCCAACAAAAAAAAGAACCATCAAAATCGGTTCATAAACGACGAAGTTATCCGCGAACACACATAAAATATATATATACGGTCGAATTGGGAAAACTTCTCCTTTTTGGGAAGTCGGTTAAAAAAAAGAATAAAATAAATATCTAAGTGGGGCTCCCATACAAATCAACCGTGTTTTTTTGCGGTTTTTTTGCGATAATGGTACGGAACCCTTCGTGCGCGAGTTCGACTCGCACTTGGCCAGTTTTTTTAAACTAACTCACTACGATGCAATTACGTGCAAAAACTATACGCAATAAGCGAGGGCTATTATCCAAGATAGCAAGTTTTCTTGCTTAGTTAACCACTGAAGTTTTTAATAAGTCAAAAAATTGCTATATCATAAGGCTACATACACATCGTCTGTTCAAAAATGTTAAGCGGGTTCCAAATTTAAATTAAACCCGTTCGAAAAACATCTGCAGTTTTGACATATTGTGTTTCGCCCTCAAGCTTCCTAGCTACCGCTACTACCTACATAAGTTCACATCGCTCGCATACCCGGTAATAAAACTACCGGTACGGTATACCTATCTCGCATTTTCACGCTCGTAAACTCACTGTGGAAAGGGACAGCAAACTTTTATAGCACCCCGTCGCTTTTCGCAACAAAAACTTTTATTACCGGCCACTCGTAAATTACGCAGTCTTAACGTTGGGACGGGGAAATTTCAAAAAAACTGCAACGATTTTAAATTGCACTTTTAAGTCAAATGCACCAAATTATCTAAAAAATAAACATAACGTTCAATTTAATAAAAAAACTTTTTTGCAAAAAAATGCTACCGACTTCCAATTACAAAACTACAAAGAGTAAAATAACTTTCGTCTTCCGTAGGTACCATTTTTTTGCGTTATGGACGCCGACTTCAAACATAAAGTTATTTTACTCTTTGTAGTTTTGTAATTGGAAGTCGGTAGTATTTTTTTGCAAAAAAGTTTTTTTATTTTTCACTTTTTAGTTGTACCTACCTAATAGGCAATTTAGTAAGGTAACTTTAACGCCAAAATTGATTTCATGAAACTTGAACATAACCGGTGTAATGAGAGATCTGCGTACCCCTTAAGAGCGTACTGGCGTGATGTTATGTTATGAAATGGTATAAACAATAAACAGACATGCGATTGCAGCAAACCCGAGAGATTTACCATTATTTATTGAAGAGTTCTGTTGTATACCTCCGAAGTTCTTCATCAGATTGACGGATATATCGGTGAACATATAAAAAAAAAACAAACATAATGTCGAACATAGAACCTCCTCCTTTTTGGGAAGTCGGTTGAAAACAAAACGCCATATCAGGTCGATTTAATTATTATTATTTAATATCCAATGACCTACCACAAGCAGACCCATTTAAAAATGGAACACTAGAACGAGACGGTCGTAAAATGATCGTCTTGAGGGACGTACTACGGTGCTACATTCGCAAAACACCGAATCGATGAAAAGAAAACGAAGTCTGTTTCTGATCTTTCAATTTAACTATTTTACCATTAAATGCATGTATGCAATTACACTTGTTGGTGCAGTTCTTGTAATCGAGTTTCAAAATGGATCAGCGTCTGCATTGGTCCATTTTGTGTAACTGTTAAAATATTCAATCTTATGTAACTTTATTTAAATCTTGTCCAATCGTATTTGTATATAAACGACTATATTTATATACATTATGGGTAGTATTTAAACGCAAATCAAAAAATATCCTTTTTCTACGCAATAAGATTCCGAATTCCCATCAAAATTACTGATTGCACAGCAAAATATTCAACTCAAAATATCACTAAACACACTACAATTTATTTTCGCAGCGTACAGCGATTTTTCCTAAAGCAAAAGCTTTTTCATCAATGCACAGCTAATAATCTTAATGCACATTATACATGTTAACTCTTTTTCTTTTAAATATAGCTTCTATTTTTATATTATGTATCAATGTCGACGGAGCCCCGCTGCGCGGGGCTCCTATTTCTGTACGCAGGGTCTAAAGTAACCTCACACGAACGAGATGACGGGAGCTGAGTTCGCTCGCTTTGCTCGCTCACTTCAGCTCCCGTCATCTCGTTCGAACCTAACCTGTCCGTGTCGGGGTGCCCTAGGCTCCCGAGCTCGCTTCGCTCGCTCTTGGACTGTTGGAATATGGAAAATTTGCTGTGCAGTCAGTATTTATGCTATGTATTTAGTATTTTTGTACAAAAATAAATTTAACAGTATTGCATTATGAGGAAAAAAGTAATGTTATATTGATGTATAATTTCGTTTTATCTGCAGTTTGAGTTTTGTTAAACATTTAGTTTATTTGTAGTGAAGTAAGTTATTAGATGTAAATAAGAATATAAATGATGAGTATGTATTGATAGGCGATTATTTATTTGATATGCAATTTATAATATCCCATATATTATTACACTAAAGAATCATAGATTTTCTCACTCATAGATTTTGCAGTTTTCCGTTCCGAACTCTGCTTAAAGAAAACTTTAGCTACTTCAAAAATTACATTTGGCTCCGCGATAGAAGTCACCCAAAACATCGACATAATTGTCACAACTACTAATAACATCACTGTTCGTTTGACGCGTCGTCGTCTGCGGATCGTAAAACTTTTCGCGCGTAAACGTCACCGTTGACATTGGCTAGCAGATGCAGCGCTGCAGCGCTTCGTAGCGCCCCTTTGTGCCGCGACCGTCTAGTAACCATATTGATTTACTGCTTACCGGTATATTGTTCCTAAAATGTTAATATGCGTGTTTCTGGTGCGGGGTCAACGCACTAGCAGACCAATAAAAAATATTGCTTGAAATTGACCACAAATGGACATTACTTACTTATTTGATGGATTTTGTTATAATTTCATGGATTGTTTGAATTATTTTTCCTTTTAAGCTATATGGCTCCATTAAGACGGACTGCATTTCAACTGCATTCTGACTGAAAATTTGCAGTTTGAATGCAGTTATACGACTGCAATAGTTGGCGTGTAGTTGACGTTGGAACTGTACACCGACTGCAATCGGACTGCACGGTTGGTTTGCAGTTTTATTGCAATCATACTAACTGCATTCAAACTGCAAATTTGCAGTCGGAGTGCAGTTAAAATGCAGGCCGTCTGTCTTGAGCCTAAGATCGACTTATTATCAAATTAAAATTTATTCATTTACAGATAGAGAACTGTGTTAACCATACAACAGAAGTTAAGAAAAAGAAGAGAAGATTTTTAGAAAATGTGTCCGCTAATGAACTTTAATTTCGTCATTTTTACCAATGGAAAATCTCGAGGTTGACTCAAAAGAAAATCTAAAACGGGTCATAAAGTTTTCAATCAATCGATTTAAATTCCAAATTCAAAAAAGTGCTAGGGCGCGTCCACACTGCACGACACTCAACCTGACAGATTCTGCGTTCCATTACAAGCAACACAAACTGGCGCACACACTAAACCACAATAACACACTCATCAAATACTTGAACAAATATTCTCAACATCTAGACGGTTCTAGATTCTAGAACATTCCTGTATGTAGCTACCATAAAATCTAGCCAGACATTCATCCAGCGGGTCCCGAGTCTCGTCTTCTGTCGTAAACCGTACCTAAAATAAGCCATAAAATATTGTCTGAGTATTTAAATTTATCTATAGTGTGCTCTAGGTTAAATTGGAACGTCTCGTGGGCGAATCGTTAGGATATTGGCACACTGTGGTGGATATAAAATTAAGAAAATGATTCGAATGCTTTGTTTGGAAATGTTGATTGACGTTTCTTGTTTTGTTTCATTGAATGGAAACGGGGTATAATAGTTTTGATACAAGGGGTTTAGAGACGGTTGTTGATAGGATTTCTGCATGTTTTCATTTTCTATATGTAGTAAACGTTGTATACTACACATTGGTAAGCTTATCACTGGAGAATAGTTGGATCGATTTGGTATTTTTAGGATTCCGTACCTAAAGTAAAAACGGGATCCTATTACTAAGACTATGCGGTCCGTCTGTCACCAGGCTGATAGAGATAACTAGATAGCATAGATAGTTAGATTTTCACAGATGATGTATTGCTGTTGCCGCTATAACAACAAATACTAAATCAGAATTAAATAAATATTTAAGTGGGGCTCTCATACAACAAACATGTTTTTTTGCCGTTTTTTGCGATAACGGTACGGAATCCTTCTTGCGCGAGTCCAACTCGCACTTGGCCGGTTTTTTTTGTTGTAACCAGAAATAGGTTATTGGGAATAGCAAAATTAGGAAAATATTAAAGTGTTTTTTTCTCTAATTACCTAAGAATTCAGTTGGAAAAAACTAAAACGCAATAAAAATATTGTGAATTTCTTATTTTATTTTTATTATAGACTAGCTTCTGCCAGCGGCTTCGCCTGCGTGTATAATGCACATAAACCTTACTCTTGAATCACTCTATCTATTAAAAAAACCGCATCAAAATCCGTTGCGTAGTTTTAAAGATCTAAGCATACATAGGGACAGACAGTGGGAAGCGACTTTGTTTTATACTATGTAAGGATAGGTTCGCGCTTGACCACTATACTTGTTACTCATGATATGGCAAAAAAGATAAGTTGTCACTATTAAATATTGCGTCCTTAACTAAAAACTCAAAATACGTTGTCTACAGCCAAACTTTAAAAAAGCTTAGCGTATTAATTATTTCAATTAGTTCCGATTTAACCCTCTTCCGCCGACGAATTTTACGACGGTTCGGTAATAACTGCCATTCGGTTTTTGCCTTGGTTCTGCGGTTTTTGGTACTTAAACTTCTAAGTAGTTATTAGCAGTCGTGAGAGTAACAAAACATCACCTAAATTTTAACACTAGCTTTTTGACATGGCTTTGCTCTCGTCGCAGGAATCAGGCATTTTCAGAAATAAAAATGGCCTATTATACTCAGCGGTAGTGTAGTAAATTTTGTAGGTAATGAAACACTGCACTTTCTGGGATGACCTTTTACAAGCGTCAAACTCCGTAAGCAGCGTTTTTTGTAATTTATTTGGTGTTTTGGGGGTTATTTTTAACCCCCGACGGAAAAAGAGGGATGTTATAATTTTGACGTGTGTATATGTGTGTTTGTGTTTCTGTCTGTGGCATCAAATCTCCTAAATGTACAGGCCGTATCAGGAGCTGTCTACTATACGGACCTTGTGGATACTAGAACAAATTTCCGTGCGTTCAAGCGCTTTTGCCATACCTATTATTGGAATCAAATATAACAGCTCACAATGTTAGGACCCATTAATATTAATGCTAATTTTTATCCGTGGTGCTAGGCAACTGGGGCTTATCCCAGTTGTAAACGACCCTTTGTGCCTATTGGTCTTGTTTGTTCTGTCTCCTGCTTGATATGGAGGGAAGTGGAAATTTGTATTTTTCTTACTCCTCCATTATTCTTTTCTGATTAATTTCGTTGCGGGATCCAAGACAGTTAAATTCATTCTCCGGGACTTCGTCGAGCTTCATTGCCTCGGCTCTTTTCTAGTGGTCGCCACTGTTGATTCTGGCTTTCAGGAGTTGCAGTGGTTTGGGAATAGTGCGGTGGGATTGTCCCAATAAAAAAAAAGAAAGCTCCTAAAGGGATGAACCGATTTTGACTTCGTTTATTTTTTGTTTAAAAGGTGAGTTTATCGAGAGTGTTTTTAGCTATGTTTGATGTCGGTTCGGGTGTCGTAAAGTTATGGGCGTTTTACTCTTTGAATCGGGGTATTTCGCAAGATATTATCGTGTTCGATAGATTGTCGATCGGTCCACCACAAGATAAATTATAAAGATTAAAAAGCATGAAATACTAATTTGTCGGGTATTTCCAAATTTTACTTGTCTAACACAGTTTTTCAAACAGACGGGAAGGAAGATGGCAACATTTAATTTTAAATGTTATTAAGAGAGTCTAGTAATTTTTTTTATACTATGAATTTTTCAGGATACTAAGAAAATACTGCTGTAAATATAATATTTCATATCCTCCAAGTATCTGATTTTAGTCAGATTTCTGAAAGCTATTAAAAAGAGCCAAGCTAGACCAAGCACTTCTACATTACACCCACAAGCCAGTTTATTTATCCTCTTTAACCATTGGCATAATATTGAAGAAACATAACAAAACTGATAAGGTCCGAGCGCTTAACCCTGTGGCACCCCACTAAAACAAGTCGAATGGGTCCGTAGTTCAGGTTTACTATCACGGCTATCACTTGTAGTAGGGGACATTTTGTACAAAGTTTATTGCGTACTGAACTCGACTACCAGAAAACACACCGGTTTTGAAGGGTTAAAATTGAAGATGGTGTGAAAAATTTAACGTGGGTGATATACTTGATCTTAAAGGCGGTTACGCACTACACGTCCGTCTCCGGGATTTGAGTTCCTAGTTCAAAATGTTCTCAATTATGACAGATTTTGACGGATAGTGTTCTTGTAATGGTAAAGCTTCCCTACAAGAAGTACTACGGCTACTTTGATACCGAAATTTCACGGACACGGATTGGATTTAGTGCGTAACCGCCCTTAAAATCCAATTAAAATCGTCGGCCTCTTCTCTTGCCATCAGACCTGACATTCTCCTCGACTGGAAGTAGCAAAAATATCTTCGAAAATTTTCAGGTTATTTGTAATTTTTGCATAGCAAAATGTACGCCAGTTGCCCTCTGACAACGGACCAAATGGGTCTTAGTGCGGACAATGGATTCAATTGTATCAGCGACAACAATTAACACAAAGGAAATTTAAAAGATTAGAAAACCCCCGACACATTTTTATTTCATGTTACATAATTTATCTTGTAGTAGACAAGCTTCAATCGACAATTTATTGAGCATGTAATTACGACACGATATCTTGCGGAAACACCCCGATTCAAACAGTAAAACGCCCATAACTTTTGAACGCCTGAACCGATTTTCATCAAACATAGTTAAGAACATTCTCAATAAAGTCATCTTTCAAATAAAAGAAACGAAATCAAAATCGGTTCATCCGTTTAGGAGCTATGTTGCCAAAGACAGGTACACACGTCAAAATTATAACACCCCTCTTTTTCCGTCGGAGGTATAAAATATAATCTAATAATCCTTTACATTTGGCATTTCGATAATCGCTATCGATGAACTTCTCTTTGTCTGTAGGGCTTCTGTACGTCATTATTTTACTGTTTGCCACTTGCTACAGATCGGCATGTAAGCCCAGCTTATCCGCAGCACATTTGTCATCTTTTTACGACGACATTTCTGCGTTGTTACCGAACTGGTAACTTTAAGCGCCCATTAAACTCGTCGGATGAGCTTGCGTCTTAGCCATCTGCGATGAAAGACAATGAGTTTCTAATCATGTATGTTGGTGTCTTTGTGCCGCTTCCGCGCTTTTGTTTTATTCCGAGCTGGTTTCTGAATATGAATTATAAGAACGCAGTAAGAAATTGTCAAACCTTACTTCAATGTCAAAGTTTGACAAATTTTAAAAGAGATTTCTTAATTCAAAATTTTGGGTAACTGAATTTAGGGCCGATTACACCAATTAAACTAATTGCAATTGGTTGAGACCGCTCAGAAACTACCAAACAAAACGCTGTATTTGTATAAACTTAGTTTAGTTGAATTTAGTGTTTCATTGGTGAAATCGGCCCTTAATTTACTTACATTTTATCACCCGACTCCAGATCGGTCGGACCTTGTTCGGACATAATTTTAGTACGGAAAAAAGAAGGGTTATGATTCATATTTCGAGATAGACTATAAACCCCTTAACCGTCGACCCGTCGGCTTCGAACTTTAGTTGCCTTTCTGAGATTATGTCTTAGCTATCTGCGATGAAAGAGACAATATGTGGACACCATGAGTTCCTAATCATGTTTGTTGCCGTCTTTGTGCCGCTTCCACAATTTTGTTTTATTTGGATGTTCAGTGTATTTACTTTAATATTGTACCCAATTGCGGCAAAGGCAGATATATCATTTGGGCGCACGGTTGGCACAGTGGTTGGCAATAAACTGCTGCGCTGCGTGTCGCGTGTTCGATTCCCGCACGGAACAAATATTTGTATGACCTACAGATAGTTTATTATTTATTTATTATATACTTTATTGTACACCACTGAAATAATTACAGGACAAAACATTTATAAAGATAAGTGTACAATGGGCGGTCTTATCGCACAGGGCAATCTCTTACAGACAACCTTTGGATGGACTGAACGAGAGAAGATAGACATAGGGCTGTCAGTGTACAAAAACTATACTAAATAATATTACTTAGATATAACATAAAATACATACATACAAATAAAATAATATACTAATAAATATCAAATATAGAACAGAGAAAGGAGAAGAATAGTTACAGAGAAAGGAAATGCTCCTTCACCATAGTTGTTCCGGCTCTGGGTGTTATGTATGTGAGTTTATATGTTTGTAAATGCACCCACGATAGGATATATCACGATAGGAAGACATTCCTAGTGCGGAGCAAAGTTTTAATAAAAAAATGTATTTCGATAAAAACATCTAAGGAGACAAAGTTTCATTCCATATGTCTATGGTGATGGACGAAATCCCTAATGTAAGGGAATGAGCACTTGAAATTTCTACAGAGTTTGACAATCGCATACTTTTTTGACTTTTTCCAATCACTATCACACACACACACATTGGAACATCTTACACAGGTTATTTTTAGGCAGAGTGGTGTGTGTTCTTTACTTAGTACCTACATCGATCATATTATTATGTTGAAATTCGTAGAGGTAAAGTAAAAATCGATACCTGATTCAAATATTTGGGTTAATTTGACCTTTAAAACTAGATCTTATTCCTGGAAATTAGTCTAGAATTAATCACGGTTCTCCTAATTCCTAACGACATAACAAAAATAATCGGTATCTGACGCAGTAAAGCGTGCTAGATATCGAATAAAATTGATACCGCTCCACTGAACAGCATATCTATCGAGGATCGTAAGACAATATATCGTGTTTTATGAGGTCTACAAATTAGATTGGAGATTTTGATATTGTGGTGCACCATCCAGCACTTTAGAGCTTACTACAAAGATAGTTATGAGCATTATTTATGTATAGACTGTGGATATTGATTAATTAAGTGCTAGCGGTTGCCCGCGGTTTCGCTCCCGTTGTCATTTTTTCCTAGGCTTGTTCTTACTCGGTCACTGAACGGAACGCTCCGAAATAGTACAATCGTTTAAATGAACTAGTTCAGTATTCTAGTACTATTAGTTCATTTTAGTTCACCGATCTTAAGACATCAGTCAGTCGGACGCAAAGACCTTATACTTCTTACTACTAGACTGTGCACTATGGCGCAAAAACCGGTCCGAGCGAGAGGGCTCCCTTTGGTAGTGTGTCTCTTTCTAATGAGGTGACCATGACCAAACAGAACACGGGACAATTTGATTGTAAAAACGATAGTTTAAGTATTCCGATATGTTGATGCTACCTAACTGCGCTACCTAAACCTACATAATTTATAGATAATAAAAAAAAGTGTTTATATTTTTTGGTATCTACATCACTAACCGTATGGTGTCAGGCGTAAAGAATTTCACCATCCCATGTTTGCCCGTGGGTGTCGTAAGAGGCGACTAAGGGAAAAACCAAAGAATAGGCAGCAGCGTTCTCTGTGTATTTGTAACAACCATACTGCGATCGCCAATCCGCCTGCAAAGCACTCCCCATGAATAGCACAAATAAAACATAGTCCCTATTGCCCGGCAGCCTGTACCCTCGACTACGGTAGCGGTCGAGGTTACGGTATGGCAAGGGGTGCTAAGAATTCCGGACGAGATCCGGCTACCCCAACAAATACCGACGACTGGACCTGGCAACATACAACACGCGCACACTCCGGACCGACGAAAATATCACCGAACTCGAAGAGGAATTGAGCAGTTTACGATGGAGTACTATAGGGTTATCTGAAGTTCGAAGAGAGTCCTCCCCGACTCAATAATCCTCAAAACCCAAGTCTCTTCAAGTTTCATTCTTCAAGACCATCATATAGATTGGAACAAAAAGCTCTCTGAGAGGCGTTAGATGACCCTGCTGTCTTCTGACGGTGCTTTGACCTCAAAGGATCTCTATGATTTCACATATATTCCAGTTGCGTAGACAGTTGAGAAATAAAACTACACCAATTGTATTCCACTAGGAATAAATTTGCAAATAATATTAACAGCCGCTGAATTTCACTCGAATAAAGTCCGCCAAAAAATTCGCAAACCACCACCCTACGTTTAGTATTACCAGGCCCAAACATTTAAAAGTACTACTCTTACTCAGTATTAATGATAATTTATAAAAATACAACGAATTGATTAAATATAGGAACTGTAGAAATATTTATATACTTTTCTAGAAATATTTAAATAAGTGTCAAAGTCTATGAATTGTTCGTTTTGGTAAAACATAAAAAGAAACATATACAATTTTCTACCATTTCTACCAAACCCAATGATTAGTTGTGCTAGCAATAGGTCAGACAAGGACACACTACCAGCGGAAACCCTCTCGCCAGGACCGCTTTTGGTTAGCTACCGCTTATAAGGAAATAGCTAACCTAGGTGTAAGATGATAGATTTCATTTTAGCTGAACAAAAAATTTTGGTACACAGTCTAGTAGTAAGAAATACGTATAAGGTCTTTGGTCGGACGTAATGGAATACATAATTGATTTTCCTTCATACTTTGCAGGCTTAGGACTGTCGTGTCAATTAAACATATAGGTTTAGTAGTAGGAAATTATTGATTACAGATCTTACTAAGATTATCTTATTAATTTATTTTCGCGAGTCGTTCTTCACTCGTTTTCTTGTTCGCCAGGTTGATCATCATAAATCGTCCATCACGCTCGCGCGCACGCTTCTCAAATTCTCAACTCGCTCAGACACTCGTACTTATTCGTTCTAATTCAGCACTCGCGAGCAAAATGATCACTGTACTAGAGTACTAGTGAACTAGATGAACGATAGAGAATAGTTCGCTCGTTCAGACACTCGTACATAATACATATTCGTTCTGATACGTCACTCGCGAGCCAGTCAGTTGATCACTGTACGAGTACTAGTGTACTAGATGAACGATTTAAACGACCGAAACAGAATAGTTCGTTCTCGTTCACCTAAGGGAATTAATTCCTAATAGTACATGTACTACACAAGCCTATTTTTCCCGGGTTAAACTGAGTTACTGTATAACTTATTTAACAAGAATATAATCAATTCTCTTAGGACACGTAGTGCCGCGCGACTCCTGCCCAGGTCGCGTGTCCTTATGTTTATGTTTTTTTATTTGCATCAGTTGCTTGTTTTTACACATGAGAAAAACACAGCAGCTAAAACATAGTAATAAGCTATATGACGTAACAAAAATAAACAAGATACTTTTTACTGTCGCGCGAAGATGTAAACAGTAAAAACTTATAGTCGTCGTTTGGATAAAGTAGGTATTCGAGAAGTTTATGATTTATTTAGTTTTACTGCTAGTGGTGACTATATGCTTTTATGAAGTTCTGTGTCAACTGCTAAATGGCAGTTTTTTGTTAGCTTGAGTATTTTTTGTTAACTTAAGGTCTATTTATAATACTGTACCTATTAGTCTATACTAGACAAATAAGATAAGCCTCTTACTGTCCTGATTTGAAACATATTAATTGTTTGTTTTTGTTTGACCTGAATTAATTCTCAGGAAGACTCAACCTTCGTAAAATTTCTTTACTTGCCTATTATAATAAAAACAATAACAAGAATAGCTAAAACTACTTAAGGCGCTATATACGCCCCAATGTTAACGCAGTACTGGCCGTGCGCCCGCTCGATGCCAATAAAGATGAAATATCAAAATTGAATCTCCTTTTGAACAGTTTTGTTTGCAAAATATTATTTGATTTACATATGCTATGTTAGGTAAAAAGAAATTCCGGCCATCAATTTTTCTGTATAAAATAATTTTTAAACATCCAAGTCGTTTTGGAGGAGTTTCCAAAAGTTGCGAAAAAATATCGTGTTGTTAATTTTTTTAAAGCAAAACTATTAGTTACACGAAAAAACCATGTGTTCAAAATTATGTACATGAATCGGTCAATTATAAATATATATTTTTCAAAACTTTTAACCTAGCCGTTACTAAGGAGTATGCTTTAAAAACTTACCGTTTTACGGCACTAAGGGTATGTAAGCCCTTAAGATACTAGATATCTGTCATGTTAATAATGTCGTTACACAGCTACAAATAACATCAATACCAAGCATATTATCTGCATTTAACTTTTACAATGGTTTTGTGGTATGGACACTGGACAGTACAGAATGTCTTTATTATCAAGAATTAAACACAGTTAATTGGTTTCTTGAAACTCCTGCAGGCTTATTACGTATGAAACAGCAATAAGAAATAATTGCACATAGATTGCGCAATAATCGCGCGATCAATCGCTTTATGGCATAAGATCGGCAGGCTTATTTTTGCGAAATAATCGTTCTTCAATCGCGGATCCGCATTATGTATGAGCGATAGCCACACCATAACAATTTTGTGTCAGCGCTGCTTATAATAACAATCTGTTAGCTAAAATATGCATTTGTCGCAAGGTGATCGCGATCATTTCGTATTACGCATGGATTTTGATAGCAGAGTGACAGCCATCGGCAACCAAATTTAAGTGACAAATTGTGATAACTTTGTCCCTTGTGGCCGATTGTCAATCGCTCGCCGATGGCCAGAAGTGGTACAGAAGTTTTTGGTGTATTTTTTTCATGTGAAATGCAACGGCTACTTTAATTATCCGCAAATCAATTCCTAGTGGGTCTTGTAATGACAAATTGTTGTAGTTTAGTGTCACAAGTGTCAACGCAACTAGACAGTTTGTTAAATCATTGATACAGACGTGATCTCGGTAAAGTGGAGGAGAAAATTTTACTGTAGTGTTGGCTACCTCAGCGAAGGTTGCTGAAAAGGTTGATACGCTATGTTTACTACCATATACTTCAAAACACATGAAAGTGTTACGTCCGCTTTATGTATTTTTTATTATATTCTATATTTTAATATGGCAAGCGCTGATGTCGATCATTCTGCCAAAGTCAAAAAAAATTGGAAAGCAAGTGTTTCCTACGATCTATTTTACGTTTCATAGCTCAAATACCAATCATTTAGGGATGTCCTAATCATCCTAATGCGTTATCTATTCGATTTCTTATAACAATCGACATTATTTACTAAGAAATTGTAATCCATATTACACATTGGCATTTTAGTTACCTATATTCCAATTTTTTTAATAGTTTCTATAATTTTTCAAATTAATTAATATTTAAATTAAATGAAAATATTCAATATTACTGTTACGTAAATTCGATACATATGCAAATATTAATTCATCGGAATATTGAAGGTCAGGCTTATGTCAAACGTTAAACATTATAAATCATAATAAGGCAGGCCAGGCATAATAGCTTTTGTCCAAAGTGACTGTCAAAAAATTAAAGACTTGACTTAAATGCCTCAGTAGCCAGGTCATCAATTTATGATCGCGCGATCACTGCGCAATTATTGCTGATTGCTGTTACTTACGTAGTAAGCCTGCCGGTTTATAACCACTAAACGGTACATGTTTGAAATCACTTACTTTATGGCTACACCTAGACGACTTCGGGAAAGTAAGGCTTGGTCCTAAATTGTGATTTTGCGACTGGGATTAGTTGGTTTTTCATGCAATTACGTCAAAAGCATTTTTTATAATTAAGTACCTATCTAACTAATTTAAAAATGTAAAAGTAAAAATCGTCTTCGTTTATTCCGTCGACATTGATAGCATTAAAATTATTAGAATTATATAACCGTTCAATTCACTGTTTCAAATCAAAAGTAGTATCTCAATTTTGGTGGAAAGATGAGAATGCACACCGTAATGGGTTACTATTATCTAAAAATATTTATTTCGTACTTCACATTCATTATAAAAAAATATAACGACTCTGCTAGGAATAAGAATGTCTACTCTTCTGTATATGTGCGTACCTACTTGTGTTTTCGGTATGCCTACCGCACACAATAAATAATCTGTCTCGAATTACGTGTGTTTTTATTGCCACTCCTCTGTATCCAAAATCCAGTAATTAAAGAAAAAGTTAATTTAGAAAATTAAAATCGAACTGAAAAGACTACTTAAAAAGCGAACTGAAAAGACGGCCTCAACTGCGGTGATTAACCGGCTTCAACTCTTCTTGGAGAACATTTTCACAAATTTTTAAGTCGCAAGCGTCATAGTTTTCGAGAAAAAGAATCCTAAACTTTCAATAATTTAGGTCGAATCTGTTCCAAAACCGAATCGGGGCACCCCAACTTCACATAGAATTTAGGCTGCTACCCCTAGAGTGTATATGTAGTATAAAACCGGAGGCGCGAAGGGAGAGCAACCCCCGCCCGCTCTAACAAAACATAGGCACCCGTGCGAGCCGTAGCGGCTGAGGCAGGTCACCGTAGTCGACCAGCAAGCCGAAGCTGCGGAGGTCAGCATTCATTTAAAACTTTTTGACTATTGTGATCGCTGATAGAATGAGACAGGAACCTCTTGTCGAAGGCCTTCATCCTACATCTAAATACTTCTCTTCGTAATACTTGACCATCACATTTTTGCTTGGATTACCTGCAGAAAAGACTAATAACCTTTAGGCCACTTCCTTTCGTGTGAATCAAATGCACCGTTTAAAGAGAATTCCTCACATTAGGACGGAATTGCGTCGCTCTCGGCGAATCTTGACGTAACATGAAAACAGTCTTTAAGCAGCCTTAATTTGTTTGAAATGTATGTATTAAAGTTATTAAAACGAAGTATTGCATTAGCATTGTGAAGTCATGAATTCTTCCCTCAGGTATCTTTGTAATTCGTCTGACAGTCGATTGAATTTCATTCTTCCGAGATTGGAACCTTATTAAAGTGGTGTGTTTTTTCTTTTATATTCTATAGAATGACAAGGGCCTGTCTATACTTACCCCACCTAGGTATGGCCTATTTCCAGAAATGGACCTTAAGTTCATCTTTTCTTAAATATTATCAAAGGACCCACGTTATAGAAGAAATTCTTAATGCGGGGCAAGTATAAAAACATCTGCTGCAACAAACTAGAATCGTAAATTTCCATCAAATAATAAAAATATATCTACTTATAGTGGCGAGCCTTCTGCACCTTTCCCACACAGTGAAGCTACGTCACAACTCTTAAGTACAACAAAAAATAAACAAAATCGCATCTCGACGTCGAGTCCGATGCTGCAGCCGATACATCGAATAATAGCGATTAAATATAATCGTGTTTCGTGTAGTGTCGGCTACTCGGTTGGCATTCCGTGCCGTATTCGGGCGACGGCGGCGCGCCGGCGCAACATTGTTGCAAGTAAACAAGGCTGAGTCATGAGCGGGCAGCGATTTAATGTTGCATTGCCATTTATTGTACTTCGCTTTTATAAAAAGTTGCCAAAGTCAGTTATAGAAGTGACCGATGGAAAGTTCAAAAATCACTTCAAACGTGTTCCTTTAATAAGGAATTAAAAAAGCATATTATAAAAATCAAGGACTACGTTGAAGATATTTTTTTTGGGTTTAACTCCTTCTGAGCATGCGGCTTCCCTGGTAACTCATAAACGGCACAAATATGTAGATATCTCTTAACTATTCTCAATCTCATTTTTCTCTATTTTTTGTTTTCCTTCTTTTAATTAGACTTTTTACAATGGTTTTCAATCATCTTTATAATCCTTTGCTAAGAATAGTTACAGCACTGATAACAACATTTGTGCCATATGTTAAATTTAGTCTTGTTATATTTTTTTTACCTTTGTATAGATTCTTTTACCGATTGTTTTGGGAATGTGTGAACATTCTAGATGATAGTTAACATTTGTTAACTTTTTTATATATTATATAATCTATAAAAAAGTTATTTTTTTATTTTAGTTTCTTATAACTTATTGTCGGGCCTACGTTGTCCCCCCCATCTAAGTACTAATGCTGTATTTAAATGCAAAATATTTTAAAAAACAAAACATTTTTTAAAAGAGTAACCATGGAGTTTCTTGCCGGTTCTTCTCCATAGGAAACGACCAACCCGAACCGTGCACCTTTTGTCGACGTTTTATAAGTGCCCATGTAGGCCTATGTGAAATAAAAAAGTTTGAATTTTGATTTCTTCTTGAAAAGCTCTATCAATCCGTGTACTTTTTGGCTATGGAGTACCAATCAAAACCTTAACAGCAGTGAACAATCAATTGCTTATTTAGGTCGTTAACTCCAAACACACTTACAATTGGCAATTGCTGTTTTGTAGTGAATGTTATTCTTGAAAACTTCTTTCCAGCGGTCTATATTTCAAGGTGTTGAGTGCTGAATAGTCCCAGGTTTAAGGCAAGCAAGCGGCCTGTATAAAGGTTTATTAGGTGATTTAAAATATTATAGCAATTTAAGTATAATCAAAAGGTAAGGTATGATCGCGGTCGTGTCGGACGATGCAATGCCGAGCCGAGACGCTGCTGTGCTCCCGGACTCCGCGCCACCGCCATGCTGCGTCGCTTGTTGACGACGCCGTAGTCTGTTCGTTGGATTTGGATGTGTGTGTGTGTGTGAACATATTCCCGGGCCAGCAACGGATGATGAGTTGAACAGTCCAGCCAGGTTGAATGATTGGTTGATGAATGCATGTGGTTTATGAAAACCTTAACTTCGGTGCTCAAAATAAGTTACCCATTTAGGTCATTAACTCTAAACGATCTAACCACGAACTAACAATGGGGATGTGAACGCTAAGCTCAGCGCAGATGTCGCTGGCGGCGCAATGGCTGCTTTCAAATCGTTTTCGCTTTGTTTACATCACGTTTTTATGTTATTTTTGTGTTTAAACCGGTCAATGATCGTTATTGTTATCATCCCAAGCAGCATATTAGCGAAAATTACATCCACAAACCAGCTATATTACAGTCAAAGGCTCTTTATGTGGCTGTACTAACGGATAAGATGATTCTTGAGACTGTATGAGAGGTGATCTCTACATTATTAAACAGCACAGCTGACTAATGGACACACAACAAAACAACTAAATGCATCTTAGTAAAATTTGAAAGAACTATTGTACAGCCTTTGGCAAAGTATAATGCTACTAGCTGGTAATGAAAACCAAAGCTTATAAACGGCTGCTTAGCGCCACCTCGTCTAAGCACTATTAGAGCTGTATTAGAGAATAAAATGTTGCCATTGGCTTTTTTATGGTGTACACTAATTCTATTATAATGCTACCACAATGAGCTTAATAGTAGCTGTTTAAAAGCATTTAAGACTGCAAGAGCTGTAAATTAGTGTAACCTTACTCCACTTTATTTCCAAAGCTTGTAGTGTAAAAATTAGCTACTTTACAGCCTCTAAAATTATTGAAGAGTAAACATAGGTTAGTAGTGCTATGATAACGTCCATTTTGTCATAACCTCGCAACGCGATTTAATTAAATTGTCGTGCGAGATTAAAATACAATTTTAATGGCTCGCTAGTTTGGCATAACAGGCGAGAATAAGTAGGAACACAAAATCAAGTGAAGTACCTACTTTGAGTACGAAATGCCCGAAATAAGTTAAAGTTTTCTATCAATAAGACGCTGTTGTATAGTCTCACTTTACTCCTCTAACCAGTCGTTAGAATAACCAAAAAACATTGTACAGCTAGCGTACAGTTTTCAGCTGATTCATGGACTTAAATGTGGCCATTGGACAGAAAAGAGTGGGTCAAGGGAATTTAGTTAAAATTATTGCTGGATAACAAATTAACGCCATTTTAATGTGATAACCAATTACATATGAAAAGATCACTGATATCTGTTAGATTTTCATGGTATTTGAGAGCTGTTAAAGTTAAAACTCATTATACCATTGTTAAGCATAAATAATAATGCTAAATAAATATAAAATCAGAGCAGTGCTAGCCCAGTGAGAGCAGTGGTGGCTCAGTGGTATCGGCCGCGACTTACAAGTTGTAGGTCGTGGGTTCGAACCCAGGCAGGCGCTTTACTTTATGTAAATTATTTCATCACCACTTCTCTCAAAAACGGTGAAGGAAAACATCGTGAGGAAACCGGCATGTCCTAGAACCAAAAATTCGAAGACATGTGACATCCACCAAACCGCACTGGGACCGCGTGGTGGATTATGGCCCATCCCCTATCACAGCGGAGAGGAGGCCTGTGTCCCAGCAGTGGGAACATTTATGGGCTGATGATGTGATGATGTGAAATATAAAATATTGCATAAAAATCTATGAATAATTCGTACACCGTATTTATTTTGTATAATATTTTTTCTAAAACTATATTTATGTCGATGGCGCGTGTTATATTTGATAATATCGCCTATATATTTATATTGACAGTAAAGTGGCACCCGCAGTACATACAAAACAAACGTGTAATTGGCTTAAATTAGAAGTTATTATTTGTCCACAGAAATAATAAGACTGCCTTGACGTAACACTTGCTCAACAATAGCCGTTACTAAGCCATAATCCATCTGTTGGCTGTCTAAGAGAATTAAAGGAGCTGGATAGTGGCCTATTGATAGCTGTCTAAGCCATTGTATAGCCCATGTAGAGCTCTTACAATGCTCATGGATAGCTGTTAACAAGCTACTATAATGCTCAGAGCTGGTTACCTTGGGGCCATATTTAGAATTATAAGAGCTGTGTAGCCGGCTATATTGTACAGAAACATAACAGCTTCGAGTTTTCAAAAATTCTCTTGTCCAATGACTATACAGCTATCTGTGCTGCTTGGGTAGCTCCACCATACTGCCGAAGATTATCAAGCAAAATATTCGAAGTTACTTTGACAGATCAATTTACATCACATTATCATTTCCAATGGTACAGGTAAGTTTTGTTTGAAACCCTTGTGCGGCCCTTATCTAACATAATGGTTCTGGTTTCGGCTTATCAGTGACTTTGTAAGATTGTATAAAGAAAGATATCTTCTTGTTTTACGATCAACAACACCCTGCGAAAATAAATACCTAAGAGAAAGGCTTATTTACCCTAAAAACTTATTTAAAAGTTGGTGACTAGGAAATAGTATGCCTCTTTCATGGTTGACAATATTAAGATGATGAAGTATTAAATGTTGATGTGTAAAGTAATATGCCCATTAAACATATACATACTTCCTCCAGGTTATTGCAAGGCATCTATGAAACAGCTTCAATATGAAGTAAACATCAAATTAAGTAATGATGAAATGCCTGAAGAAGCAAGCTGTGAATGTGCCGCAGGAGAAGGCAAATAAGTCCATTTTAAACTTATAGCTGTTGTACTTCTTGCTGCTGAAAATATTGCCAGGGAAAAACTAATACTCCTACATGAACTTTCTACGTCACAATCACAGACATTCCATAAGCCATCAAATAAATTATAATGCGACACCATTGCGAGCCTCCAGATTGCCATCCAAAAGAGATAAACATAATAGTGTTTACTTTCCATATTTAAAACAAAACCCTAAAAATTTTGATAAGACTGTATTTCAATGCAGAATTCAGTCTTTGATTTTAAAATAGCCACACTCATCAATGCCTCTAAAACAATTATATCCTGTAGCCAACCAACGGGGAATATGTTTGGAGCATGAATATATGAAAAATGGCCGGTGGACGTTATATAGAATCCATTTATATACTAAATTTATCTCTGAAAAAATAAAAATGGATATTGAAATAGAAACTAGAGGACAATAGTGGCATGAATACAGAAAAATCCAAATTACAGCCAGCATTTTTCACACTGTGTGCCATTTGAAAAGTGAAACTTTAATTAAATATTCTATTTAAATATTAAGTAAGAAGAGAATTACGACAAAAGCCATGGCACATATAATTACAAATGAAAAAGTAACCATTAAAAGGTATATGGAGACGTGATCTGGTTGTACAGGAATGTGGTTTATTCTTGTCTTAAGTATGGCATCTCCTGATGGATTACTGAGATCAGAAACCATAATAGAAGTAAAATGTCCATATGCTGCCAGAATACAAGATATAAGTCCTCATACAATACCATATTTACAATATGACGAAAATGGACAACTAACTTTAAAAAAAAGTAATATTTATTACTAACTAATTCAAGAAACAAAATAATCTTTTTATAACATGTAGTTATAAAATAGTAGTTTATGAAACTGTTGCATAATGAGGGGTATTAAAACATGAGTGTGTGTTTAAAAACCGAGCCGTAGGCGAGGTTTTTAATAGTTTTCACACGAATGTTTTAATACCTAGTTAATTAATGTGCAGTTTCATACACTACTTTATCTACACTCATAAATTGGGATTGAACCTACAAAATACCTCTTTTTGCATTTTCCATGCCATAAAATCGTGATAGCATTTGTCATATACTTTTCTCGACTTTGCTGGTAATAAATTAAGAGTAATTTCCTTCGCCGCATCTAAAATATCGGGTGGAGTAAAATTTTCTTCACATTCACTGATATCAGACATTTTTAAACAATAATTTAAATAACTCATGAAATTCAGTACAACAAAACTTGCAAAACGTATGAATGGCGCCAAAACCCAGCACATCACCGCATTAACCGCGCATGCGCTATGGCTTAGCACGCACTGCGATCTTTATTCGCGCGATTTTTTCCGCCCATTCTGCGACCTATGGAATTGTATGAAGTTGTTCGCATTGCGGTAAAGAAATCGTGCGGAAATAATACCGCAAGAAATCCGTGTTTTCCCACAGAATCCACCGCACTACGGCGCGAATTTTATTCGCCCGAATATTTTGAGCTCTATGAACAGGTATAAGGAAACAAAATTCGCGCGAAGAAAAATCGCAGTGCGTGCTATGTCTAAAGCGGGCATTGACATAGACAATTTAAAATTGGAATCAAATATTTTTTTAATAGGTACTATAAAATGGCATTACAAAAAAAAAATGGAGCCGTCACGGGACGCCTGGTAGATGTGAAACATCGACGTTATTTCGTAAAAGTAGTATGCAGAAAAGAACAGATTGTGGTAGGAACTAAAAATGTCAATAAAATAAAATAAAAAATATAACGATTTTTTTTTCAATAAGAATGAAATTAAAATTAATAATTAATTTAAAAACATGATATGCAATGAAATTTATGTGAATTTTAATCTACCTAGAGAGTAGATTTTACATTTACTGGCGCTCAATACACACCAAATATACGCGTGCTAAATGCACAGATAAATGCATACTTTAATTATAAAAATATAATTAACTTACTGATGACTTGATAATGTGTCATAGTGTGATTTTGCTTTCTTTGCAGGAGGCTGATCACTTCCACTCTCTAAATTATCACGGTCAGACATTTTATTATCAGAACAGAAAAATGATTTATTTACCAGAAAAACACAGGTTATGAGTACTGTAATAAACAGAGTATACATTATAGGTATCCGAGCTCAGTGGAGCGAAAGAGATGGCTTAACGCCGGATCGAGTGAGAGAGAAACGCACAGTCGATTGCGCGTGGCGACGCGTCGCCACGCCAGAAATCGGTCTCACGTGCGCCTATAGATGTTTCACATCAAAAATGATGGAAACTCCTTAGTGATTAACTTCTTGGACTTGTCCTGTATCGTAATAGAAAAAAAATTGTTTTATCTACTCTCATATCGTAATATTCGAATTATAAAATTCAAAACGAGTTTATATTGGCATACTTTATAAACACAATACCGAAATTTAAAAATAGAATCTTATTATAACACTATTTCTCTAACAAAATAATGCTATAAAACAATTTTTTTTCTATTACGATACAGGACAAATCCAAGAAGTTAATCACTAAGGAGTTTCCATCAATTTTTTTTTTGTAATGCCATTTTATAGTACCTATTATAAAAAGATTTGATTCCAATTTTAAATTGTCTATGACAATGCCCGCTTTAGACTTACCACGCACTGCGATATTTATTCGCGCGAATTTTATTTCCTTCTACCTGTTCATAGAGCTCAAAATATTCGGGCGAATAAAATTCGCACCATGGTGCGGTGGATTCTGTGGCAAAACACGGATTTCTTGCGGTATTATTTCCGCACGATTTCTTTACCGCAATGCGAACAACTTCATACAATTCCATGGGCAAAAAAAAATCGCGCGAATAAAGATCGCAGTGCGTGCTAAGCCTTAGCGCATGCGCGGTTAATGTGGTGATGCTGGGTTATGGCGCCATTCATACGTTTTGCAAGTTTTGCTGTACTGAATTTTATGAGTTATTTAAATTATTGTTTAAAAATGTCTGATATGAATGTATGTGTGAATGTGAAGAAAATTTGACTCCGCCCGATATTTTAGATGTGGCGAAGGAATTTACTCTTAATTTATTACCAGCAAAGTTGAGAAAAGTATATGACAAATACTATCACGATTTTATGGCATGGAAAATGCAAAAAGAGGTATTTAGTAGGTTCAATCCCAATTTATGAGTGTAGATAAAGTAGTGTATGAAACTGCACATAACTAGGTATTAAAACATTCGTGTGAAAACTATTAAAAGCCTCGCCTACGGCTCGGTTTTTAAACACACACTCATGTTTTAATATCCCTCATTATGCAACAGTTTCATAAACTACTATTATAGCATTATTTTGTTAGAGAAATAGTGTTATAATAAGATTCTATTTTTAAATTTCGGTATTGTGTTTATAAAGTATGCCAATATAAACTCGTTTTGAATTTTATAATTCGAATATTACGATATGAGAGTAGATAAAGATTATTTTGTAATTAATTAATTATTACATATAAAAATGTAAATGTATATATTGACAGTGATGAAAAATTCGTTCTCAATATGTTGAAAAACTTGATTTTTATCACAACTACTTTAAAAATGCTGTTATCAATAAATATTTTTTTAAGGAATAAGGGTTGGGTGATGATGGCAGATTTTTGAAGATTTCATAATAAAAATTATTAATCAACATATAAAAAATCTTTTATTTCATAATATTTTCTCTAAAATTACAAACTATATCACAAACGAATCAAATTCTAGACGAAAGCGGTACATGATATTGACATAATTCACTTTTAAAATATTGTATGTTTTAGTTAGACCTATAAATACTATATGAATAAAATACGGGCAAAAAAGTGTGACAGAGATATAGAACGTGTCGGCAGTAGTTGTATTTTGCTAGAATTCTGATTGGGTCATGTAACTGGCTTGCAGGATCACCTTCGTCTTTACATTTCGTCATATAAGATGCGACGAATATTGGCCGCATGGTCACCTTGTCTGTCTTTAGAGTAGTTTTTTTTTTCTTTTGTTTTTGTGAGGGTTTTGAACGATTGCCTATATGACCTACATACCCCAGTTTCTCATGTGTTTTATGAGTGTTGCAGATAGTACTGATGTTGGACTATTCATAACGCAAAAAGCGCGCGCTTTACAATTTAAAAGTTACCCAATTCCTGATGGAATACGGAGATTTTATTTGAAAATGTCCTTTTTTCACTTCACCATATTTGTTTGTTGTATTGCAGCAGATTCGGAAATAATTTAATAATAATTCAGGATTATTATTGTCTTTTTTATATTTTAAAAGATTTTTTTTAAAGAATATTTACAAATGTCATTAAATAATAAGAAAAAAATAAACGACATAATAATTTATTTCCAGACAACAAAAGGTCTACACTGATAAAATAATAGTTGTTTAGGCAATGGTCATATAATAGGGGTTATTAAAACACGAGCGTGGGTTTATCGCATGAGGTGCCAAATGTGATAATAATATCACGCGAGTGTTTTAATACCTAATTATATGCCGTTGCATACACTATTTTATCTTCACTGAAATACAGTTGAAATAAAACAAAAGTGGAAACGGAAAAAATATGTGGTATGGCGGGAAATATAGATTCTCATTGCGCATGATTGCGCAGCGCGCGCGTCCATAGACAATGTCACTACTTTTCTACATTAAGTCAATGAGCCCATACGCGCCAATAAATTAAAAAGTAAAAGTGTGCTATAAAAATTAAAAAGTTATTTTATGATGCAGTTGTTTTAAAATCGAAGGACAATGTTGCATTGTAATGGTTTTTTTTTTTAATTTTACCTATCCACGAATATAAAGTACGTGTTTATACAATATTTTTTGAATTCATATTTGAAACATTACGTTGTGAGTGTAGATAAAAATACATAAAGAGTGGGGTGGTGGTTAAGGGTGGTAATTTGTGCTCCATTTGTGTAATTGCTGCAATGCGTTGCAGTACAAAAAACATGACTTTTGTAGTAGACAATAGTTTTAAAAGCTTATACCTTGTGCCCTAGATCTGCATAATACTCGTAAGTAATACTCTGAATGTCACTCAACTTATTATCAACAGGTGTGTGTTTACAGCCGGTTCGTTTGTTCATCATGCATGAACCAGATCAATGACCTCAATTAATCAACGGTTTCCGATTATTTCGGAAACAATACGAGGCATGACGTCACTCCTGTGTTAACCTGTGGGGTAATATCGTTACACAATCAATGCTATATGGCTATGCCTTTTTTGACAATTCAACAACATTCATTGCATTCTTTACGTAGATGACCCTTTCTAACATAATTAAGACGACGACTGTCGCCAACGACCTTGAGGGAACAAAACGCGCACTCGTTTCTCACCTGCGCTAAACAAAATTTTGTAGTTTTTTGTACTTTCCTTAAGATCCTATGATATAAAAAAAAACTTCAGATCAAAATGAAGATTGATGATGATTTTATTAAAATACGCCCTGGGGGGTGACCACAAGCTCTTAGAGTAAGGTTATTTTGAGTGTGTGTAAGGGACAGATGTATATGACTTGTATATATCTATCACCCCCTGCAGTTTTGGTGCGGTTCTCGTTTTTTTGCCCGTGTTAGACTTAGCTTTAGAAATTAATAACGCAATGTTATTCGAATAAAACTTAAAGTTTACTTAGATCAAATTATTAAGAAAATAGTCTCATGTAACATATATATTTCCCACAAAAACACGAATAGCCGTTTAGACGTGATTCTCATTTTAAAATCAGCTACTGAGAGGTATCTGCGCCTTAGCAAATAATCAGGCTTTTCCTTCGGATTGTGATACAATGTCTACCACGCATTTTTTATGAACTGTCACACTGCAGTGCAAGCCTCCCCTCTGTTATCACATTTCGCAGTCTTCTGCATTTTGGTACATTCTTTAGTTATGCAATTGGCGGACAAATCAAAATTTCTTTATATTGCTAACTCTGTGGCTATCATTAAAATATTACGAACCAAGTTCTGTGATTAGGTATGAATGGTATGATATTTATTTCTTGTTCGTACACTGCAGCAGTGTTCAGCTGTGCTTCTTCCCTGAATCCTATGCAGGTTTAAAAATTCGTTTCATGTCCGAATTGCTCCTCGTATCTAGTCCCACCTTTTATCTTTCTGATATGTGTACTGCTTCTGCAGATGAAAGAAGAGGAAAGAAGTAAAATCATTCATAAAAGGAGTTTGTTGCGGGTGTTTTGCGTTTGGGTTTATTGTTTGTGATTTGCTTATTGAACAGAAATAAGCTTGTAGGGAATACTGTGTAATTGTCAGAAAAAAGCCATTATTTGCATGGGTTCCTTTCGGGCTAATACGAGTTAGACAAACCAACTTCTTCGCTTGTATGTAGGGTCACAATGTAACTTATCACGTCATGTATTGACGAATAACGTAGGTATACGACATTCCACTAAGCGCGTAGTTTTTAACCCCCGACACAAAAAGAGGGGCGTTATAAGTTTGACATGTGTTGCTGTGTATCTGTGTGTCTGTATATCTGTGTGTCTGTCTGTGGCATCATAGCGTCCGAACGGGTGAACCGATTTTAATTTAGTTTTTTTTGTTTAAAAGGTGACTTAATCGAGAGTGTTCTTATCTATGTTTAAATAAAATCGTTTCAGCCATTCAAAAGTTATGGGCATTTTACTGTTCATAAATGTGTCGGGGGTTTTTAAAATTTTGAAATTTTACTTGTTCTTCTTCTAATTCTACACGAACAATCGGTCACAGTCACGGTATACCTCCATAAGTTTTATCACAAATTATCCAGCTAATCCAACCCGCCATAACCTTACTCGATCCTTGACCGATCCTCCTTTCATCGCGCCAAAAACTAGTGCTTAGTGTGTTACGTCAAGTTGACATCTGTCAAAGTCATTCGAAACCATGGCACTCGTCAGAACGAAATCCTCAGAAGTGCCTACAAGCTTATAACTTTCACCACACCGGCAACAAGTCGAATGTCACGTTATTATTACCAACAGGTGTGAGCTCACGGTTGATTCATTCACAAATCGGATCAATGCCCGCTCTTAGGCCCAGTTTTAATCCGTAGTTAACTCAACAAATGGTTATATATGCTAAACAACGGTTTCAAATTTTCGCAAAGGGCGTTTATTCATCAATTGTTGAAATATGTTGAAGAGTTAATACGTGATATGAATAATTTTCACGTTAATTTCAAATTTAGTTTAGTCCATCAAATGGTAATGAGTCGGGAAAGAGATTTGCTGGATTGTTTAGTCCGTTGCGTCTTTGCCACACTGTCACTTGGGGTATTTTGAGTCGATTTTAACCATCATATTATAGAACTTTATTTACTTTAGTACATTATATATTTTATATTACTTTATATAGTATTTTACGTATTTTTCAATATGTTCACATTATGCACTTATTTTAAGTATCTATTTTATTTACCCACGTCCGTGTGTCATTAGCGGGATGCCAACTGAAAATATGCGCTGGATGTCTGACGCCCAGCAAATGAATTGGTAACCCTTTCGGTATGGGCACGCTCGCCGCATTTCTTAAACCTTGTTTGTACTTTTTCGTTAGTCGTTGTCTTAATAGGCTAAAAGTTAATGAAAAGGGGATTTGTACCGAAAAACCCTTGAACCCTTTGATAGCATATTTAACCATTGGTTGATTTAACTACAGATCAATAAACTGGACCTTACTCTTTACTACATCAACAGTTCCTTATATCACGGCAATTATGGAATTTGGTGCGATCTTTCTCAGGATATTTGAAGTGGCAATATTGCGCGTTTGATACTCATCAATCATTACTTGATCGTCGCGATTCGAGCGTTTTCTTTTAATATTAATCTAACGGGCTTTTTGTAGTGTTCTTAAACTGTACATTTTAGCAGTTTTCTGCCGACCTTCAGACATGATGACTCTTTTTTTTGGTTAGACTATAGTGTATAACAGCCCCGCGGATCGATCTTCAAGGTTAAGCAACGCTTGACGAGGTCGGTCCGTGGATGGGTGATCATTTCAACATACCGAGATTCCTCCGTGCCTCGGAAAACACGTTAAGCCTTTGGTCCCGGCTGTCATTTAAAGATCTTTGACAGTCGTTACGGGTAGTGAGAAGCTTGAGATCTGACACCAGTCTTACCAAGGCCTTTCGTTTTACCCAGTTACTGGGTTGTGGAGGTCAGATAGGCAGTCGCTCCATGTAAAATACTGGTAGGTACTCAGCTGAATCCGGTAAGACTGGAAGCCGACCCCAATATAATTGGCCATATTTTCCAACTTACTTTATCACCTGCCTTTTCCATCCTATCTTTCAGGAACGAGTTCTAATCCTCAGGCCACCGTTCTTCCGGCCTGTATTGGTTACGATGTCCATCTTCAGGTACTCACCACGTGACGATCTTAGCCCATCTGTCCTCAATTCCTCATGCATCCCGTAATTGTGACTCGCAGATTTGTCCCCAACATCGGCGATGCCTGTCTTGGAGCGTGTATGTGTTGCGGATTTGTTCCATCAGTTTCATTTGCAGATTCATACAAGAAGAATTTTGGCTGTTAATAGAGTCTATCTTCTCAGCAAAAACAATTGTCAATAAACTAAAGTTTTGGGAATGACCACGTGATATTTTTTTAGTCCTAGTCTTTTAACAGTAGTTTTCGCTGATGGAATGTCAATTTATCTATACCCAATTGATCATAGACAGCAATGATGAAGACATCCGCAAGAGAACCAGGGTTACCGACATAGCCCGAAGAATTGCGAAACTTTAGTGGTAGTGGGCACATTGCTCGCAGAACGGATGGCCGATGGGGCCGAAAAATACTGGAGTGGTGACCGCGTACCGAAAGACGTAGCGTTGGAAGGCCTCCCTCTAGGTGGAGCGATGGTCAAGGCTGTTGGATGCGAAAAGCATAGGACCGGTCAGTGTGGTGACGTTTGGGGGACGCCTATGTCCAGCAGTGGACGTCTTTCGGCTAAAATGATGATGAATTGATTGTAGTAGTTTATCGAGTTTTCTCACTGATGGCACGAGGTGGTCTGAAGATCCAAAGAGGGAAGCAGAAAAGCAAGCCATATTCTACCATGCTATTTTTGGAAACAACACAGTCTGGGAATTACAAACGAATAATACTTAAATAATACTAAAATCAAGCCAACTTCATCTAATAACCAACTGATCTACAAATTCTCTTAAAATATAAATGGAGATCCTGAGACTTGGCCATAAATCACATTCCCAGCAAAGTATTTGAATCTAGTTAATACAAAGATTTACACAGGCGTTTGTATGATTTATGTACTGTTCTCGGAAACCTGCCGACGACTCACACTCCGTCATCTCCGCTAATTTCAAAGGATTATGTTATATTAAGTGTTAGAAGTGGCATTTTCTAGTGTAATTGCGGCAAATATGAGATGGAAAATTGTTTTTTCAACCCCCGACGGGAAAAAGAGGGGTGTTATAAGTTTGACGTGTGTTGCTGACAGATACACATCTGTGTGTCTGTCTATGGCATCATAGATGAACGAATTTTGATTTAGTTTTTAGGGTTCCGTACCCAAAAGGTAAAAACGGAAACCTATTACTAAGAGTCCGCGGTCCGTCTGTCTGTCTGTCTGTGACCAGGCTGTATCTCATGAATTGTGATAGCTAGACAGTTGAAATTTTCACAGATGATGTATTTCTGTTTCCGATATAACAACAAATTCTAAAAACAGAATAAAATTAATATTTAAGTGGGGCTCCCATACAACAACTGTGATTTTTTTGCCGTTTTTTGCGATTTTGGTACGGATTACTTTGTGCGCGAATCCGACTCGCACTCCGCCGACTCGACTTTGTCGAAAGTGTTCTTAGCTATGTTTGATGAGAATCGGTTCAGCTGTTCAAAAGATATCCGCATTTTACTCTTTGAATCTGGGTTTTTTTCGCAAGATATCGTGTTATAATTACGTGTTTCGATAGATTGTCGATTGAAGCGTATCCTATGGTTTATTATATGTAGCTTACTAAGGAACCGTTTAGTAAATAAAATAAACTGCTGTAAATGTTGGCGTTTCCCTGACGCGAGTACGAAGCTTATTTTTTGCTTTATTGAGGTTTTTGCCTCGGGGGTTCTTTATATTTATAATTTAATTTCTAATTTTATCTTAAGTAATCATCATCATCATCATTTCAGCCGAAAGACGTCCACTGCTGGACATATTCCTCCCCCAAGCGTCGCCACACTGATCGGTCGTGTGCATCTCGCATCCACCGGATTCCAGCAGCCTTAACCAGGTCATCGCTCCACCTAGAGGGAGGCCTTCCAACATTGCTTCTTCCGGTTCGCGGTTCAGATCTTTTCGGCCCCATCGGCCATCCATTCTGTGAGCAATGTGCCCTGCCCACTGGCACTTCAGTTTAGCAATCTTTCGGGCTATGTCGGTGACCCTGTTTCTCCTGCGGATACCATCATTTCTGGTTATGCAAGGAAACTCTGAGCACAGCTCTCTGTATTGCCCTTTGGATGAGTTTAAGCCTTCTGATAAGGCCCATTGTGAGCGACCATATTAAAACACGTAAGTAGTTTCTGACTAACTGTCATTTATTTTATATAGGTACACAGATTATATATAGGTACAAAGATGGCGCTAGCAGTTACATTGGTATTGCTTGTTACATATTAACACCTCCGCTTAAAAAGAATAACACAAATATTATGAAACAGGTGAAATACCCAGCTTTTCCATGAAATAATAATGTTTTATAGACCCCAAACTCTTGGTTAAAATATCTGCTGGCATTTCAGCTGTTTCCAGATAAGCAATTTTTATAAAATTGTTAGTTACTGCCTCTCTGACAAAATGATACCTTATGTCTATGTGTTTTGATTTACGATGAAAAGTTGGATTTGAAATTAATTTTTGGGCACTCTGGCTATCATTAAACAAGACTATTGAGTCTGAAATTCCCATAATCTCAGATAATAAATTTTTCAAATAAATTGCCTCTTTACTTGCTTCAGACATAGAAATGTATTCTGCTTCGGTTGAGGATAAAGCTACATTTCTCTGTTACCTGCATTCAAAAGAAATTACAGTATTTGACAATTTAAAACAAAACCCTGAAAAAGATTTTCTATCATTTACATCAGAACCCCAGTCTGCATCTACAAATCCTTCAATACAAGAATTATCTTTACAAAACACAAGACCATAGTTTTTGGTTTTCTTCAAATACTTTAATACCCTTTTCGCATGCTTCCAGTGAGTTTCATCATAAGAGTTATTAAATTGACTGAGAAAACTAACACTGTAGGCTATGTCAGGCCTAGTTAAAACTGCCAGGTACATTAAACTTCCTATCAGTTGTCTAAATGGATAGTCATTACTAACATTGTGAGATCTTTCTAATTTTAAATTAATCTCCATAGGAGTTTGTGCAGTTTTACAATGTGACATATTAAAACGTTTTAGTAAATTCTCAACATATTGTTCTTGATCAACAGTTATTTTATTTTTGCTTACATTTACTCTTAAGCCTAAACATTGTTGTAGCTGAGCATTGAGTTTTTTATTTTGAATTTACAGCTCAATTCATTCACTAATTTATCAGTTGCAGTTACACAATTTGAAAATACAAAAAAATCGTCAACAAAAAGTGCTATAATTATCTTAACACTTCCCTCAAATTTGGTAAATAAACAAGGTTCAAACTTTGACTTATGATATCCCAAATCTATCAAATAATCATTAACCCTCTGATACCAAGCCCTGGAAGACTGTTTAAGACCATATATAGCTCGTTTTAACTTTAATACTGTATTATCATCCTTATTTGCTTCAAAAGTTACTGGTTTCTTCATATATACAGTTTCATTCAAAAAACCATTTAAAAAGGCTGTGGTGACATCTAAGTGTCTTATATTTAAATTTAACTTAGCTGCCAGAGCAAATAGCAGTCTTAGAGTAGAATAGCGGACCACAGGTGAAAATGTTTCATGGTAATCTACACCAGCTTTCTGACTAAAGCCTTTTGCTACTAACCTTGCCCTGTAACGCACTTTATTTGTACTGTCAAACTTTTTTTAAAGACCCACTTACACTGCACCACTGTACTATCTTGAGGATGGTCAACTACTTCCCACGCATCATTCTCTGTAAAAGAGTCCAACTCCTCCTTCATGCTCGCTCTCCAAAACTTGCTTTCTGGCCCATGCAAGGCCTCCTTGAGAGTGATTTCTCTATTGTTATCATCACACTCTGCTATACAAATGTTATTATAGCCAAACCTATCAAGCTTTCTTCTATCTCGTTTTGGTAGAGATTCTGGTGAACTCTGATCCACTAGTGTGTCATTTTGGTCTGAAGTAGTATCAAAGAAACTATCATCGGTAGTACTATCTGTATTCTCAATATACGTACTGTCATTATCTACTTCTGGATCTGAGATTTCTGCATCTGAACTGTCTGGATCTTTGGTGCATTCTTCCTCCGCTGAACTCTTGCATTCCAAGGATATGTTGATTGTGCTTTCAGCTGTTTTTTCCATGATGACTATGTCTCGACTTGTACTTACAGAGTTTTTTTCTGGGTCATATACTCTGTAGCCCTTTATATTCTCGGAATAGCCAAGAAAAATTAGTTTATCAGCTTTCTTATCCCATTTCAACCGTTTCTGTTTCGGCACATGCACCATCACTGTGCTTCCAAAAATGCGCAAATGACTTAAATTTGGTTTTGACCCTGTCCAGACTTCATACGGAGTCTTGTTGTCCAGTCCCGTAACGACAGATCTATTCCGCAAGTAAACTGAAGTGTGAACTGCCTCTGCCCAGATTTTTTTTTCTAAGCCAGCATCAAAAATCAAACACTTGGCCTTTTCAACAATGGACCGGTTCATACGTTCACATAAACCATTCTGCTGTGGTGTGTAAGCATTAGTCCTTTGATGTACTATCCCTTGCTCTTTCAGATACTTATCAAATTCTTGACTACAGAACTCGCCTCCGTTATCTGCCCTTAGAATTTTGATCTTTCTGTCTTTCTGTTTTTCAACCATGGACTGAAATTCTTTGAAGTTTATAAATACTTCATTCTTTGTTTTCAAAAAATAAACAAACACCATCTTGCTGTAATCATCAACAAACAAAACATAGTACCTGGATCTTCCAATTGATGGAGTTTCCATGGGCCCGCATACATCTGCGTGAATCACCTCCAGAAGGTTCTCTGTTTTAGACGAACTCTGCTGAAATGGTAGTCTGGCTTGCTTCCCTTCACAGCAAATAGTACACGTTGACTTGTCAATGTTTGCTATATCTGGGTATGAAATACCTTCTACAGCACCGTTTTTCATTTTGGTTAAGCTAGTACTGTTGTTGTGTCCCAAGCGTCTGTGCCAAATCTCACTTGATGCTATTGCTGATGCTGCTAGTAAATGTTCTGTTTTCGTATATAATCTGTACACACCTTCTACTAATTCTGCTTCGCCGACGAGCTCCTTCTGTCGATTGTAGATGTGGCAAACATTTTCTCTGAAGATAACATTGTTGCCATTCGCAATCAACTGACTCACTGAAAGCAAGTTTGTTGTTAAGTTCGGTATGCACAATACGTCCGAAACTGTGACGTCATATTCAACACCTCTCACAATAGTAACGATGTTAACGTCACCAGAACACAGCACTGGAACACTTGTCTGGTCTGCTATAATTATCTCCTTTGTATCATGTTGGTGGGACGGATTCACTATGTTTTCTTGTCTCGCCGTTATGTGTTTACTTGCCCCACTGTCTATATACCAATTGTTCTGGCTGAATTTTCCACTCAGGAAAATAGCACTGAATGCGTTTGTTGTTTTTTGTTTGCTAGATTCCGAGTTTGGGCATTGATTTTTGAAGTGTCCAGTTTGTTTGCATTTGTAGCACTTGATAACCTTATTTGGTTTTGACACTGAGGTTGACGTTTCTTGCATTTGTCTATGTTGTCTATGGCCGTTTTTTGGGCTGCCATATTTTACACGCTGCGTTCCGTTCGCGTTCGCTACAAATGCACTCTCGGAAACGGAAGCTGAAATAGCCTCACTACCACACATATCCATCAACTTGGTTTTAATGACGTCGGCACTTATGTCGATTCCCGAATGCTCGATCGCCATTATCATAGGCGAATACCGTTCGGGTAATCCTGCTAACATTAATGCACCAATCCATTCGTCTGTTAACTTAAAACCTGTTCCTTGAAGTCGTTGTCCCGTTTCAATTATATGAGTCACATACTGCGTCATGGACTCACTGTTTTCCAGACGAATGTTAATGAGCTTTCTGAGTAAACTAATTTTTCTTGTATAGCCTGAATCATCAAACATATTTTTCAATTTGTTCCATAAATCATAGGTTGTTGTCGCTTGCTTGATGTGAACATAAAGCGATGGATCAATTGTTAATATGAGTTTCGCCTTCGCTTTTGCGTCGTCTGCCTTTTCAACTTTATTTGCCGTTGCCGGTAATTGTTCTTCAATGGCGGACGCCATGCCTTCCAGCACCAACACATTTTGTGCCGCAAAACACCAATCTTTATAGTTCTCACGACCACGCAATTTTGGAACGTTATAGCTATATAGCTCGTCGTCATTTTTATAACTAGACTCACAGTAATTACCACTTAGTTTATTAGGAAACGATTTTTATAGTACGCTGGGCGCATAACCTATTAAAACACGTAAGTAGTTTCTGACTAACTGTCATTTATTTTATATAGGTACACAGATTATATATAGGTACAAAGATGGCGCTAGCAGTTACATTGGTATTGCTTGTTACATATTAACAGACCACGTCTCAGTAACTACCATAGATCATCAATGGCAACACACGCTGGTATAGACTTTCCTCTTGAGACACTTCGTCTGAAGTAGTATTCTACGTAAAAATCTCAACGTGTGAATTTATTACTTAAGTGAAAAAAGCTATCAATCCCTGTGAAATTACAACTCCACTTAAGTTTAGATTTTTACAGAAAATACCAACTGTTCAGTCTAATTAACTTGAAGATCAATGATGGCAACATTAATGTAAAGCTTCTGATGTCTGTATTTTAATCTCCGAGACAAAATTGACACAATCAAATGTCTAATTACTTCTTTTAGGGCTTACTAAGGCTCCCCAGGTATATAATATACAACTCCTTTTAGACCTATAACAGTATTTGAGACTACAAGAGTTTTATATGACATACCTCAGGAGGCCTCATAAGCCCTAAAAGAAGAAATTTGACATTTGATTGTGTCAATTTTGTCTCCGTGATGGTAAAACAAACATTAGGTATCCGTAAATCAGAAGCAAAAGCCGAAGCCTATCTGTATGTAACGTTTAATTCGCTTTTTTAACTCACATACACATTAATAAAAAAAAATTGACCTTCGAGAAACAGAGAATAGTAAAATAGACTCACACAAGCTGCTCACATTGACATGAAGTTAACACACAAAAACCTAGCACCTGAACTTTATAGCAATTTTAATGTCTTCACGGACAGATCATCAATTCAAATCAAAACTCGAACACAACAAATCAAACGCTTCTCAATACAGACCACCATAGTTAAGACGACTATTCTCATGATTTTACGAGAACTAGTGACTATTTCCTGCTCAAGCACACATGTCATTCAAGACTAATTCCTGAAGGGACCAACTGTAGCTGTTTATGGCTTCGCGCCATATTCTTAAGCACTTAAAGTGTAACTTTTAATATATTTTTAACGCGGACAGAGTTCTCAATCGCTACGCTTGTTATGTGTGTATTAAATATTGCTATAAAATGTACAATGTTTCCTTTGAGTGACCGTTTGGATGGATGTATGGATGTGTTTTATGCCCGTCAATCTGTAACGTGTCGCTTCTGACACAATCCGAGTTAATAAATACGTGTTTAGATGCTTGTTTCTTTATTGCGTCGTTTGCTGAATAGGTTGTTTCGTTTTAGATAGTTTGTTATTTCGAAGTACTTATCCTTCTTATGTTCTGCAAAAGTAGTAGGCGAATTATTGGCTTTCTGGTCTTCAAATTCTTCAAAAGTTCGTAAGTCTACTCTGCTCTGAGTTAAGCTCGCCTTTGTACATCAACTATATAATCACACATGTTGTATATGTATTTTTTTGTGTACAATAAAGAATTAAGAATAATATCAAAAAACACATTAGAGCTTAAAACAGAAAACAGCTACTTTTTAACCGACTTCAAAAAAAGGAGGAGGTTCTCAATTCGTCGGAATCTTTTTTTTTTTTTTTTATGTATGTTCCCCGATTACTCAAAGACCCCTGGACCGATTTCAAAACTTCTTCTTTTGTTTAAAAGGGTATACTTCCTAGTTGGTCCCATAATAATCAGGTCAGGATCTGATGATGGAATCCTAGAGAAATCGAGGGAACTCCTCAAATATTATAGGCAAACATATAGCGATTTTGGTATTTTCATCAACAATGCAATCATTTGCACTCGGAAAGTACCATTTGGTGGAGTCGAACTGATGAAGAAGGCCGCAGATGGCCACTGGAACTCCTAAATGCTAAATATGTCACGGGCATAAGATATCTCGAATAGTAAACCGACTATAATGAAGCAAATACTTATAAATAAATGGTACTGATGAAAATGGCACCATCGAACTGATCTTATGATGAAGCCGGAAGGTAGGCACTGGAACTCTAATATAAAACAATGTATCCTAGTCGTGTTTGGGCTTATTGGAATCGCAATGAGATGTACTTTGGCTGTAAATGATAATCATGTTAATTGGAGGTACCTACCAAAACTAAAAAGAGAAAAATAAAAAACTTTTTAACAAAAAATCAAACCGACTTCCAGAACAAAAAACTACAAAGCAAAAAAATAACTTTCTTTTCCGAAGTCGGTGTCGAAAAACTGAAAAAAAATGGGTACAAAAGACACCGACTTCGGAAAAGAAAGTTATTTTTTTGCTTTGTAGTTTTTTGTTCTGGAAGTCGGTTTGTTCAGCGCAAATTTCTCAAATAACTACAAGATATATGATAAATCTTCTAATACAATTTTTTGCGTCACGTAGTTATCTAGTAAATGTACAATAAATATTTTTGATAACTGCTCAAATTAAATTAGAAAAAATAAATTCCTAAACACACGTTTTTACGTAATCGCGAAACACCAGGTTTTCAATTGCTTTTTCAGCTTACTGGTGTCGAATAATAATCTGCAAAATATGGTATGGACTGGGCATATACTAAGACAAGTAAGCCACCAATTTTGTTTTTCAAAGTTTATTGTATTTGTACTTAAAAAAAATGTTGTACACGCGGGAAAAAGGCAATTTTATCATGTGTGAAAGCGTCGTCGACGCATAAGTATATGTTGAATATAAAAATATCTGGTAAATAATTTGAAATTTGAGTACTTATTTTATTGTAATAAATTGTCTAAATAATGCCTTATAAACCATTGCGCTCGCGCGAGGCATTCAGTATTTCAGTGATTCAGTTCATTCAGTATTTCAATTTTCAGTCTCGCTCAAGGGCTTGTAGACGACGGACCTGTGTCGTTTTTATTATTGTCATTATTTTTTAAATCATATATTTTGTAGTTATTGAGTAATTTTCGCTGAAAAAGTAGCTGTTTTTGGCTCGTGAAACTTGTAAGGGCTCTTAAGGCCCAGTTTTTTTAACCGTATTTAACTCAACCAAAGATTAAATAAATAAATATGCTAACCTATGGTTTCAAATTCGGTAAGACGCGTTTATTGAAGTTTTTTCTCCAATTGTTAGTCTAACATATAGTAAAATAATTAATTCTCCAACTTAATTGACCATTTGACAGGCTAACATTGGATGCATTTTAGGCAAATTTATAACCGTTAGTTTAGTTAACTACGGAAAAAAAACTAGGCCTTCATCTCACTGCATTCTCAAAAATCTAACAAACAAGAAAACTTTCTTACTTCTTGACGAGTTTTAAAGACAGTAATATGTTGAATCTTCACGAGGTTTACCTTCGATAATTGTATTATCAAACTAGCTGTCCCACGCGGCTTTGCTCCCGTCAACTGGCTTCCTATCTACCCTATCCTACCTACCCTACATACATGAATGTTTCGTAACTAACCACTTACGCAGCGTACGCAACGGAATCTCTAAAAAAGGAATGTTTTTTCCCGTTTTTGCAACATTTTTCATTTATGCTCCGCTCTTATTGGTCGTAGCGTGATGTTATATAGCCTATAACCTTCCTCGATAAATGGACTATCCAACACAATAAGATTTTTTCAATTCCAACCAGTGGTTCCTGAGATTAGCACGTTCAAACAAACAAACAAACTTTTCAGCTTTAGAATATTAGTATAGACTAGCTGTCCCACGCGGCTTCGCTCCCGTCAACTGGCTACCTACCTACCCATCAACCCTACCTACTCTACATACATGATTGTTGTGTAATTAAACCGTTTACGCAGCGCACGCAACGGAAGCTCTCAAAAAGGAATAATTTTGCCCGTTTTTGCAACATTTTTCATTTATGCTCTGCTCCTGTTGGTCGTAGCGTGATGTTATATAGCCTATAACCTTCCTCAATAAATGGACTATCCAACACAAAACAGAATTTTTCAATTCCAACCAGTAGTTTCTGAGATTAGCGCGTTCAAACAAACAAACAAACAAACTCTTCAGCTTTATAATATTAGTATAGATTACGTAAAACGAGACGATAATAAAGAGCGATTTTGTTATAATACTCATATACAACCTTCTTGAATAAGAATTAGTCCAAATTAAGCAATACCACTCAACCATTTAACATTTCAAAACATGATATAAAATTCAATTACAATTCCTTCTACATCGATTCAAGAATAGAATATATAAGCAATATTAAGTTTCCATATACAATAACATTATTATAAAGTGAAGCCAGCGAATCACTTGAAACTATACAATAATAATGTTAAATTCTGCGCCAAGTTATATCAGACATGCAAAGATTCGAACAAAAGAAAAAAAAGAAAATGAAGGAAATTTGGAAAATAATACTTCCCTAATACATTTTGGGATCTTTGACTTTAAATTTTAATTTCGCACCTGAGATCTTTATGGACACACAGCAATTTTATTATCTCCGGTAACAGTAGGTACTTAACTAGAAAATTTTTACGCAGATAGGCTTCCAATTATAATTATTTTCCTATTATTATTTTGTCATCAAAATATTTCATTATGTTCGAAACTGTTTCATTTTTCCTTTAGTACTGTCCAGTGACAAACACTTCTTTGAGTTATATTTCAGCATCGTTTACTTTCTGTTTATACGTATTGTTAGTATTTATCCAAAGTTGATAATATTGCTGTCATGAAAACATACCAGAAAACGTCAATTTAAATATTAAACGGCTCTCTTGAGCAATTACCATACGCACATATTTTGTACAAAAAAAATTAACATCTTTTGTCTCATATCTCGAAAACTAATGAACATTATTAGGACTTTTTTGTGCACAATGGAACAAGGAATAAACTTGCTTTGAGCATAAATTGCAGTAAAACCAAAACTTTACGAGAATTAACCAAAAACTGATTTTTGGGCCTTTTGATAGCCCAAAATTGATTTGCTTATTATGGAATTTTCTGGCAACATTATTACTACCATAATGAACATAATTCCGGTGCATTTTTTTCGAATTTCGGGAATTTTATTTTATGACACCTTTTTTGAACAAGGGGAAGATCTTGTCAAGTATGAAAATAAGAAGTCTATAAAATACTAATTCTATTCAAAATACTTGCTCCTATTTTCAAACCACTCGTAATTAAGTTACAAACACGTTCGACATGATTTATCGCACAGGGGACGAATTCTCTACGCATATTTTACTCGGTACTGCTCGAAGGGATGTCAAACATACAACAAATATAATAAAGATGAGGAACGAATTACTTTTTGGTTAACACGCACCGCGCGTGGAGTCTCGGAGACCCAAATTTATACTAATATTATAAAGCTGAAGAGTTTGTTTGTTTGAACGCGCTAATCTCAGGAACTACTGGTTGGAATTGAAAAATTATTACGCGCTACGACCAATAGGAGCGGAGCATAAGTGAAAAATGTTGCCAAAAACGGGCAAAATTATTCCTTTTTGAGAGCTTCCGTTACGTGCGCTGCGTAAGCGGTTAAAGTTACGCAACATTCATGTATGTAAGGTAGGTAGGGTAGGGTAGGTTAGCCAGATGACAAGAGCGAAGCCGCGTGAGACAGCTAGTATCATAATATATCGCTATACAATCGCACGAATGAATTAGTTGCCTGGAGCCTTCGACATTCGCTAGCGTTATTATAAAACACTTATCAAAGTTAGCAATGCAAATGTTATTGCTGACATAAGGCTTGGTTGGGGTCTCAGAGACCCCGCTTTCGGTAAAGTGGCGACTATTTGAGTAAAGTGCGGTTTTAATCGCTGGGAGTGGATGGTGTTGGAATGAGGAACGTATTTTACCAGCTTTCGCTTGAGTTTGAGTTATCTGTTTTTATGGCAGCTATTACGGTTTGGTTGTTCTAGTATGGCAGCATATTTTAGAGCGTTATGTTAAACCAGCTTCTACCCGCGGTTTTGCCCGTGTAAAAATTGTTTTAAAATGCCAAGGGAATACAAACTATCCTATATGTCCTTCCCAGGGTCTTAAACTATCTTCATGACAAATTTCTCCCTTCTTCTTTTCGTTTCGATGGCACATTTAATTAGATTGTCTGGGCCCAGTAGGTGGCCACGCTTATTGCAGCGTCAGAATCACCGTACAGGTCTTCCAGGGTGCAAGTGAATGGACAGCCAGGACACTCCAGCAAGTGGGACACAGTTTGTACAGGGGCACCACACTTGCACCGGGTGTTGGACGAATCTATAATCCCCCATTTTGCCAAATTATATTTGCAGCGGCCTACTTGGGTGGTATTTCTCCCTACAACCTTACAAACTCACAAACTTTACCTCTTTATAATATTAAAGTATAGATTAACTGAAAGAAAAGTACATATATACAGGCACTCCTGTTACCTAACCTATACTAACGGTATTAAGCACTTCCTGAAAGAAACTCAAAAGAAAACATAACAGTCTGAGCCATTTAAAAACTTAGTGAAATCTTGTTCTTTATGCGTTTATGATTTACATTCAACTTCGTCGAAATAGCTCCAGTCTTTTCCGAGTAATTGAGCGCCCAAACAAACAAACACAAATATTTATTTTATGACATAAAAAGTTGAAACTGCCCATTCAAGACTGCATGCAAATAAGTGCGGAATATAATTTAAACACGTACTTTTGTCGTGCATTTAGTTGAATTATTTTCTATTTAAATATGTCTGGAGTCCCCCTTTTGGTAGTTTTGTCGTAAAAGTTAACGGCCGTAATTTTTATGAGCGAGTAACCTTCGGTCTTTGTGGTGGGACCACATACGCATGCTAATAAAAATTGAAAAAGTAAAACGAACTAGTTTACTTGTGCTGGACAAATAATGATGGGGTTTTCACGGGAGTAATATTTAAATAACTTTTCAAATACTGCTGGCAACTTGATTCATTGCTTTCTATTTGATATTTCAATAGTGCTGTCCCCATGAATCTTATTTTTAAACGACTTGCCAAAAAGGAGGGGGTTCTATGTTCGACTTTGTTTTTTTTTGTGTTTGTTCACCGATATCTCCGTAAATTGTTGACTGATTTTGAAAATTCTTCTTTTTTTGTTTTAAAGACTATGTGCCCAAATTGGTCCCATTTTAATATGCTGAAGATCAGATAAAGAACTGCGGAGATATACAATAGAACTCTTCAATAAATGACGGCAAATCTCTCGGGATTGCTGCAATCGCATGTCTGTTTATTGTTAATACCATTTCATAACATAACATCACGCCAGTACGCTCTAAAGGGGTACGCAGAAGTGTACCTTGGTACTCCCTCATTTCACCTGTTATGGTAAAGTTTTATGATATTCAGGTAATCTATTCCTGCCTTATAGATACCTAACTAAAGAAGTTGCCTATTAGGTACAACTAAAAAGTGAAAAATAAAAAAAACTTACCGACTTGCAAATAAAACATTGAAGTCGGTGCCCATAACGAAAAAGAAATGTACCTACCAAAGACACCGACTTTCAAAAAGAAAGTTATATTTCACTTTGTAGTGTTTTTATTTGGAAGTCTGTAGTATTTTTTTGTAAAAAAGTTTTTATTGTCGGTTAGTTTGTATTTTACTACTGATAAGTGACGGCGACCTTTCATTCTCGTGTAGGAATATTAAGAAAAGTTCAAATGCCTGTGCACTGGCATACCTTAGAATTTTAGATGTATCAAATCAAACAGAGAAAAGCCAGGAGTCTGGCAATATTTTAAACATGCGTGCAGTGCCAGGCAAAAATATGCTGGACCGTGTACTTAGTAAATAAATACCTATTTGAAAGTAACATAGTATTGCATTAGAAGCTTTTGTAGGTTCGCTGGAAAATGTATGTTTTAACAGTAGTCGGCGACGGAAACAAAAAGTAAAACTATTTAACCAAATTAAACTTCTCGGTGCAATAAGATCTCTTAACAGTGAGAGTAAATACCAGTTATTTTGTAACAGTTCCGAAGTGTCAAAAATCACTTACCTATTCCACAAATTGAAACGGTTACTTTAAACTGTTCCGATAAATCCAATCTCCATAAAAGGCTAAAGTGCTCTAGTGCAAAACTTCGAATATGTGAAATTCCTCGAATAGTTCGACTTACATAGAAATTAGAACGAAATCTATTCGTAGAAGAAAAGCATTAGCTAAATAAGTTATTTCTTCGTCGAGACAAATTAATATTAAATCTCGTGACTCAACTCTTAGATCTATCTCTGCTGTCTCCAGTAGTATGATTGATAGTGAACTCTATATCTATTACTTTAAGGATTATGTTAGGTTATGTTATGTCGGATCTGCGGTCTGTATTAGTATTATCAATAGTAAACTCTATTCAGAATAAATTAAGGTTGATGTTAGATTTTGTAAGGTCAGATTTTTATGTACTAATGAAATTGTTTCCGACCGCAAGACTGTTGGATAGTAGGTTCTTTATTTTTGTTATTTATGCCATTGCTGTAAAAATTGCGAATCATGTCATGGTTTGACCTGGGTTGTGGTTATTTAGTAGTAGGATCAATTTCAATAAAAATGGGTGGTTTTACACGTTTTGTTTCTGAATCAAATCAAACCAATATCTGCCTGTTTTGCCAAACTATGTTGGGTTTGGCTTCCAGTCTGAGCACAGATAGGTACTAGTTTAATACAGGTAGCGACTGTTGTCTGAACTTAACAACACAACCAAGTACCTACAGTTGTTCTATCTCACGACGCGATGGCGCTGCGGGTAGGTCTTAGGGCCGATTTCACCAGTAAAACTAATCGCGATTGCTTCGACTAAACTCAGTTTATGAGAAACAGCGTTCGGATTGGTTGTTTCTCAGCGGTCTCAAATAATCAGAACCGTGTATTTGGATAAACTAAGTTTAGTTGAACTAATCGCGATTACTTTCATTAGTGTAATCGGCCCTTAGTCGTGTGTGTAAATGTTCATGCACATTGTCTCAGTGCTCAGTCGATACTGAGCGCTCCCGAGCTTACGCACACAGAAATAGTTTGCATGTACACTATACATACGGCACGACTAAGACCAACCCGCCGTTGTCGTCGTGAGATAGAACAACTGAAACACGATATACCTTGGTTTGAATGGTTATCAGAATCTCGGGGTTCCAAGCAAATAATCAGGAGTATTATGGAACCGGCACTTTCAGCTCTTTTCCTGCAGCAAATCATCATGCACGAGACTTAAGTATGTTTAGGCTTAACACGCACTGCAGTTTAATTTGCGCGATTTTGGCCATTGCGCCAATCGCCTTGTCAAAATGTAGGGCAATTTGAGATGTTATTGACTCCTTCAGTTTTGGCAGGAACTTGCCATGACGTGTTGAAACCATCATCATGCCAGTGTTAAGAGAGTAGGAGCTTTACAGGACTGCACTATACATGTTTCACAATGAGTTCGTGTTGTTGGCATACTTACATTCGGTTGGAATATGTATTATCTGACTGTCCGCCCCCTTTTGCTTAGCATCCTAGACCATTTGTATTATAAAGCCCCTAAAAAAGTATGGGTTGCAATAGAATTTAAATGTTGGCATGTATGACATAGCGTTTCTTGTTCAAAATTTGATAATTATCTCGAATTCTGAATTCAAATATGCTGGTTGCAAGATAATTTGTCGACAACAAGCCATTCTAAATTCAAAATTTCAAATTTTTTATTTTTTTTTTTCCTTCTTTGGCAACTGAGCCGATGCCGACTATTCTGCCAGTGTCATGTAGAGACGACAGCACAATGACGCGAGCCGTCGAATTGAGCTATTCTTTCGGTGTCATGTGGAGTCGACAGCACGGTGAGTCGAGCCGTCGAACTTTGTTTATTCTTCCAGTGTCATGTAGAGGCGACAGCGCGGTGAGATGAGCCGACGAACTTTGTGGTAGATAACAAAGATAGACATTGATAAAAAAAAATAAAAAAAAAGTAACTACATTTTGATGTCATTGTCAATTATAAATTTTGAAAGGAGTTTGATAACTTTAGGAGAGAAATTTGCTAAAAGGGAATGGAAGTTGATAGGGAGGGGGATTTTAATGTTGGGAAGCATATGATACAAGTCAAAGGAGTGGGAATACGAAGGACATGAAAAAAAGATATGGTCTAATGTACCATCATCAAGGCCGCACTCACACAAGGAAGAGTCACGAACACGGATCTTATTTAGGAATACTGGACTACAGCAGTGACCGAGTCTCAGCCTACACAAGGATGAAACAGCTCTTCTAGACATTTTAGGGCATTTGAAAAACCAAGGTTTCCGCTGGATGTCAGGTTGAATGTTGGCATAATATGCCCCTTTGAGTTTCGAGCTTGCTTGCCACTCCGCTGACCACGAGCTGAATAATTTAAGTTTGGTGTCTGAGCGCAAGTCGTAACTATGAAGCAGATAGTGTTTTCTATCCACAGGTTTGGATGTAGCAAATTTTGCCAGAGAGTCAGCACACTCGTTGCCACATATACCCGAATGGCTGGGAACCCAAACTATTTCAATGTTTAAACCTTTGTTGTGACAAGAGAAGAGTAAATTACGTATATCTACAATAATCTTGCTGTGAATTTTAGATTTTAATTGATTTTGTCCTAGAGCCTGGATGCTACTATGCGAATCTGAAAAAATAACCGAATTTTGGATATTGTGCGATAATATAAAATTGACGGCTTCTAGTATACCGATGCATTCCCCTGTAAAAACTGAAGATTCTGGCGGACATTGGAATAAAAGAGCTATTTTAGAGTTCTGGAAGTATGTTGAAACACCTGTACACCCCGTTGATGATAATTTAGATGCATCCGTATAGAACAAATTCCAACCCTTCCAGTATCTCTGAATAGCCCGAGCAAACTCTGCTTTTACGTCCTGGGAGTTTTTAGTGATACCAAGGCCCAAGACGATCTTTGGCTTGAAATGGACCACCTCATATGCGGAAGCAAATACTGGAAGAGAAGGGTATTGACAAACAGGCGAAGAGAGTTGTTTAAGCTCCCTGTACCTATTCATCAATGGAATACATTTATTATTCCAGTAAGAAGAGACATTAAAAGAAAGGTTGATTTGCTCCAAAATGGGAAGTAAGGGATGGGATGAGAGGGAGAAAACTTTTGACAAGAAACGATCTGCTAAGTATTGTCTACGAAGGGTAAGGGGAGGATCTGCACATTCAACCTGGAGAGCGTTAATGGGGGAAGATTTCATGGCGCCAATAACTATTCTAAGGCATTTGGCCTGGACTGCATCGAATTTACGTAGGGCTTCTTTATTACATGGCTCAATTAAGTAGCTACAGTAATCCAACACGCTTCTAACCAGAGCATTGTATACCAGTTTTAAGGTGTATGGGTGAGCCCCCCACCAGACACCTGCCAGAGCCTTAAGAATCGAAACTGAGCGCTCACATTTTTTAACTGTATTATTAATGTGGTCTACACCTGACAATTTAGAATCCAGGATAACTCCCAGAAACCTAGCCTGTTCTTTGACAGTTATATATTGGCCATCTATATTAATGTCAAGTTGAGGGATCATACGTCTGCGAGTAAACACAACTGATGTACTTTTTGGAGCACTTAAAGATAACCCATGATCTAACAGCCATTGGTTTAATGAGGACAAAGAAACATTCATAGATTGAGCAGCATCCACGATGGAATTGCCACAGACCAATAACGCAATATCATCAGCATACTGAAGGATTTTACAATTAAGATTTAAACAGGAAGGTAGATTGCAGGTATAAATATTGTATAAAGGGGGACTAAGAACGGATCCCTGAGGAAGGCCCCGCCAAGCTAATCTTGATGCAGACTCCTCCCCAGGAATTCTTAATTTAAGACTACGGTCTAAAAAGATATTTGATATGGTCTGACGAATTTTAGGCGGGATTCCCAGCTCTTTCATTTTCTGCCCAAGAACAGGGATGAGGACAGAATCATATGCAGCTGAAATGTCTAAGAAAACGGCTACCACAGACTCATTTCTACTAAGGGCCAACCGGATCTCTGATGTGAGGGTACCCACACTATCAGCTGTACCCAGACTTTTCCTAAAGCCAAATTGAGATGTTGGTAGCAATTTCCTGCTCTCTACAAACCATTCCAGACGGTTTTTAATAAGGTGTTCCAAGAGTTTAATGAGTATGGACGATAGAGCAATTGGTCTGTAGGAACAATGATCACTAGGATCTTTACCAGGTTTTAATATTGGAATAATAATTTGAACCTTCCAATCAGGAGGAATATATCCAGAGGAAAATTAGTAATTGGCCAAGTCCAGATAATACTGGTGGGTCTTACCTCCAGCTTTGGTTATGAAGGAATATGGGAATCCATCCACCCCAGGGGCAGAGTCCCTTACATGGGCAAGGACAGATTTAAGTTCCTCCAATGTAAATGGTCTGTCCAAAGGATCATCTGATGCTGTTTGGTGGTTCATTGAGACACATTCATATTTACCAGGAACATAAGCTGGGGCTAATTTAGAAAAAAACTGGTGACTAAGCTCATCAGACATTATGCTCCCAGAGGGAGGCCTCAAATTATTCCTAAAGGATTTCAACCTACGCCATACTACTGAAACTGGAGTGGATGGACTCAGTGAATCACAATACCTACGCCAACTATCTCTTTTTTTTTTCTTAAGTAATTTTCTGGACTTAGCCAATATATGCTGAAAAGCTATGATGTTCTCCAGGTTCATATTTAAGTTAAAATTCATTTCGGCCTCATTCCTAGCTTTGATCACAGCAGAACATTCCCTATCCCACCATGGCGGAGATGGGATTTTGCCCTTTGGCAGTTTTTTGGCAGGGAAGCAATCATCTGCTGTAGCAGATATTATGTTGGAGAATGACAAAAAGCATTCCTGAGCATTTTCATCATTAATGGAAGGAAGAGAGGAGACGCGCAAATCTATAATTTTTGAGTAAAGGTCCCAATCAACTGAGTTCAGTTGATATTTTAAAAGAGGAGCACAGATTCTATCAGGGATAATTTTGGAAGGTATTTCCACCATGATGGGATAGTGATCACTCCCATAGGTCATATTCAAGCGATTCCAATTAAAAAGGCTGGCTATATTAGATGAACAAAATGTCAAATCAACACAACTGTTATTTTGCCCAGGCACAGCCCGACGACGTGTGGCAGACCCATCATTTATCACACATAAATTAAGTTCATCTAATATATCCACTAAGCCTATACCAAAATTGTCACAGGTTTCTGACCCCCATCTATAGTGGTAACCATTAAAATCACCCATGACAAGTAATGGACCTTGTACATTACTTAACAAACTTTTTATGATATCAAGATCATCAATTTGTGGATATGCAATATAAAAACTAAAAACAATTATATCCTCAGCCTTAACAGCAACAACATTGATGTTGTCACCTACAAAGGGTAGAGGAATTGGGGTGAATGATACTTTGTTATTGATGAACAAAGCACATCCCCCATATCCATCTGATCTATCATGTCGAACACCATTGAAACATGGGATTCTGAAATTACTTTCAGAACGAAGCCATGTCTCAGCAATGCTGCAGATTGATGGTTTGAATTTATTAATGAGGAAAAGTAAATCATGTTTCCTGGGAGTAATACTCCTGACGTTCCACTGAAGAAGGTGAAGGGGGAGCATTGTGAATATAATTCATTATAGATGTCAATTTGTTGGCAACGTGGTCAGGTAGTGAATGAGCAGGGTTTGCTAATATAGCCATTAGCATACTGGATATAATATTTAAAATACTTTCTGAAGAAATAGGACTGTTAGTACTTGCCCGAGGGTAAGCACCACCATTTTGGACAGGAGTGAATGAATAATCTTGAATAAGGGCTTGGTGAGCTTGCTTATCATAACTAGGTGACAGGGGCGCATGGGATTTTGGTTTGATTAATACAGTTTTGCGGTGTGATTTTGGAGTTTGGGGAGTTGATCTGGGGAACAGAAGAGGACTGGCTATAGGTTTGGTTTTTGGAGATGATCTAATTACTTCAGCATACGATCTTGAAACTTGTGGGAATACCTGACTTGCTTCTGCATAAGAGATTGATTTCTCAGCCATCAGTGCTTTTATTCCTTTTTGCCGACCCAACTCCGGGCAAGACTTGTCGGTGGCATAGTGACTTCCAGAGCAGGAAACACAAAAGCCAAATTCAGTGGGGACTTGGCAGCCATCACCTAGGTGGTCTTCACCACATTTAAAACAGCGTGGTTGTGAGCGACATACAGTGCGTGTGTGACCAAAACGACAACAGTTGAAACATTGAATAGTTGGGTACATATACTTTTCAACTGGGAGAGTAGAGTAGAAGCAATATACACGATTTGGCAAAACTTGGCCATCAAAGGTAAGAATAACGGTTTGAGTGGGCTTCCACTCAGTAACGCCCGGAGAACTCACCTTTCGGTTCATTCTCCTGGCCTTAATTACTGGACCGCATCCAGTGGGAACCCTGATATTTTCAATGACCTCTTCCTCTGTCCACTCGATAGGTACGTCTCTGACGAGACCCATGCGCGTAACGTTATATATAGGGATAGAAGTAATGTATCCATGGGATGTCAGTATTGGGCTTATTAGAAAACTGTTTGCATCCAGGTGAGTCTTAAAACTTACTGCGAGTCTATTTCGCCCCAAACGTTTCAAGCTTCCGAGAATAACATTAGCAAAGTTATTATTTGTGAGGAACATACCAAACTTAACAGGATGTAGAACAGTGCCAGAGGTCTGTCCATCTTTTAAGGACACGTGAACTACATATGGTGCGTTATCTCTCGAGTTGTATGTGTGTCTGCCTATCGTATGCTTGGATTGTTTCGGAGGATTGATAGGAGTAGCGGGGGGCGAGCATGCGGGTCTTTTTCTTTGCGCAGATTCGGAGTCCATAGCGTTATCAATTTTGTCATCGGGGAGAGTAATGGTTAGAATCGGACTGTAATCAAAGGAATCGGGAGGGTCAGGGGGTTTCTTGTTATCCATGACGGATACCGGTTGAAAAAATTAAATCTATTAAAGAAATAGGTTCATATACAAACCCTGGATGTTAGAACACAAACACCAAGAAAAATCTTGTTTGAAATTCACACTAATAAAAACACTTAACTCAAGAAAACTCGTAATACCAATAAAACTAACTGCTAACCCAACAACACTACCAAAGAAAGACTTTTCATCATTATCAACTCTATAGTGAAAAACTCTTAAAATCAAAATAAGACTAAAAAAAATTTGCCGCCATAAGTTGACTTGACAATGACATCTCTGCAACTACCAAAAATTTCAAATATAGGCTGGTTGTAAGACATTTTGACGTTGACAAGCCAGACACGTCTGCGAACCGATGCAACAATGAAGCAACGGGTGATACACAACACACCGTACCGCGTGTCGAGACCAGACGGTTGGGCGACGATGAAACAAAGTAGTGTGGTAATGATAGATCACTTGTTTTGTTTTGTACCAGTTACTTACTGACTGTTGTAGGCGTGTGCGTAAGTAATCTCTTCCGAGCGTGACTCTTGCTCTTGACTGTTCTTGACGTTCAAGTTTACTAGCCTTTTAAATTGAATTTAGAATGTGGGTTGTGTGTCTTAAGGAACGTCCTCACTGGGAGCATTATTTCGTGAGATTTTGTAAACCAGCAATCGTAGGCGAGCAACAAATGCTTCCCAGCGAGCCCAGCATTCACTTTCAAGCTGAGAGCATTCGAATACTATCTCTTTAAATGACATACGATAATAAGATTTCGAACATTTTAGATCAAGGAACTGTTCCTTGCTTTACAAGTGGCTAGTAATATTCCTACATAAATACTCATTCATTTCATTATCTGAGTACTAGCTTTCGAGCGTTTTATTTGCGTGAACATTCGAATGCGAGCCGTTTCCGCGAAAATCGTTGCGACGTCCACACCGGCCAAAGTTCGCGCTTGCGTGTAAGCTTTGTAAATTGTCGGCTCATCGTCCACACCAATCGAATATTCGACGTCGAATGCTCATTACACGTGAATGCTCTCAGTGAGGACGTACCTTTAGAGCGGTTTTTTTTTAATTAGCCCTAAGAAGAGCCGTTGTTGGTCATGGCTCTGAGGAGAGCCGTTTTAGTTTTCCATCGTGGTGAAAGGATTAGTCAGCTAGACTCTGATTTAAAGAGTGCTACCTGTCCAGGCTGAGCAAGCCCACCGGATGTTTGGAATCACGGTACGAATAACATTAACACCATTTGGGGAGGCTCCTTTCATGCAATAGGTATGGCCACCTACTGCGCCCAAAATTTATAAAGAGTTTTCCATCGACTCGAGAAAAAGAAGACGTTTAAATTAAGAATTAACAAAAGAGACTAAAGATTTCCCAATGTTGTCTGTTACCGTCCACTGCTGACCATGGACCTTCTAAAAGCATCTGTGAAGTCGTAGCTGAATGGAATGCCATTGTTTATTCCAAAAAATAATTTTCTGTAGCACAATGGCTATTGTTTTTGGGTCTACCAGATGGCGCCACTGGCGAGTAAGGTCCTTTAATTTAGCTGTTAAACATTGTTATTACGCACACGGAAGCAAAGTTTTAATTAAAATCATTTCTAATGCCGTAGCAGTGCGATTAAATATAACATGGAATATGCTGCAGTTTCGCGCAGCCCCTTAAAAAAAAAGTAATTTACAATTTTCAGAAACATAAAACTCTATTAAAGCTGTGGTAGGTAAAACCCGTGTACCTATATTAATCTGCCATATTTGGAAAATATTAACAACAATAAAAAAGTAGTACAAAACACACGATCAAAGCCAAAAAAACGGGCAAATTTGACATTTTGAAGACATCACTGTACACCAGCGCCCCTAGCAACAAGATTTTGTAGGACCCAGTCTCTATATTATATGAATTTTTCTGCATGAAGACGACGACTAACGCCAACGACCTTGAGGGAACAAAACGCGCCCTCGATTCACACCCGCGCGGCCCAAAATTTAGTAGTTTTTTGTACTTTTCTTATTATTCTATGACTTTAAAAAAAAAAGCTTCAGATGAAAATGTAGATAATTAAATTGTCTTTGAGATGGTGTCGATTTCATTAAAATACGCCCAGTGGTTTTGGTGTCATTGTCGTGTTTTTGTCCGTTTTAGACATAACTTTACAAATTAATTACACTATGTTATACGAATAAAACTAAAAAATTTCTCAGATCAAATTATTAAGAAAATAGTCTAATGTAACATATATTTTTTCCAAAAAAATACGACTAGCCGTTTAGACGTGATTCTCATTTTAAAATCAGCTACTCAAGGGAATCGGCGCCTAATTTCGGAAAGGCATTGCCACTTTCTTCTTAGCGTGTTGATTGCAAATATAAAATAATATGTTTGGCCGAAAATTCTGAAATGATTTGGACAATTACCTCGCAGGCAATTTAAATGCACAATCAAAATTTCTTGTCTGTCGTGGATCCAATAACTACAAACAAGAACAACAATACTGTCATTCACAAACATCTGGGAGTTTTCCGAGTTTGGGAGACCGGAGTCAAGAATTTGTAAGCATCGTCGTTTTGAAAGTAATGTCGTGGAGCCTGGAGGCTACTCCAGGTTCCTCCATCCATTGCTGAATCAGATGTCAACTGAAATTTTCACATGGACATACTAATTGTTCTACTCGTATTGTCGTCAAAATTATTTACATAAAAATGGAACTGGCAAGGTCTACTTATATTTCTTAAGCACCGTTTGGTGAGCTAAAAGGAAACAAGGAAATACCAGAGTGACAGTTTGATTGTCATAATTACGAAACGTCAAAAGTTTATTTCAAGGTGCCAACACGCAGAGCACGCGTGGCGATTTATGCTCATTTATTTACCAGTATGAGATATTATGTCTTTTACCCAAGTGGGACAATTACTGGCACCCAATACTCATACAAATATTTTTCTCCTTTCAGTAACCCTCGACAGTCATTTCGAAATTCGAACGGTGGCAAGATTTAAATCCACGAAACTTGTTATCACCTCTATTCAAAAAGAGCTAGTTTATTCTTCGTAAACAGGGACTAAAATAGCTCATTATTCCCTAGGGACTAAAAGTGATTTGAATTTGGAATGTGGATATTGTTAGTAAATGTTCCAATCAGCAAAGATATGAATCACTTGCGGTCCAAAAAAGATTCCGACGAATTGAGAACCTTTTTTTTTTAAGTCGGTTATAAATAGGATCACTTCGCTAAAATTGTTTACGAAGAATGTATGAAGTCAATGGCTAATGAGTGATTATAGTTATATTTAGGATTATACATCTGCTAAGCAATTGCTAAACACCGTCGAGATTTTTATAAAATAAGGTCCAGCAATTTGTACCTATTAGGATTTCTAATTTGCTTTGGATTGTGATAGCAAATGTGTTACGCAACAAAGCTGCATTTCTATCTCAACCTATATCAGCCCTAGTCGTTTCTAATACACTTATACCGGCAGCAAATGTATGTTGTCTAATTTTACGCCACAACTAATACGCTGTCATCAATACGCGCGTTGCTAGCTCTCCGACACTGCCTTCGCGCGATTAATACGCTGTCATCAATACGCGCGTTGCTAGCTCTCCGACACTGCCTTCGCGCGATTCCACTACGCCTCAAGATACTTACTGCTGGCGATTTACTGGGGAACAATTCATAGTTACATAAATAACATCACGACAGTATTACCTGAAGGATTGGGCAGAGATGCACTTGCAATAAATACACCGCCAGTGCCCCAGTTATGTTTCAAGTCCAACTATCCTTCAAGATTATTAAGGCAAGTTAGTGGGAGACAATTCGATTATTAAAATTGCTGATTTAAAGGATGTTTTGTTATATATGAGATATCCGAAAAGGTTAACTTTAGAAAATACCGTCGTTAACCAGAGACCATAGACAAGTGCCGTTGTATCATCAAAAGCGTTGCGACAGCGTTTGGCAAAAAGTCAAAATGGCGAAATCGAAAAGCTCTGTGTTACTCTGGCCCACAGTTTGTTCGGCATGTCCTTGCCAGTCCCATTTAAATTGGATCAGCCTTTTAAGCCACATCAGTTTTGAAGTGTAGAGTGTTTCGAACTCGATACGTTTCTGCAATAAAACTGCTGATTTTTATCAATATGATTTAGTTACCCCATCACTAGATGCTACCGCACCGTAGGTGCTCAATGGGGTATAAAGACAAATTTTAAATTTTGATCCCCTTTGAGCACCACTTTAAAATATTAATTGGTGCTCAAATGGGAATACCTTTGGTGCTCAATGCGTAGGTGCCCAAAATTTAGGTGCTAAAACGGGAATACTCCGATAATTAAACACATAGTCTGCTTCTTCTTCCTGCCCCAATCCCAATTTATTTGTGGCCGGGCTCCTTGTGCGTCCAGGGTAGTGTATCCTGGGTTGTCGATGGTAGCTACTTTAATTAAACACCTAATGTACATACTGCGCTAATGTTTATAATAAGTATACAAAAATTGGGCATTACGGCAAATCCTAACACGATGTTTTGGTTTTCGAAGTTGAGTATCCCACCCCTGTTGACTATATGATGTGAATATTTTGATTTTGATGTTTTGGTTTTTGAAGTTGAGTATCCCACCCAGTAGCAACATGTACGACTATCTATCAAACTGTTACCAAAGACAACAATAACACGAAACCGATTACGATAATACCGCCCATTTCGACCCCTTCTAAAAGTATTAATAAAGCTAGTGCTACAATGAAAGCGTCGTAAATACGCTCGGATCGCTCGCTCCGCTCCGGATGTTAGCCGGCAAACACCACTTTAAATCAACGGAAAACGACTTAGGACTTACGTTAGGGTTGTGTACACGATTTGTACATTATTTTTTTATGACCAGTACAAGAAACTAGCTCATTTTTATTGTGAAATTGTTGGGTTTTTATGGGAGCAGAAAATATTATAAAGTTGAGCCTCAAAAAGTAGGACTTTTGCCTTGGAACTAAGTAAATTTTTCGATGCGGCAATTTTGAGTTTTACGGGCGCTGAAAATTAATAATATCGCTATTATTTTTCCATTCTTCTGTTCACAAGTTTGCCGAAAGGAGAGCCATACACATTTAAATAGAAACAAAAAATTGAAAAGGAACAACACAACAGCAACAAACATGGAGTAAAAGACAAAAAATGAAGTGGCCATACCGAAAGGGTTACCAACTCAGCATTTGCTGGGCATCGGACACCCAGCGCTGGTTTTCAGTTGGCACCCCGCAGCGACACATGGACGTTTTTTTTATTATATATGTTTTCTATAGAACACCGATGCAGTCAATAATATCCAAAGCAAACAAACGTTAAACTAAAATTACTATTTTTTTACCATCGTAGCTTCATTGGTTTATCCCACTATACCCGTGAGTTTTTACTAGATCAAAAGAAGCTATGGCTCTCAGCTTTTATCAGTGAAAGACTTGTCATAATCAGAACAGTAACATTGTTTCTACTGATCTTACAAACAATGTTAACTATTTATAATATAAGTTCAGTTTTAAACTATTACATAAAGCCACAGGAATCCAAAGAATACAACCGACTATTCTCCCATGTCGAAAGTTATGACAGGACCATTTGTCAAATACAAATTTCGGTGCGAATAATGTGTCCTGCGCACAACATTGGTCGAAAGGCGAGTCCCGGTACGCTTCATATGATTGTTTTGGAAATAAACGCCATGGTCCGGTCACGCGCGCGTGATTTTAACGTAAACAAAGCGGTGTGAGCGCCCGCGAGTCTGTGTGCACCCGCCTTAGCAACAAAACGAATTATTTGTCATACATTGGTGCGATATTATACGCCGTTCTTACTGCGTGGTTTAAATGTATGGTATGCGCGTGCGATTATTTATATCGATTGGGTTTTTTTTCTTTTTTATTGATTGTCGTTTATTTATAAGTGGTAATTATGAAGCCTTTTATAGCTATTTAGCGAATGTGGGAATTATGTATATGTTACAGAAAATCTGTGAAAAACAGGAATTTTATACAATTCCTAGGAAATCTATATAATGCCGAGGTTATGTAGGAAATGATCATTTCCTAGGAAATGCATATATTTCCTAGGATTTGTATACAATGCCTAAATGGTTCAAGGAAATGTGTTTAATAAATAAACCAAACCAATATATTTACATGCAAAACTTGTTTTTATTATCTAAGATTCTTAGTGCAATATTTTCATTCCTATTATGAAATCCAAAAAATAATCATTGGTCTCACATAACACATTGTAAAACATAAAATATCACGAGGGGTCTTGCTTGTTTTGGTTTTTGCCGCAGTGACTTCTATTGCCGTGTAGGTATTTTTTCATATATTACCGATCGATTTTCTGAATTTTATTGATTGCCTAGGATTTTTTTAGAATTCCGGATTTCATACATTTCCTATAACATATATTTAATTTTAATGGGTCATTTATACTTCACGGTTTTCCGTATTAAAAATATATTCCGTGAGAATGTACCTTGTCTTCCTTACGTGACAGCAATTAATTCACACGTAAGTCGTTTAAATATAGGTATTAAATATCCATATTTAAAAGACATTCTTCTAAAAATAACATATATATTTTGTACCAGCTTTTGCCCGCGACTTCGTCTGCTTAGCATTAGTAGGTACTTCTATGCACCATACAAACTTCCACCCCCCTTGCCTATCCCCTAGGAAGATTTGTGGGATAAAAATCAATCCTGTGTCCTTCCCAGGGACTCAAACTATCTCCATACCTAATTTCATCCAAATCCGTTCAGCCGTTCTGGCGTGATTGAGTGACAAACATCTATCTAACCAAACTTTCGCATTTATAATATTTGTAGGTTTCATACAACCACGCAATCACATTTTTTGTTTTGCACAAGAAGATCTTTCGAACCCAGGCAGGCGCTTTACTTTGTGTAAATTATTTCATCAACACTGCTCTTAAAACGGAGAAGGAAAACATCGTGAGGAAACCGGCATGTCCTAGAAACAAAAATTCGAAGACATGTGACATATACCAACCTGCACTGGGCCCGCGTGGTGGACTACGGCCCATCCCCTCTCTCACAGAGATGAGGTCTGTATCCCAGCAGTGGGAACATTAATAAGCTAGAACATTAATAAGCTAGAACATTAATAAGCTAGAACATTAATATGCTAGAACATTAATAAGCTAGAACATTAATAAGATGATGATGAAGAAGATCTTTTGGGGAGCATTCCACTTTGTATCATATTTTCAGTTTACCCCAGTTACCTTCTCCAACACCCTTAGTCCATCTGGCATTTCAGCTCAATAAGTACCCTCTAAAAAGGCCAAAGAGGCAAACCGTTTCTCTCTATAGCGTAATAAACTAGGAATCGCCAATAAAAGCAGTTAAGCACATAGTTAGCCGTCCATATGACCTGGCTGGACACTCAACTGGCTTTACTAAAAGTATAGAAAGTACGGTAGTACTGCAGTAGTACTAGCGTAACGAATGATTGGCTTTGAGGATGGTGACAGGGGTATGTATCTTAATGTAGCAGTAGGTAGTAACTTGAGAATGGTTACAGATTTGTTAGAGATTTTAAAGCGGTTGTGTCATCATTATCATTCTTATTCTATATTCATTATATTCTGTTGCCCGCGACTTCATCATCATCATCATCATATCAGCCGAAAGACGGCCACTGCTGGACATAGGCCACCCCCAAGCGTTACCACTTTGACCGGTCCCGTGCGTCTCGCAACCAGCGGATCCCCGCAAGCTTCACCAGGTCATCGGTCCACCTGGTGGGAGGCCTTCCAACGCAACGTCTTCCGGTTCGCGGTCGCCACTCTAGAACCTTTCTGCCCCATCGGCCATCCGTTCTGCAAACAATATTTTTTGACAATTTTTATTGTCCCACAGGTACTGTGAATTTTTTGAGACAAAAAGCCTCTGTTACTTCTTATAACATCAGCTAAGTACCAGTGAAAGTCCCGTCAAAATCGGTCCAGCCGTTTCGGAGATAACCCGGAGCAAACAGACAAAAATCTTATAATTGCGTATTAGTTATTAGTACCGTATATACTTTCACATTCATTAAATAAAACGATGCTATATTGATATTTCATACAGACACTTTAATTTTATTTATTTGTATAGATGTATTGTAGACTAGCTGTCCCCCCGGCTTCGCTCCCTTCAACTGGCTACCTACCTATTCTACCCTAACTTCTTTACAATCTTTTATATTTTCCCCCTTTGTATCTCTCTTCCTATGTACCTTGAGTCCTTTATCCCATATGGCGATCATACTCTACCGTAAGGTTACGTGTTCAATCTTTTATATTTTAGAATTTCTATTCCTGCTAGAATGTGTAAGAGCCAAAGATCAAATGCAGTTTCAATTAGTTCTCCCTGTCGTCCTCGATTTGCCTTAAACTTTTTAGGGTTCCGTACCCAAAGGGTAAAAACGGGATCCTATTACTAAGACTCCGCGGTCCGTCTGTCTGTCTGTCTGTCTGTCTGTCACCAGGCTGTATCTCAAGAACCGCGATAGCTAGAGAGTTGAAATTTTCACAGATGATGTATTTCTGTTGCCGCTATAACAACAAATACTAAAAACAGATTAAAATAAATATTTAAGGGGGGCTGCCATACAAAAAACGTGATTTTCATGCCGTTTTTGCTATAATGGTACGGAACCCTTCGTGCGCGAGTCCGACTCGCACTTAGCCGGTTTTTTTATGTTCCTTTATCGATTTTCCTGTAAATATATCGTAGTTCACCTGGCAAATAAATAGGTATGCGTACTAATTCGATGACAGCCTAAAAATCAGGTATGTTACGGATATGGAATTTCGGATCTGGATCTGGATTCTGGATACGGACACGGATATAGATATGATATTATTTCGGTTCATCGTCATCATCATCATTTCAGCCAAAAGACGTCCACTGCTGGACATAGGCCTCCCCCAGGCGTCGCCACATTGACCGATCCCGTGCGTCTCTCATCCAGCGCTTGCCCGCAACCTTAACCAGGTCATCAGTCCACCTAGTGGGAGGCCTTCCAACGTATCGTCTTCCGGTTCGCGGTCGCCATTCCAGAACTTTTCAGCCCCATCGGCCATCCGTTCTGCGAGCAATGTGCCCTGCCCACTGCCACTTAAGTTTGGAAATTCTTCGGGCTATGTCGGTAACTTTGGTTCTCCTGCGGATATCATCATTTCTGACGTGATCACGCAAGGAAAGTCCGAGCATAGCCCTCTCCATTGCCCTTTGGGTGACTTTGAGCTTTCTGATAAGGCCCATTGTGAGCGACCACGTCTCGGTCCCATAGGTGATCACTGGCAACACACACTGGTCATAGACATTGTCTTGAGACACTGCGGTAAATTGGACGAGAAGATACCACGCAACTTCCCGAACGCCGCCGCCGCCCAGCCGAGTCGGATTCGACGGTTGACCTCTTTCTCGAAATTGGACCTACCCAACTGGACCGTTTGTCCCAGGTAGACATAATCGTCTACAACATCGAGAGTAGAGTCTCCGACCTTGATAGGAGTGGGTGTTACATGGGCATTCACCATGATCTTGGTTTTGTCCATGTTCATTTTGAGACCCACTCTTTCGGAAGCTCTACTGATTATTTCGGTTACGAATATGAATTTATTCCGGATAATTTGTTAGTTTCGGATGGTTTCGGTTACGGATATTAGATTTTAATTATTGTAAAAACTAGTTATGAATAAGCAAAAGAAATAATAAACAAACTTAACAATTTAGACACCGCCCCTATCCTTAATTATCCAAAACTTTTATATCAGATTCGGTTAAGAGATTTTAATTTTTAATATCCGATAGTTTCGGTGGAGCTCCTTAACATCCCTGCTAAAAATAATAATTCAAGTCTCTGACACTAGGTAGCAACAAATAGAAATAGAATTAATTTATGACATCTTTTGGAAATAAGCCTTTTAAATCATTCGGTGTTGATTTGGTCATTAAAGGAAACTAAGTAAATAGTTTTGTGGACATCAGTTGAAAGAGCAACATAGAAGGGTGGGAAAACTTGGTGGACATCCAACCTAAACTAACCACGAAACGTTTTGGAAATATTTTGAAAAAAGAGAGGAATCCCTGCCGGGGTATGTGTTTCCTGATATTACAACCATGGGGTCTTTAAGACGACGACAGTCGCCAACGACCTTGAGGGAACAAAACGCGCGAACGTTTTACACGCACAACCCAAAATTCAGTAGATTTTTGTATTCTCCTTATTATTCTATGACTTAAAAAAAAAGCTTCAGATCAAAATGTAGATAATAAAATTGTCTTTGCGATGGTGACAATTTCATTAATTTACGCCCGCTGATCTTGGTGCGATTGTCGTGTTTTTGTCCGCGTTAGACATAACTTTACAAATTAATTACACTATGTTATACGAATAAAACTCAAAATAAAACTCTTAGATCAAATTATTAAGAAAATGGTCTAATGTAACATTATATTTTTCCAAAATATTACGACTGGCCGTTTAGACGTGATTCTCATTTTAAAATCAGTTCTAGTAACTGATTTTCGATTTTGAAAACTGCGCCTTAAGTCAAAACTGTCACCGTCCACCACATCATCACTTACCATCAGGTGAGATAGTGGTCGAACGCGAGCCTGCCAATAATAATTTTAAAACTAAGCATTTGTAGCAGATGAATCCTTGAGTACCCGCGTATAGTAGACCGCGTATCGGCAAGCGTAGCGTAGAATGTCCTTAGATAGAAGAACCGTCGGTGAAAATTGTCGGTGGAAGGGACAGAACTTGGTGTTGTTGCCCAAGTTGGAAGAGGCCTATGTCCAGCTATCGACTGCTATAGGCAGGGTTGGTTGAAGTAAGCAATATCAAACCCAAAAAACTGACCAAGTGCGTGTCCGACTTCGCACATTTAGGGTTTCGTACCAAACCGTAAATTCAAGTTGGTTGTAATAGGAAAAACCGGCCAAGTGCGAGTCGGACTCGCGCACGAAGGGTTCCGTACCATTATCGCAAAAAACGGCAAAAAAAAATCACGTTTTTGTATGGGAGCCCCCTCGTAAATATTAATTTTATCCTATTTTTAGTATTTGTTGTTATAGCGGCAACAGACATACATCATCTGTGAAAATTTCAACTGTCTAGCTATCACAGTTCATGAGATACAGCCTGGTGACAGACAGACAGACAGACAGACGGACCGCGGAGTCTCAGTAATAGGGTCCCGTTTTTACCCTTTGGGTACGGAACCCTAAAAATTATGAAATTTCAAAGAAAAATCTGATTTATTATTATATTGGTATTTGTTAGTAAAAGATACGTAATAATAAAAATTATCACCAAATTTGAAGTTCATAGATCAATGGGAAGTTAAATAATTATTTGGTACAAAATTTTCTAAAAAGAGCCGACTTTGGTGGCTGGCTGGCTGGCTGGCTCATTCATTTGTTTTCAAATATTTTTAAAACAAAAACTGCAGTATTTATCTACTCAATGAGCTTTAAACAACGATACCCCACACGATCGAAGGTCATTTTTACGCGACTGACGAAGGAGGGTAATGTGTTTATCAGTCTATGTATGTATGTAAGTATGTATGTATGTATGTTTGTTCCTATGTGGCGTTCTAGAGACCAAACGCGTTGTTCGATTTTAATGATTCTTACGTCAATCGATTCATCTTAACCCTGCGAGTGTCACAGGCTACATAAAAATTGGATAAGAAAAAAATGGCGGATTTTGGGTGCCATTTTGTGGGGGAGAAATTATATTTTTTCTTCCAAACCCATCGTGTGGGATATCAAAATAAAGGGTTTTAAGAGATGATTTCAAAAATATATAACACTTATATGTTTCAATGAACCTAATAAAAAAAATACTAAAAAGTTGTAATTAAAAAAGTTAATTTAAAAAATCAATAAACAACTGGTTTTGGTCAGCCAGCTCGCGAATATGTATCCTCTGACTGCACAGCATGATTTTCTTCTTGTTTACGCCTTTTTAGTTCGCTTTTTAAGCAGTCGGGTTTATTGATTTTTTTAAGGTTAAACTAGTCGACGGCACGAACTATTTTGTGCGCGAGGTTAAAATGCATGCTATCTCATCCCACAACACGTGCGAAATATATAGATGCTGTGATGAGCAGTAAGAAGCTAGTTCGCGTACGAATTAGCACTTCTGCAATCTTTTATCGAAATGGATGATGATTTAGGACGAAAACGAGCGCGCGAAATTTTATAAACAGACCTTTGGGAGTCTAGATTTCATGAAAAAACTACTGAATGTATCTGATCAAAATAAAATTATTTGGATTGTTGAATTACTAATCTATCCCTGTATGGAGGCCGTTTTTTAATTTTCCTTCTTCTTTTGGTATTTATTTGCGCCCAAAGATACGTTAAAATTAGTATTGAAATATGGAACTTTCGACGCTCATAACTTTCAAATATTTTATTTTTTTATTTTTTCGGTTCCATACAGGGCTAGATAATGATGAGACAAATTGATATCTTTTTTTATTTTGAAAGTACATCGTCAAACAGTGGAGTAATCTCTAGACTACGTTGGTATGGAAGAATTTTTGACTTGTTTACCCTTAATTAACTTTTTTTATTTGTTTTCGCTCCCCCCTTTATCTGGGAAGTTAAAATAAATTCTTCGGAACAAAATTTTGTAAAATAAAACTGACTTTGGTGGCTTCTCATTGCTTTGTTTTCCAATATTTTTTTTAACAAAGAATACAGTATCTACTCAACGATCTTTAAACAACGATACCCCATTTTCCGCGCCCCCTTTATCCTGTCTTATCAAAAAATATTTTAAAAAGAATTGCCTATTGGTGTCACTTTGGGTCAATAAGATGCTTATACTGTGAAAATATGAAGACTGTAGCTGCAACCGTTTGGCTGTAAAACATGTGTGACAGACGACGGACAGAGTGACAGCCATAGGGCTCCGTTTTCCACCGAAGGGCCCACAAAAGGGTATGGAACACCAAAGAAAAAAATTTGGTAATTTTTAGGATTCCGTACCCAATGGGCAAAAACGGGACCCTATTACTAAGACTCCGCGGTCCGTATGTCTGTCTGTCACCTGGCTGTATCTCATGAACCGTGATAGCTAGGCAGTTGAAATTTTCACAGATGATGTATTTCTGTTGCTGCTATAACAACAAATACTAAAAAACAGAATAAAATAAATATTTCAGTGGGGCTCCCATACAACAAATTTGTTATTTTTACCTTTTTTTCGATAATGGTACGGAACTCTTCGTGCGCGAGTCCGACTCGCACTTGGCCGTATTTTTAACCCCCGACGGAAAAAGAGGGGTGTTATAAGTTTGAGGTGTGTTGCTGTGTATCTGTGTATCTGTGTATCTGTGTATCTGTGTATCTGTGTATCTGTGTATCTGTGTATCTGTGTATCTGTGTGTCTGTGTATCTGTGTATCTGTGTGTCTGTCTGTGGCATCATAGCGCCTCAACGGATGAACCGATTTTGATTTAGTTTTTTTTGTTGGAAAGGTGATTGTGTCGAGAGTGTTCTTAGCTATGTTTAAAAAAAAACGGTTCAGCCGTTCAAAAGTTATGGGCGTTTTACTGTTTGAATCGGGATGTTTTCGCAAGATAAATGTGTCGGGGGTTTTTTAAATTTTTAAATTTTACTTGTTTTATTTGATATATTTAGGTCCCTGTAGCAAATAAATAATTATTATTTCTTTCTATTATGCAGAATGTATCTGATGATGATGGTTTTTAACCCCCGACGGAAAAAGAGGGGTGTTATAAGTTTGAGGTGTGTTGCTGTGTATCTGTGTGTCTGTGTATCTGTGTATCTGTGTATCTGTGTATCTGTGTATCTGTGTGTCTGTCTGTGGCATCATAGCACCTTAACAAATGAACCGATTTTGATTTAGATTTTTTTGTTTGAAAGGTGATTGTATCGAGAGTGTTCTTAGCTATGTTTGATTAAAATCGGTTCAGCCCTTCAAAAGTTATGCGCGTTTTACTGTTTAGAACGTGATGTTTTCGCAAGATAAATGCGTCGGGGGTTTTTTAAATTTTGAAATTTTACTTGTTGTACTTTGATCCTCGAGAGCCCGATTTGTCGCTGTCATTATAAAACTATCTCAGCAATCAATAAAATAACGCTCACATGCTAGAATTAACAAAATGGCGAATTTTAGTAATCAGAAAGAAAATCCTGCCAAATATTTGTCTAGTCTGAGAAGTAGGTACACTTAATTCCTGCGCGTAGACAAATATTTTTATGTTTTCCTTTCATAGATTTGTGACCGAACTTTTTTATGAGAAGAATGTAAAATTTGCGCAAATAAAGATTGTGACTTCGTCCGTAGTTGTTATTTGTGATAACAAAGTGACAGCGTATTTTGAAAAATCTTGATTTCGGTAATGCCAAATTACCAAGAATTGACTGACTGTCTTTCTGTATGTTAAGCCAGTGGTGTCTCATCCCATACAAAGAAACTGTCCGGACATACTGTACTGATTATACTGATTATATTTTGTACATCGATCGGGTTCGGTTCCGTTTCACGGATATAGATGGTGATTTATCTATCGCCGTGGAACGGAACTGAACGCGATCGATTTACAAAAAATAATCAGTATAATCAGATGAAAAACGCTAGTTACGTCGGCACGGTTTCTTTGTATGGGATAAGGCATCTGTTATGCTAATATAAGATTATTGGTGGTTAAGCTTTCATGCCTTAACCACTGAACTAATTTTAATGAATTTCGGTTGGAGGATACTTTTATCCCGGGAGTACGGTTCCTTGTGGTGATTTCCAAATCTCACGCGGGTGAAACCGGCTGGCACAAGCTGTTGTTGTTAAATAAAAACTTTTCCGATCTCATCAACCGATTTTATGCTATAATATTCGTACACGTGAACATTTCCACAACGCAGTTATAGCCCTTAAATCATAAGCAATAAAGGTCATTCTGCTATATTAATATATTGAATTGTGTGACCAACTGTGTTACTAGATGTCCACTGCTCTCTATCAGACAGGATTACAATGTCTTTATTTATAACCGCTGGTAACACTGGCTGGCACTGCAGTGACAGAAATGCATAAAATAAAATTGGGTTAACGGTTTTTTAGGGTGACAATGATAATGTGAATCAGAGATAAGGACTGTTAAATGATTTTTCTCAAACATGCATGGAAATATTGTCATTATTTTAGAAAAAAGGACACGCGTAGTACCGAATTTAGGGACAAAGAAAATCAAAGCCATTGCTGGAGCGTTTTTTGAATTTGGAACATTACAACGCTCCAGCAATGTTGATCAAATCCATTGCAGGAGCATTTTTTGAATTTGGAACATTACAACGCTCCACCAATGTTGATCAAATCCATTGCAGGAGCGTTTTTTGAATTTGGAACATTACAACGCTCTAGCAATGTTGTTGTAACTTTTATTATTAATTAAATTAAATGTATAATATAAAAAGTATGTTTTATTTCCTTGCATTCTTTTGAGAAAAGCACTATATATGCCTCGGCGGAAATGGCAATTGCCTGTCTCGTATTAGTGAAGTCCTCACCTACGGCTCGGCCTTCAAACTCATACCCGAACTGCAATTGCCTATTATTAAGGCCGTACCTTGACCAAAACACCGCCGTGAACATTCCTAGTGCCATAGCGGCACACTGGTGGCGCATGAGTTACAGTAGTGAATACGCCCAGATTTTAGAACAAGTTCTTTATAAAATCGAATTTTGGTCGTTTGAAAAAAAAAAAAACAAAATGTAGTTATTTATTTTTCATCACACTTGCACGTAAAAAGTATCTAAACATACAGGTTAACTTGGCCGTAATGCCCCATATAAAACCCTCGGGCTTTCTTTTTGTCATGAAACCCTAGGGCGGTAAGTAATATTTTTTTAATTTATGGCACAGCACACAGGTCATGCAAGTTCAAGCAAGGAGTTTACACGCAATTGAAAAATTGTCTTAAATGTTATCTAAACAGGAATTTCTTTGCAATCTCGCTACATGTTACTTAAATACTCAACTAATGTTCTTAATAATCGATTTTAATAGTTATACTCGTAGTAAGAAAACGTCGAAATTATTTAATTCTTTTTACACTCTGTCATGGCTGTATATCTACGTAAGTATTTGCCCTTAAAGTTTCTGAACGAAACACTATAATCTGTGGTGTGAGCAAAAATTCGCCAACCGCTTAAAAAAAAGTTCACGTATTTCGTAATAACAGCTGTGCTGACTTGTGTATTAAAGCTATAATTCATAATTATTACTCGCAAATGTGATGAAAAACATTGTATGTATCACGGGCGGTACGGGAATTACGAACCTAGACTCAGAAAGCCCTCAGTCTTCGACTTCGGGCTTCTACTAGTCTCGATCGTAATTCCTTACCTACCGCCCTTAATACACAATGTACTATTTCAATCCATTAGTGTTAGTACAAACATTGATTAATGAACACTTTACGAGGAGATGCATGCTATCAATCATTATTTCATTTTTTTATAGTTTTGTTGGAAGGAGATTAGTGAAACATATAACAGATTAAAAAAAAAAAAAAATCTACCATTTTGGAATCATAAAATATGTAGAAATTTAATGTATTTTTATTAGTTGATATTTCTTTTTAAATAACGAGTATATAGCTCCTAAAAACTGCACGAAAAACGGCTAGCGCGGCGTTTTGCTCGGGGTCCGACGAATTTCATCATTAGTATGGATAGTGAATTAAAATAATAGACACTTTTTTTACATTAAACATAAGTACATAATTTGAAATTCTACACGATTCATTGGACATCAGCAGCTTAATTTTGTAACATATAAATTCATGGAAGAGATGGCAAACTCTTTAATTTTTACAATTAAACAGTATTTTACATTACGTGTTACGCTGTCCATTAGACAGACTTTCAAACATATGAAGCAATGGATGAGGCAGTCCTTTCGGTTGTTTACATAAAAAATATTAACAATAAGTCTCAACATTGTAAAAATATAGTTTATTGGAAGTAACGAGATAGCCCCAACACAAGTGTACCTGTTAGGATTTGAAAGTTGAAACCCATTCACATGAACGTTTATGCAAAACTGACTTGTCTCACTTAGTTTTAGTTTTTGTTTTATATAATTTTATATTATTCCTCTAATTAAAACGTATCAACACAACAGTAACTAATAAATTTAAACTTACACCGGTAGCTAACCGTATCGACTTGCCAACAATAAATTAGATTCTCATTTTTTTTTCTGATGAACAAGCTTGGCAGAAAGTTATAAGCATTAGATACACATCTTTTTAAGCATTTACGTGCGGCCATCATGCGGAACCATTGGGGTCCAAATCTTAGGTTTCATCGTTCACGCACCACAAACGGGCAATAATTTCAAGAAATCAAATAATAATTTTAAAAAACTATATTTTAATTTATGGGTTACGGTATACATATCTAGTTACTAATTGGCAGCTCTTTTATTTACACTAGAACGCTAATTAATTGCTCGTTAAGATTTCAGTTAATAGAAAATAAAATAATTAAATTATTTGCTACATTAAACCTGCTACTGTGTTCTTTCAAGCAGTTAGTAAGAAATAGCATAAAAAATATGTGTTTTTTTTTACTTGATGATATAATATACTCCGCCTGGTATTCTCTTCCCGTGACAGCTGGGTCACGTGATTGTCCAAAGAATACGTCATCAGTTGCGATACGCTAATAATTTAATATATAAGTTAACTTAAAACTAAATAGATGAATCACACGAGTTACTAAGTAATTAAGCTAGTTAGTATTTTATTTTCATTAACTAAATTAGAAAGTACCTAAATTGACTGAAATTGACAATCAATGGTAACACAAATCTTGACGTAGTCTTAGGCCAATGTGGGCAGAGATTACCAGGTGGATTATATTATTATACTATTGGATAGACAAATAATGGCTGTAGATTACAGATTCAAATCCTAATAGCACTATTCGTTCGTATGGGTAGCACTTTGTCATTTTAATATTTGTAACTATATTTTTAATCATGTCATCATGCGAGATAAATCTTTCAAATGATAAAGTTTGGAAAAAAAATTCGGCAACTGAGTGTCCATAGTTGAACTAAATAGGATACTTATCCAATTGGTTCAAACTTTGACACTCAACACTCAATCCATTCCGATGACAATACACTTCTGTATACATTTTTTTATTATTGACTAGCGGACGCCTCGCGGTTTCATCCACGTGTTTCCCGTTCCCGTGGGAATACAGGGATAAAAAGTAACCCATGTTACCCGGGGATAGTGTAGCTTCCCAATGGTGAAATAATTTTTGAAATCGGTTCAGTAGTTTTTAAGTTAATTCGTTACATAAAAAAATACAAATCTGTCCTCTTTATAATATTAGTATAGATATAGATAGATGATTGCATTGCGTTTGATGGTAAGTGATGACGTGGTCAACGGTGAAGCATGCTTGCCTAGAAGCAAGCAAGAGAATTTGACATATTTTCAGATACAATTTTCACAATAACCATTGTCACCACATTGCAACAGCTAGTGTTATAACAATTTATGTTTGTACTAGACTACTAGTCATCGCTCGTAAAACTCTGTGGGATATTAATTTAGAAACTGTCCACCGATGGTCGTAAATTGTGGAATTAGTCGCGCGGCACTGACTTCTTAGGCTTAGCATGCATTGCGGTTTTTAGCCGTGCGGATAAAAACCGCAAATAATGCGATATTATGGCATTTTATGAAACTGCACGCATCTTCGGTAAAAAAGCCGCAAGAAATCTATGTTTTGCCACAGAATCCACCGCACCGCGGCGCGGATCAAATTCGCGCGAATATTTTGAGCTCTATGAACATGTAAAAAGAAACAAAAATCACGCGGTACCCTTACATAGTATAAAACAAAACGCTTTCCGCCGTCTTTCCCTATGTATGCAGATCTTTAAAACTACGCAACGGATTTTGATGCGGTTTTTAAAATAGATATAGTGATTCAAGAGGAAGTTTTATATGTATAATACACGCAGGCGAAGCCGCTGGCAGAAGCTAGGTATTTACAATTCAGTACGCGGATAAAAATTCTTGCTAATAACATCCGCGCGGCTAAAAACCGCACAGCGTGCTAAGCCTTACGGTATGATAAGCATATCAATAAATCTTTTCACTTCCATAGACTTTACTATCGTATTTCCTTTAGTTAACGACGTACTTATACACTAGCTACTACCCGCAACTTCGTCTGCGTGACACAGTACTTAAAATAGCCTGTTTTTATATCGCTCAAATAATATTGTAGGTTTGTAGGCCGCCTTACTTAAGAAATTATTGGTTCACCATACAAACTTTCACCGCCCTTTCCACTCCCTTAAGATTGGTTTCCAGGATAAAATCTAATCTGGTAAAAATCCTATGTCCTTCCCTGGGTCTCAAACTATATCCATACCAAATTTCATATAAATTGGCTCAGCGGTTTAAGCGTGAAAGGTAACAGACAGACAGACTAGGAGTTACTTTCGCCTCTATAACATTAGTGTGATTGTATGGATTAGTTTGGAGTATATTTGTCAAAATGCCAGTGTTTGGTATTGACCTCGTTACATTTCGTAAGCGCATGCCGATCCCATAAATTTTCGAAATTTTGACAAGCGTAATCGTAGTCAGATTTTTTGTAGTTGACTAATTAGGCTTCTAACAGACAGGCGCGACGCGACGATGCGACAACACTTATAAAATGTTTTTTTTTTTTGGAGTTTTTTCATGACCATAGACACAAGTCTTTCAGTTGGATACATAAATGGGTTTTAACAATCTTTAGAATGCGGATGTAACAGATTCTAATGTTATTGGAGTCGAGTAAGCCTTCCTAGTAAGCTTTGCAGGGGTAGTCAATACTACAATAAAATACTTCGCTCCGAGATCACTTCTGTCAATGATTTCACATATTGTCCAGTTGCATAGACAGTTGAGACACAAAACTACACCAATTTTATATCAGAATATCCACTAGAAATCAATTTGCAAATAATATTAACAGACACTGGACTGCACTCGAAAAACTCCCGCCAAAAACTAGAAACTTTTCTAAGGCAGTATTGCACTAATTTTTAATTTGCCTCCTTACAGTAGTTCTAACTAAATTGACCAATACCAATGATATTCAAATAAACAGATACGTTATACACTCACAAAACAATTGAAAAAAGTGTTCCGCACACACACTTTTATTCATCTGACATTTCACTACAAGTCGAAAGGGATGGCTTGATAAAACCAACAAGAAAAAAAGAGACAGCTAGTGTTTGTCACTTGCGTGTGAATGTAAACAAACTTTATTCTGACCACCAATGTTGTTATCTTTTTCTAACCTCCAAATATCAGAATATTAGAAAAAAAATGAAATAAATTAGTAAATTGAGGTCTATTGCGTACTTACATATGGTTTGAGATCCCTTCTGTTTTATGTACTTTGGTATCATACTTGGTACAATTTCTAAATACACACGATGGCATTTTTTTATTTTGTTTTTGTTTCAACAAAGCCTATCGCTCTTCGCCATGCGTGACATAAACTAAAGACTAAAGGTCACAATTGTGATCTATTCGAGTTATCACAATTCACGCGCTCATAACATATCTGTTTATTTGAATATCATTGACCAATACCATCTTTTATTACGACGTTGGTTTAGTTCTTCGAAATGGACCATAAAATGTAGTTTCAATATTCAGATACAAAAAGTTCATAAAGCAAATAGTTCTTATTAGGAAAGTTTGAGCAAAACCAATGTTTATTTGTAAACATTGCCGTATTATTCGGAATCCCAGCAATAAGCCGTAACTATAACGTTTCTGCATATTGAGTTATAATAGCCGGCTTTCGGAGAAATGACGGGAGTCGCTCAGTGTTGCCTGGTTAGAAAATAATTAATATTTTGCACCACTGCTTATTAAAAACGCTGTTTATTTTTCATGTTACTATTTTATGGAGCGAAATATTTAAGAATACATACAAGTATAAGTAAATAATAATAGAGGAGATTGCATACATTTATTACCTAGACACGTTATTTTTTATGCCTACGTAAAACCATAAACAATTCTTGTCAAGTTTAATCCGACAAATTAATTCCGAAGCGGTTCCTGTCGACTCGAGAAAATAATTCTACCAGAGTTGCCATTAATTTCCCTCTATTCCAAATTGAAAACTTTTCTAAAAAACAGATGGCGTTCCGAAAAATCAGCAGCACTTCTGCAAAACCTATTCGTGGCAACACTGGTAGCTGGTAATAAAAGTAAGTGGATGCAGCGTTTATAGCCCATTTTATGAGAGTTCGTATAACTTGGCGATACCCAACGTTACCATGATTAAGCTATGCCGTTTATAATCTTACTAAATTAAATTTCAACAGAATCTGGTAATCCTCTTTAGTGAACAAGTTATTTATACACGTATTGTATTAATTTAAAGTGGTTTATAGTACTTTTATATCCCGTTTTATGACACATAGTGTTGTGATTGGCACTCGCATAGTTAACGAGGTTGGATGTGGAGTTTTATCATTGAGAAACTTGATCTTAGTTTGATTATAATTAAATTATGCTGTGTTTGATGGGCAGTAGTAATGATAGGGAGGGACAATTGCGTGTCTGTGTTGCCAGGTTAATAAGCTTAGTTCTGATGACACGAATGCTGTTGATAATTATTATGGGTGTGGGGTTCGCACTCTTGGGTTGGTTGAAAATTCACAGCAGTAATTATGTATACTTTTAATACTATTACTACAGCCGGTTTCCTTGCTGCGGTTAAAACTTAAATTAAACAATAAAACGATTCTTGACAATAAAATCATCCGTAATCTAAATTACGCAGAATATCTTGCGAATTACGACAGTTTTTTGGCTCCTTGAAGTAGTTTTACGAACCAATTTCGGACTTTTTAACCGACTTCCCAAAAAGGAGGGGGTTCTATGTTCGACTTCAAGTTTGTTTTTTTTTTTTTGTGTATGTTCACCGATTACTCCGTCAATTGTAGACTGATTTTGAAAATTCTTTTTTTGTTTGAAAAAGTATGTTCCGAAATTGGTGAAGATCTGATGAAGAACTTCGGAGATATACAACAGAACTCTTCAATAAATAACGGCAAATCTCTCGGGATTGCTGCAATCGCATGTCTGTTTGTTGTTTATAACATTTCATAACATAACATCACGCCAGTTCGCTCTTAAGGGGTAAGCAGACCTCTCATTTCACCGGTTATGTTCAAGTTTCATGAAATCTATTCTGGCGACACAGTTCCCTTACTAACTTGCCATTAGGTACGTACAACTAAAAAGTGAAAAATAAAAAAACTTTTTGCAAAAAAATTAAGATATGTTTCACTTTGTAGTTTTGTATTTGGAAGTCGGTAGTATTTTTTTGCAAAAAGTTTTTTTATTTAAGTCGGAAATTGGTTCGTAAAACTAAAACCATTTTCATTTTATCATAAAGACCTTAAATAATACAAAGAATAAACACGGCTTCAAATGTTTTTTAAATCTTCGTAATTGGAGATAATACACGCTGGTTGGTCGTAAAATGCCTTCAAAATCATAATTTAGGTCATTTCAACTCGTAAAAATTATATTTCTTAAATGACATTCAATGTATAACGTTTCTGAGAATGTTACATTGATGGCTTTCGGCCTTCGTTTTATATTTAAATTAGTTTTTTATTTAATGTTTTATTTATTTTAAACTGCTTTGTTAGGGGACTGAATCTGGTTATTTGTTCGATAAGGTGATAAGGCTCGTGATTGTAAGGCGGCGCAGACAGGTGGTACACTGGTACTGGTACTGTAGGGTCGTAGGCAGAAGGCTAATAATTAAATACATAAATTACTTTTATATTTGATATATTTAGCACGACTTTTATATGCAACATTTTGCTACTCTGGGTTACATTATTGCAATTTTCATAAGAATCTCTAATTTTTTTGGTCATAGTGGCTTCCACATAAAAGGTAGATATATGTTGTCAAGGACTTTTATTTAGAACTATTTAAGACAAACAATCCTACAGTACATTATATTTGTGTATCTCCAACGGTTTAGGTAGCGCACGCGAAGATAGCTCTCAGAGGGCAGATTTTTTTCCGACTTACTTGATATTTATCGTTATATTATGACCAAATTACAAGATTAATGATTATTATAAATTGTAGCCTATGTGTTATTCTGATGTATAAACTATATTACTGTAAAGTTTCATCGAAATCCGTTTAGTAGTTTTTGCGTGAAAGAGTAACAAACATACATACATCCATCCATCCTCACAAACTTTCGCATTTATAATATTAGTAGGATTATATCATTACTGAAAATAATTGTCAAAATATAGGTTACGATGTTGGTATATGAGTTTCATTATACTAGTAATTACCTACCTAAATAAGGGTACCATTATCACGATACGTTTGTTTTGAAATATTGGAATACATTGGTAGACAGGTGTTAACGACTGTTGTCTGGCGGTGACTATAATTGGGAAAAGGGTAGGCAGATTGATTGTAACAGGGAGCGACCGTATTATCATTAAACGTGTACAACATCGCTAAACAAAGTCGTACGAGATTTATCTCACCAACGTTATATCAACTATCCCACAGAAGCACAAGTTATTTAAAACAAACATATATCTCCGTTACATAATTACGAGAAACCTCATCATTTTGTAGGAGAACAAGATCATAAGTTATAAACGGTTCGTTATAATTCTCAAGTATGTTTACACTGACAGACAAACATTGCGTGGTTTGATGTAAATCGCTGATCTGCCGTCACTAATATTATTAAACAATGTGGTGCTTTATTTGAAACATCGTCTAATAACTAAGGACAGTCGGAGAAAACGGTCCCAACGTCTTATGTTATTGTAAAATTATTATGAATATTGTAAAACAATGGAATCTTGTGAACTACTTCGGTTTCAGGTTTGCGTTACGGGTATGTTATTGTGCGAGGTTAGTATTTAAATAAATTATGTGGTGGTGGTAACGGAGCTGTGTTTGATATTTCAGCTGTGTTTTTGGTAGACAGTATATTTGATTCTATAGATGTAATTGATAGTGACTACGTTTCTTACAGGAAGGATGACTTTTTGCTTTTTAGGGTTCCGTACAAGAAGGGTCCAAACGGAGCTCTATTATAATTTCTGTCACTCACGTCACGTGTCTGTCTGTCCGTCGTCTGTCACACAGGTTTTACATCCAAACGGTTGGCTCTACAGTCTTCAAATTTTCACAGTTTATGCATCTTGTTGACCCAAAGCCATACAAATTAACATATTTTTTTTTAAGTTTTGTTTCCCATATCTACTGTTAAAGGGGGTGACAAAAAATTTGAGCTACCCTATCGAGTGAGCTATCGTTGTTTAGAAGTCGTTTAGTAGATAAATACTATATTTATTATTTAATAAAATACTGGAAAGCAAACGCTCTGTAACGCTTGACATTCCTATACTAGATTTGTATATTATTATTATTACTAGCTGTGCCCGCGGATTCGCTCCCGTCAACTGCCTACCCTACCCTACCTATCTAACCTATCCTATCTACCCTACCCTATATAGATACCCTAACCTACTTACCCTAACCTACACTACCCCTTACTACCTACCCTACCTTCTTGCCCTACCCTACCTACCTACTTTACCTACCCTATCTTATCTACCCAAACTTCATATATACCCTACCTATATACCTACCCTACCTACATACCTATCTACTATCTTTTTTCTTTACTTTTTCTATCTAAGAACCTTCTCCTAACAATAAAAAACACAACAAAAAATAATTAGTAAAATCGGTTAAGCCGTTCTCAAGTTATAGCGTGCCCAAGGGTAATAAGGGTTCATTTTTATATACATATATAGATGATAAGATAGGAAGTAGGATTTGTCTGTTTGGTAGGTGAGTCTGTGCCTCTTTTTAAATTTTCAAGCAGATTTTTCTTTAACAATGCTTTAAATTTATGTCACAGACTTTTATCATAACAAAAATCATGGCGATGCTATGCACCATGAAAACAAATGTCAAAGTAGCCAATATCTTCATAACGTGTTTCATTGAATGACAATAATGGCGGATCTGCGGTCATAAAGATGGCGATGCGCGTTAAAACTTGCGCACTTACGTACGTCCGTGTTCGAGACGACAGTCGTAAATTATAACTAATGCAGGGTTATGGTTCACTTCTGTAATTCAGGATACAGGTATCTAGCTAGGTACTAGGTACATAGATTTTATTATAGGTTTAGGTGCTTATAGGTAGATTCGATCGAAAGACGGGCTAAGAGGCTCATCGGCAATGAAGTACTGGTCGAATCTAGGCTCCAGAACCTGGAACATCGGTGTGATAGAACTGCATCAACTGATTCCTCCTAGCCCGTTCCATCATCGGACTACAAGACTTACGGCGCACCAAACCTTTTGGGAATACTTTTATTATGCGTACAGCAAAGGAATGGAATTCCCTGCCGGAGTCTGTGTTTCCTGATAGCTACAACCTGGGAGTCTTTAAGTGAAGAGTGAATAGGTTTCTTCTAGGCAAGCGTGCTACAACGTTGACCACATCATCGCTTACCATCAGGTGAGATAGCGGTCAAGCGCAAGCCTATAAACAATAAAAAAAAGTCATGTGGCACTCGGGGATTGCCGCGGTAAAGCTATTGCATAGCATTTATTCTAGATCCGGTCCTGGAAAATGCGTCTGAATGTCGAATTGTATAGAGTTGCAAAACCACAATATTTTAATTTTACCATACTCCTAAAAATTTATGACCCTTATTAACATTGAAATAAGGTCCACATTGATCACCATTGTTATTTTCGTTACGGAATTTCTGGATTCGGTCTCCACGCTCAAGGCCCGCGATAGAAGCTATGCAATAGCTTAAAAGCTAGGTGTAGATAAAGAGCAGTGGTGGCCCCGACATACGTGTTGTAGGATTTGGGTTCGAGTCCAGGCAAGAGCTTTACTTAAAACTTAATAAGAAAGTTATTTTTCGCTTAGTAGTGTTTTGTTTTGCAAGTTGGTTTAATTTATTTGTTATTTTTTATTTTATTTTCTTCTTTTTAGTTTTGGCATCTGCTCTAAATTAACATGAAAACCATTTATAGCCAGTGGTCTTCTCATAACAATTCTAAACAAGCCTAAACACGACTGGGATACCTTGTTTTATTACGGAGTGCCGGAGCCTACCTTCCGGCTTCATACCCAGATCAGGTGGATGGTACAATTTTCATTAGAACCATTAATTTAAATTTGTTTCTTCACAGTCATTTAAATCAATCTGCCTAGCCTCTACCCAACTATATTGGGGTCGGTTTCCAGTCTATCCGGATTCAGCTGAGTACCAGTGTTTTACATGGAGCGACTGCCTATCTGACCTCCACAACCCAGTAACTGGGTAACATGGTACCCCTTGGCTAGACTGGTGTCAGATCTCAAGCTTCTGACTACTCGTAACGATTGTCAAAGATCTTCAAATAACAGCCGGGACCAACGGCTTAACGTGCTTTCCGAGGCACGGAGGAAACTCTGTATGTTGAAATGGTCACCCATCCACGGACCGACCTCGGCAAGCGTTGCTGAACCTTGAAGATCGACCCGTGCGGCTGTTATTATTTAGCTACGAACTCCTTCACAGGCATTTAAATAATTCTGGAAATAGTTTTTCGCATTTGGCCTAGAGCGACCGCTCCATTCGCTCTACCCCAGGGCTTGCTGGGCTTAGGTATTTGGTAGAGTAGGTACCAATTTTCCCACGCACAAAGCCCCATGACCCCTCACAACACCTACAACAGTGATCTATTGCATTGTGTCTATACCATAGTATTCAAACTACATGTTGTTACAAAATTATACATCCATAGTACATAATTGCCGCAAAATGTAGGTGCACATTAAAATAGTAGGTAGGTAATTATTGTCAACGGCCTAGCTGGTGTAGGGACACGAAAAAAGTATCGATACTTTTTGGTATTGAGTACATTTCTATTCGATACCGATACTTTTGAACTCGATCCTTTTACTCAATGAGTACTTTTTGGCAGGTATCGTATCGAATAAGAAACGGCTTAGGTTATGGCAACGCCATCTAGTTCACTCGTTCTGAACCTTCTAGAACATTACATCGATCTTTGCTCAAAATCGTTCCTTCCGTTCACAGTTAAATTCCTAAACTTTCCTTAATTTATTTACTACACTAATCAATCACTCATTCACTCACTCGTTCACCGTTGTCATTTAATTTTGTCGTATTAGTTTCGCGCTTTGTTTTTCTGCTATATTAATACGGATTTTCATATTTTTTGCTTGTTTATTATTTTATTACAAGTGTCATCTTAAAGTACTCACTATTATTCTGTGCTGTTTAACTGTGTAGTCTATCGATATTTGAGTAATATTGACCTATGCTCTATGCGCATTAGGCCCTAAGAAAAGTACTCGATAACTTTAGTTTCGATACTTTTATGAGTACGATATTTTTTTACGATACTACTCATGAGTACAGCATTGATACTTTCTATTCGATACCGTGACCCTAAGCTGGGGTGCATCCACTAATGGTTCCGTACCTTGCATTACCTAAAGATATAACAATAGATTCTGAAATTAAATACAGGGTAGAAATATGACAATATAATTCCTTTTTTAGTTCATCGTTGCCCCTAATGGTATCCATTGATTTATTTTTTACCGATTTACTTTGAATTTTTGAAAGGCGGTTTTTCACCTCAACTCATGTTTATTGATTAAGACATAAATGGAAATTTGTGAGTTACTGGAGTTATGGTTAGTATTTTCTTTTTATACATTTATTTATTGGCCTATCTACAATTGTTTCACTAATAATTACTCACAAATCACAAAATTAAGTTAGTTTGCCCTCACCCTTAGGATTCTCTTCCTTACTCATCCCTCAGATTGACAACGTGACTTTTCGATAGTGTTTGACAATCCTATATTTTTTTCCAGTCGAGCTTTTGGTCTGTATCTGAGTTGGCGACCATGTTTGTATGGGGACATAAATATTAATAATAATAGAGTACGTATCTCATTTTATTTTTTACTCCTAAGTGTTCAATAAATAAATACAGTGCCCTGTAACTAGTGTATTGGCTTGTCATACATATCAAGATCCTTTCTTTATTTATAAGGGCGAAAATACTATTAATGTGTGTTATCTACTGTAAAAGTTCCAGCATTGGGACTACAAAACCGTCCGAGATAAGAAATTATCCTATCTTACCACCCGTGTTTAATTAAATACAATTCAGTTTTCTGACTTATTCCGTCAAGTTCTTTTTTTGGATAAGCCCGCCAAACTATTCCCGACTACTATAATTTATATTACAACTTCTAAAAGCCAGGAGAAAAGTGACAAGAAAATAAAGCTTGACGAGTCCTTGTGAAGCAATACAACTGTTTTGGATCCCGCTGCTAAGGAACACCGGAGGAGTAAGAAAATAAAAAAAGAAGTCTCAGTATGTAATTGATGGAATTGGTAACCCATCCACAAACTGATCTCGGTAAGCGTTGCTTAGCCTTGAAGATCGATCCGTGCGGGTGTTATTATTCATATTCAGCCATTCTGAATTAATTAAAACTCATGTTCGTACAAATTAAAAAGAATTTAAAAAAGTGTTAATATCACAGATATAAATATAACTAGATGACGCGATAGTATGTACATCGCGTATCAAAAAACGGAGTAAAATTACGATCGTACTTTGAGCTTTTCATTTAGCATTATCGGCACCGGCGATCCACCGAAATCTAGAAAAAGGCCTATTTATGCCATATTGAGCTGTAAAGACTGTATAGAAAAAGTTAGCCGAGGCATTGGAAATGTTTTCTTTCAATGGTAAGTAAATTTGTTTTTAAATTGTGTGTGAAAAAGTGGAAAGCTTAGTTTTCATACAGATGGAGAAACTTGCGTTATCTAGGTAGATGTATGTCTGTGGTTAGTATGCAAGTTGTCAGTTTTTATCTCGAGTCGGTCAAGCGTTCGTCGGCCGAGACATGCTCGCGTGTAGTGTTGCCGATTTTGAGTATTTTTGACGTGCCCGAATATGGCTCTTTGATACAGGGCCGAATTGGGATGTGCCAAAATAATTGCGGGAAAATTGGCTGTTGTGTTTTTTTTGTAAATTATTATAAATTTACTTAATTTTATACAAGTTTTGGAACATTACAGTGCAAAGGAATTATATTACCTACGTAACATATTTAAAACATTACGAAAAAAATATGTAACATATTGTCAATCGCTTGGCAGTTGCTGTTGTCAACAGCATGTCGCAGGATTTATTGCAACTTTTGCGGCCAGGAAATGCGGTCGCAGACATCTCTCAATTTCCTAAGTGAAAAGTCATAATTCGAGGTTTGGCTGTCGCCTATATTCCATAAACTGAGAAAGAAAGATATATACTCTGCCCCTATGTCTTCCTTTTGACATTTATAGTTGTCAAATTTGTACACTAGGCCTCTGTTGGCAGCGCAATTAAAAGCATCTTTTGAGGGTTCTAGTCAATGATATTCAAATAAACAGATACGTTATACACTCACAAAACAATTGAAAAAAGTGTGCCGCATATAGCGGCAGCACACATACACACTTTTCATTCATCTAACATTAAAAAATATTTATTTTAATCAATAAATAAATAAATTACAAATACACACGATGGCATTTATTTTATTTTGTTTTTTTTTCAACAAAGCCTATCGCTCTTCGCCATGCGTGACATAAACTAAAGATTAAAGGTCACAATTGTGACCTATTCGTGTCTTCAAAATGCGCGCGCTCATAACATATCTGTATATTTGAATATCATTGGTTCTAGTGCTTCTAAAGATAATATATCATCAAAAAAGAAATCTAGCAGATAAAGAGGCCAAAGCAGTAGCTATTTATTAGTTACTTCCCTTTACGGACAATAATATAATTTACAAACACATTCATATTTATTCCTAATATTTTTTTTTACTTGTTTGAATAACACATAAGTGTGATAAGCATCAAAATTCCAAAATGTTATTTATATCATTACCGAAGACCAAATCACCAGATTAGTCCCTATCTGCCTGGCTGATATGTATTTACGCCTAAACCGCTAAATCAATCTTGATGATTTTTACTACAAAGATAAAGAGGACCATGGAGAAGGGTGAAGAATACTTTTGATCCCGGAAGAATGTTTTGTTGGAATAATTGCCGACTTAAACGCGGATGAAGCGGCTGGTAAAAGCTAGTTATTGATCAAATAAAAAAAAAGTAGGGTCGTTGGACATGTGTACACATAAGTATTAATAGATCTAAAATAGATGCCTTGTAGCCGTTTGACATACAGAATAATGGAAAAAACAACTAGCTTTAACAGTTAAGTTTATTTCAGAGACGAATTCAGAAAAATGTATTTAAATGCAATGCATTGAGCAGTGATGGCCCCAGGCAAGCGCTTTACTTTGTTTTAATTATTGTTCTAAAACCAAAAATTTGATCTGTTTTGTTTCTTTCCACAGAAACAGAAATAAAGCAAACTGTTCCACGTGTATTGCGAATTAATCAAAGCTCTTTAGCAATATTTCAAGCAATACGGAATAGCTATCAAGAATGACGTCTTAAACGGAATGGGCTGCCTCGTGGACATTTGTCAATTTCTCAGTAAGCAATAAAATGAAAATACAAATTTATTTTCAGTGCTCTTCCACAGAATCAATAAGGGAACACGTGTCGTGCTCCCACTTCAAGTTTTCTGTTCGAAGAAATTGGTAGTTCTGTCACACCGTCAGCAAAATGCATAATTTCGTATACACAGCTTCCGACTCTGAAATGTTAAATTCTAAACATTTTTCAGCGAATTTATCTTTATTTTAAGCACTGGAGCCGCTGCCAGCCTTATTCTTTCCTTACACACATAAAATTGTGTTCCTACAGTCCACATCATTTGCACAGCCTTATCCCAAATATTTTGTGGTTGACTTCCAGCCAAACCTGATACTGCTGATACCATTATTTTATATGGACCTGCTTATTTGACGTGCAACACCCAGTAACTGGTTAACACGAACCAACTGTCAGTCAAGCTAAAAAACAATTGAGGAATGTATAATACGATATGTAAATAATGGTAGTGGAGAAAAGTTTGACAGACATCTTACAGCTATCCCCTCTGTGTCAACATCGCATTAAGGCTCTTAAATTTCGTAATTTGGCAACAGAACAGAAGATTACGATACTGTGTGATAGGCGGCCGCGCCTGTTGAATGTTTTTATAGATTGCAGCAGGTAACTATCGACCGGCTTCGTCGTTTCTTACTAACAATACAATAAACTAATACCAGTATGTTTTGATTCCGGCAAATGACTCATAGTTAGTACTACACGAGACGCCTATCGTTTTTCTGTGTTGGAATATATAGCCTCACAAGCTTTTGCCTGCGATTCCTCTGCGTACCTCGAATAGCCATTTTTTTCTTACCCTTACTTGAGAAATTTCTGGTTTACCATACAAACTTCCACTCCCGTTTCCACACCCTTAAGAATGAGTTCTGGGATAAAAACTATCCTATTTCCTTCTTCTCAGGTTCTCAAACTATCTCCATAAATTTACGCGTGAAACGTAACAGGCAGACAGACGGAGTTACTTTTAACGTTAATTGGAACCAAACGGTCGTTTATTTTTGAAAAGGATCTGTAAATATGCTTTTTTAGACTTTCGCACACAATTTGTTACTTACCAAAAAGTTATTTATAGAGTTTCTTACGACCATAAATTTATTTTTGAGAAATTATTTGGCTTTAGACATACGCATTAAGATGATGATAGTCGCCAACGACCTTGAAGGAGCAAAACGCGCACTCGTTTCACACCCGCGCCAAAATTCGCTGGCTTTTTGTACTTTCCTTATTATTCTATGGCTTTTAAAGAAAGCCTTAGATCAATATTTAGATAATTCAATTGAATTTAAGATTGTGAACGTTTCATTATTGCGATTGTCGTTTTTTTGCCCGTGTTAGACATAACATTTACAAATTAATTACACTATCTTATGCTAATAAACTTAAAATTTTCAAAGATCACATTATAAAAAAATGGTCTAACGTAACATATTTTGCCAAAAAAATACGACTAGCCGTTTAGACGTGAATCTCATTTAGTGTATCTGCGCCTTAACCTTTTTGGGAATAGATTCACACTGAATTCAGCTAAGCTGTGGAATTCCCTGCCGGAGTCTGTGTTTCCTGATAGCTACAACCTAGGGGTCTCTAAGTCAAGAGTGAATAGGTTACTTCTAGGCTAGCGTGCTACACCCTCGACCACATCAAACGCTAGACCGCGCGAAACTATTTATAACTATTTTAAATTAATGTCAGTCTCGTGTGTACTCATAATCTCATTTTACCACATTTTTACCACAAAACTGTACGCATGTTTTTCAACTTAAATAAAAAATGTAACTTTTAGCTATTCCTGTTTTCTTAAACAGCCGGTTAAACCTATACAAAAATAGTAATTTTAAGACATTTCAACGTTTTAGGAGTCATTATCGTGTTATTCTAACATCCCTAGTCCGGCCCTGAGTGCTGGGACTGGTTTGCAACTTTGTTGCAACGGCAACAGCAATTGTTTTTTTACTTTTTTATCCGAACAACTTCGAGCCGGTCCTTATTGTACGCGCGTAAGACGATGGCCTACTGACACATATTGTTTTGAGGATATTTTTGTTCGTAGATATATGAAGTTTTTTTTTTGGAAAAATTGGGAATACTTTGGGTTTTAGTGCTGGAATTGATTTTTCTCAAACATGCATGGAAATATTGTTTTTATTTTAGAAAAAAGAACACGCGCAGTACCGAATTTACGGACAAAGAAAATCGAATCCATTACTGGAACGTTTTTTGAATTTGGAACATTACCACGCTCCAGCAATTTTGATCAAATACATTGCAGGAGGTTTTTTGAATTTGGAACATTACAACGTTGCAGCAATGTTGTTGTAACTTTTAATATTTATTAAATTAAATGTATAATATAAAAAATATGTTTTATTTCCCTGCATTATTTATAAAAAGTACTATATATGCCTCAGCGGAAATGGCAATTTCCTGTCTCGTATTAGTGAAGTCCTCTCCTACGGCTCGGCCTTCAAACTCATACTCGACCTACAACTGCCTATTTCCCGGCCTTTACAATAATGTACTATTATTTAAGCTAGGTGTTAATAATAATTCTTTTTTGCGATTAACAACGAGACTCATAGTGTAAGTAACAATCATTTAGTAACAAAATAAAGTTTTCGTTAAAACCAAATACTATTTCAACAACTGAATCCGAAATCAAACAATTAGTTCTCCTACAGAGTAAAATAAAGAAACGGCAGTGTATATTTTTTTTTTTACTTATTCTCCATCCACTTATAAATGTATGATTGCTCAAGCAATGTAGCATAATTGCATTGTTAGGTTCCGGCTCCAAGGGACCTTGCAATTTTAATTCATAAGTAGTAGCAGCTACTTATGAATTAAAATGAACATAGCAGCATTAATTAGCTAGCAGTTACATTATTTGATTAGGTTTTCTTTTACTATAGAGTAAAAATCAAATAATGTAACTGGTAGCTGTGGTGCATCGCTAATAAGCATGCATTCGTTGCAAATGGGTGCCTTCCGATAAATTAATTACCTACTTTAACATTGGAATAAAATCACGTCCGGAACTCTGAATATAGAATGTGAAAACATATATAAACATATACATATCACAATCTGAGTGTCATCATCATGAGTGTAATAAGCAAAAACATGCAAACCAAAAAAAATATGTGGTTACCCATCCAGAAACCGTCCTTGGTTAGGTTTGCTTAACTTGGCACCTTCACTGATCCAGCCGCTCAAGAAGTAGATTTAAGTTTTTAAGTGATTTTGCTTTTGATGACCATAGGTTATTTATTATACGATTACACCTACTTATTATATATTATTTTGCTCTTGATTTTATTATACTTTTATTACCTATATATTTTTTTTTATAACCATAGATTTTGATAGTGTTTTCTTACCATTTAAATAGTCACAAATTGCACTGAGTTGAAACTTATCAAGGCTGAAAATATCCCACGGATTTTAGGGTTCCGTAGTGAACAAGGAACCTTTATAGTTTCGCCATGTCCGTCTGTCCGTCCGCAGCTTAGCTCAAAAACTCCTCGTACTAGAAAGCTATAATTTGGCATGGATATACATATTAATCACGCCGACAAAGTGATAAATAAAAAATAAAATTTGGTAACTCGTAAAGTGGCGATTTTTTTGTATGGGGTAACGTTGTAAATTCAAATTCAAATTCAAATTCAAATTCATTTATTGCTCAACACAGTACATAAAAATACACTTCCAGATGTCAGGTGAATGCGCAGTCAACCGTGTTCCACCAATTTAGGCTTGCAAAATTATAGTTACAATAATACAATGTTATAAATTAAACTAAAATTACAATTGAACGTATATGTCATTAATAAAAAATAAAAATCTAAAACGTGATCAACGTCATAAATTAAAAAAAATGTATAAAATGTCATTAATTAAAAAAAAAAAAAATCTAAAACGTATTCAGTGTCATAAATTAAAAAAAAAATTATAAAATGTCATAAATAAAAAATGGTATAATATGTCATAAATTTAAAACGCATCCAATGTCAAAAATTAAAATTATATCCAATATCATACATTAAAACAAGCCATTCAAAGATATTACGGATCTGTGAAAACCATTTTTTGATTCAGGGATCCGTTTGCGTAAAATTAAGTTTTCAATGGCTAATTTTTATTAGAGTCAAGTGTCCCCGCCCCCCTGCCGGCTAAACGGTTGTTTTTGGATATGTGAAAAAATGCACGGCAGTAATATATGTAACGAAATTAAAAGGAAAACTATCATTTATTCACAGCTATGTAGGCTTTACAAGTTTACGAGTAATAGTCGACCAACTTATAAAATGTACTTGGAGACGTAAACCGTTTGTATATTGATGTATGGAGAGTTGGAGACAATAGTTTTCAAACGGCAAAGTTAATTTTGTCCCTTCGTTAGAGCAATGTTCGGTGCTTTCATTGTTTATGAACTTTAGTAATGTTTATGTTACCTTAGGTATTCATATTCACCAAAATAAATAGGTGAATATGAATACCTATTTATTTTGGTGAATATAAACAGTTACAATGTAACTGTAACATAGTTTATACGGAATCCTATGTGTGTATATTGCTACCTTGGGTTACATTATTGCAATTTTCATAAGGATCTCTATTTTTTTTTTAAATTATATTATACCTATGACACTCAGGCATAATGTAGCTTTCTAATGGTGAAAGAATTTTCAAAATTGGTTCAGTAGATCCAGAGATTACCCCTTACAACGTCACAAACTTTACCTCTTTATAATATTAGTATAGGTTTATGTATGTTCGGGCATAACTCCGTCATATATAAACGTATTTGCAAAATTCTTTTTTTGTTTGAAAGAAAATTATTCCGCAATGGACCCATTTAAATTTGGTAAAGATCTGATGAAGAACTTCGGCGATATACAACAGAACTCTTCAATAAATGACGTCAAAATATCTCGGGGTTGCTGCAATCGCATGTCTGTTTATTGCTGGCCAGTATATTCCGAGGATGTGACGAAGGCATCGGTTGACGAAGACCTAGACACAAAAAAATAAACACCTATGTAATGTTCTATTAATTAAAAATAATAAATAATGAAAATTAGGCCAATGCGTAGCGGGGCTAGTATGTTTAATTTGACGCAACTGAGGAAACATGTACTAAAGGAGTGTGTGTGTGTTTGTTTGTGTGCTGTAGCTACTGGCCGTAAAAGGTCGGAGATCCGATCTTATGGATAAGAGAAGTTAAAAAATTATATTTAATCATTTGGTAACTGTCTTTTTGAGATATGTTGTATGAAAGTGTTGCCAATTTGTCACTGGAATGAGCTCAAAAAATATTTTAAGAATACTTCTTGATTCAAACTTTATGTGAACGAACGGACTAAGAAAGAAACATTAAAATTTATTTGATAACATCTAATGAAACACAAAAATGAGAAAAAAGATTTTTGTAAAATATAATGGTGTCTACTGTCTACCCTCCATCTCCTTAATCAGATCAAATAAATGAAAAAAATAACCGGCCAAGTGCGAGTCGGGACTCGCGCAAGAAGGGTTCCGCACCATTATCGCAAAAAACGGCAAAAAAAACACGTTTGTTGTATGGGAGCCGCACTCCAATATTTATTTTATTCTGTTTTTAGTATTTCTTGTTATAGCGGCATCAGAAATACATCAACGGTGAAAATTTCAACTCTCTAGCTATCACAGTTCATGAGATACATACAGCCTGGTGACAGACAGAAGGACCGCGGAGTCTTAGTAATAGGGTCCCGTTTTTACCCTTTGGTTACGGAACCCGAAAAACGACTGCAGATATATACTATTTTACAAAAATCGATCTCGATCGGTTAGCGGACAGTGACAGCAAAATTATTTTAAAGACACTTATATGACATACGAAAAGAGTGGCCTTAAATTGCACCTCTGATAATATCAGATTCAGCCACTTCTCTTTTTATGAGAATAAATACATTTTTATATTTTAGACCAATAGCGTATTTTTCAAATAATTCGCATTTCTAGCAACACCTAGAGCCGTGGTCGGCTAATTAGAACCATCCTTTATTTTCAAATGACATTTGCGTGTTCCTATCAGACCAACTGTAACATATCCAGACACTTTCAAAGTGTATTATAAATAATCTTTTAGTGCACGCACTGTTGAGGAGTTGACATGTTTAACTTGTGTGGTACAGAGTTACCGATGTTATATCTCCGTTTAAATTTCGAACTGTCAACATAATTACCGGCTTTTTTTTGTTTCGTTGGTATGTGGATTTGTTTATGGCCTGAATTAGGTAAATATTATGTTATACAAATAATTATAGAAAGAAAACTGTTAGAAACCGACTTAAAAAAAAGAGATATTCTATGTTCGTATATTTTTGGAATACTTTTCTTTCATGCAATATTGAACTAGGTCAATAAACAAATTGTAGTGTTATAAAAAAAAGAAAACTCTGTAAAGCCACGTTAACTTATAATTTTGAATTAAAAAGTTATTGACCGTAAATATAAATACAGGAAAACAAAGTAAAACATTAAAAAAACCGCCAATTGTCAATACCGTATTATTTTAAATGTTTAGTATATTTAGTAAGATAGAAACTTAGGAGTGACATTTTGGCAAAGTTTGAAGGTATTAAGCAGAATACACGTGCTTATCCTCAACGCAGTTACAACAGGTTTAATGATGGCTAAAGCTTTCACGTAAAGTACAATTCCATAACGAAATACTGGTAATACTAACACAAAAATTAATGTGATTAAAAATATGATACTAAAGCCACTCCTCGGGGATCCGCACCGCGTTCAGTAGTACCTCTCCAAAACTGGATTACGGACTGAGACCACGCCGCAGTTCTCCCAATAAAACCTGGACAACGGAACCCATTAAAAGATGTTCGGCATTACGAAGATTACGCTAATGCGCTTTGCCCGTGGGCTTAGCCGATGTCGGCTCAACTGATATCTGTTTTGATTCATGGTGCATAAACTCTTGTCAGCGACAAGGTATTTTTAATGATTAACTTGTCACCAGTCTTGGCAGGACTGCCCAGTCCCTGGAGGACTTTCACTGTCGCGACAGTGAAACGACAGTTGGTGTCTCTGACAGAGGTCAGTCGCAAAGACATGCGGTCCGCGGGCTCCGGCGCGCCCTTCTCACATTTTTGTCAATCAATTTGTCCGAGAAATAATTGTCTTCTCTTTTCTTGACAAAAGAAATATTAAAATTCCAGTAATTGTAACCGGCCTGTTTTGACAAATTAAAAAGAGGCTAAAGCAAAGCGTCTTGTAGCGATTACGCTAAAACTGGTCTCAAACGGTTTCAGGAAGAAAACGCGTTTGAAGTAAATAAATAATGCACAGTTACTTAAAAAATGCCATAATTCAACAGGTCATTTCATTGCGTCACCAGTATAGGTAATATTTTTCTTCAGGAAAGAAAGAAATATAATAAATCTAAAATCTAAATAAAATAATATCTAATGTGTGTGTTGAATTTTGTGTCTGAGTATCCAGACATTTTGAGAATCTGACTTTTTGCTATATAAATGTTCTGCTATACAGACCATCTGATAATTGGACGTTTTGCTACATGGTCATTTTGCTAATTAGACTTACTGCCTCATTAGACATTTCGCGCTGTTGGACATTTAGCTACTTAGACCTTCTGATCGTGAGGGGTAATACCTTACCTAGTGCACGGGGAGGCGCCAATATTGAATGCATTATGTAAATTAGCAATTAATAACATAGTCATTAGCGTTGGTGCAACTTCAAGTGCGACAGGCTGTTAAATTAGCTATGAATGTGAGATCTTGGATAGCGTCACTTGTCGGTTCGAATTGTTTTTTTATTACAGAAAAAAACGTGGTCTATGTGATAGTAGGTAGAATGAAATTGAATGGGGTGGTGGAATTTATTATCATCATTTCGATATCGACTTTCCTAAACACATGAACTTTTGTCTGTTTGCCATTTCAAGAATAGTTCTCGCCAAACTTCTAGGCCGTGCTAAAGTTAGCTTTCCACTGCGCAGCCATTGTAGCCAACTTCAGGGCGTCCAACAAGTTTTGCGAGAATTATAGGTAGTAAACACGACACTAAATACCAATTCATCACCAGGTTTTATCAGGTTTGCTAATAAGCCTGTAAGGAGAGTACAAGGTCAACGTCCTCGCGGCCCATCACCCACAAGACGGACAGACCTCAATATCCTTTGTTTCATGTAACCTGTTGTTTAAAATTATTTTATTTAATTAAAAATATTGTATCTTGTTCATGATAATTATTATTATATTATACAAACTGACTTATAAAAAGTATCTTAAGGATGAATAACTATCAGCCAAAGACCTTATACTTCTTACAACTAGACTGTGTACCAAAATATTTTGTTTAGCTAAAATGAAATCTATCATAATACACCTAGGATAGCTATTTCCTTATAAGCGGTAGCTAACCAAAAGCGGTCCTGGCGAGAGGGTTTCCGCTGGTAGTGTGTCCTTGTCTGACCTCTTGCTAGCTCAACTAATCATTGGATTTGGTAGAAATGGTAGAAAATTTTATATTTTCTTTTTATGTTATACCAAAACGAACAAATCATAGACTTAGACACGTATTTCAATATTTCTAGAAAAGTATATAAATATTTCTACAGTTCCTATATTTAATCAATTCGTTGTATTTTTAAAAATGTTAATTAATACTGAGTAAGAGTAGTACTTTTAAATGTTTGGGCCTGGTAATACTAAATGATGAAGGATGGTGGTTTGCGGATTTTTTGACGGACTATCAAGGAATATAAGTACTCTCTACCGAGAGCGGACTATGTTCGAGTGAAATTCAGCGGCTCTTAATATTATTTGCAAATTGATTCCTAGTGGAATACAATTGGTGTAGTTTTATTTCTCAACTGTCTACGTAGCTGGTCAATATGTGAAATCATAGAGATCCTTTGAGGTATATTTAGCTGCCGGTATTTCAAAGCTCCGTCAGAAGACTGCAGGGTCATTTAATGTCTTACCTTCATGAGCTTGAGAGTAGGGTCAGAGAGCTTTTTGTTCCAATCTATATGATAGTCTTGAAGAATGAAACTTGAAGGGACTTGGGATTTGAGGATTATTGAGTCGTCCCTCTCTCTTCGAACTTCAGATACCCTTTAATACTCCATCGTAAACTGCTCAATTTCTCTTCGAGTTCGGTGATATTTTCGTCGGTCCGGAGTGTGCTCGTTTTGTACGTTGCCAGGTCCAGTCGTCGGTATTTGTTGGGATAGCCGGATCTCGTCCGGGATTCTTAGCACCCCTTGCCATTCCGTAACCTCGACCGCTACCGTAGCCGAGGGTACAGGCTGCCGGGCAATAGGGGCTATGTTTTATTTGTGCTATTCATGGGGAGTGCTTTGCAGGCTTGTTGGCGATCGCAGTATGCTTGTTACAAATGCACAGAGAACGCTGCTGGCCATTCTCTGGTTTTTCCCTTAGTCGCCTCTTACGACACCAACGGGCAAACATGGGATGGTGAAATTCTTTACGCCCACCGACACCATACGGTTAGTGATATAGATACCAAAAAATATAAACACTTTTTTTTTAACTATAAATTAGGTAGGTTTAGGTAGCGCAGTTGGGTAGCATCGACATATCGGAATACTTAAACTATCGTTTTTACAATCAATTTGTCCCGTGCTCTGTTTGGTCATGGTCACCTCATTAGAAAGAGACACACTACCAAAGGGAGCCCTCTCGCTCGGACCGGTTTTTGCGCCATAGTGCACAGTCTAGTTGTAAGAAGTATAAGGTCTTTGCTATCAGCCCACCTGGGGACCTGTCTACCTGTGGGGTTGCCATAAGGTCTTAGAATAAGGTTATTTTGAGTGTGCGTAAGGGACAGCTGTATATGACTTGTACACATCGGTCCCATTTTTACAGTCAAACTATGATAGTTTTGATACTTCAGGGTACGGAGGCAGGTCAGGTTGTATTGTGACACAGGCCAAAATTATCAGAAACTGAGAGAGTGCACTACACTATTTTCCGTGACCATGGCAGGGCTAGTCTCCGATGACCCTATCATCATCTTGAAAGACCACTTCAGAGCATAGGCCCTCCAAGACAAGTGAAGTCACACATACCTGATACTTATATGTTCTTGTCTCTATTTCCAGGCGGCGCAGGAGCCCACGGCCCCCGCTTCGACGTCCACGTCAGCATCAGCTTCCACGTCGACGTCGAGGTCAGCGGCAGGCGACGGTGCGAGCACCTCATAGGGAGCTTTCGCCAAAAGTTGGGACTCTGTGTATATTTCCAGGACACCTAGTGCTAGATCTGTTAAGTTACGCCCACACGAAAATGTACCTTATGTTATGTTGTTATAAGACTTGTATTTTTTTTTGTGCACTGATGTGTGATGAGGCCTTGTTTTTGAAAATGGAGTTTTTGAAATAATATGGAGATCTGACTCGAAAATTAGCGAATGAAAAGAAATCTTGGAATGTAGTACTTAGTTGTGACGTTAAATTCTCTTTATGTCCAGCACAACTGTATTTAAACAGCCAATGATTTATTTCGTAAATTCAAAATCGCAATTTGGTATATCCGAGGATCCACTATCTGTTTGTATCAATATCACATCTGTATTCCAAATTCGGAAAACTTGAAATCCTCCATTACGTCATACGAATATGGAACGCCGTCGCCATTCAAACCTGACGATGAAAAAGAAATTGTCAATGGTTCGAAAATTATAGAGTGAAAATAAGGTCGTATTCACATATCGGTGCGTTGACGATCACAATCCATAGAGAAATGTTTATTTTTTTTACAACACCTTATAATTAGGAGTCGTACGATGTTATCAATATTGTCTGTCCTATCATTATACTACTGTGTGAGCTTTACTTTGTATTGCACTAACATTTTTATCACCTGCTCCTTTAATTATCCGAAATCAGATAGTGTGCTTTTGTATGGAAGCAATGGTCTATTTTATGGGGTTGCAATTTGTAGACAAAAAATTATACAAAAACAATGTGGTTTGGAATATAGTCTGGGGTTGACAAATATAAATTAAGTTTAATTTTTACAGTTGTGACAGTTTTCCATTCGGTCTTTCGCTGAATATTGATAGATGTTCATTCGTTCGTTCGAATTTGGCAATTCTCCATTAATTCACATTCACATAACAACTTTAAAAACTCAAACTGCACATCGAAATTCTGAATTATTCTCGTATAAGCTCCCTCGATTCATCATGTCCAAAAACGTACATTTTAATTAATTATCGTTATTATTTCGATATTGTTACATGCATTTTAACATCTGAATCCGAACAGATTGAGTGAGGTGCATTAACTTTTAAACGAGCTTACATTTTTAGCGAGTTTTTATTTAAGATGATGACGTAATTGATCAAAGCACCAGAATTTAAAAGTTTACCGATTTTTTGTCTAACTAGCCATATATACTTTATTATTCTGTATTGGACTTTATCTTCTTATACATTTTTAGTCATTCGGACCGCTCATTCTTTTGTAAGATATTTTGGTTCTTTTTTGCTTGTTTTCGTTTGGTCCTTTGAAAGAGAATGACAATTCTTGGTGTAGAAATTAATGGACCCGGGACCTGACAATATTGCGTGGAAATAAATCGTCATATCCCCGTTTCTTAGGTATTAAGACCTAGGACCAACATTTCAGTACTCAGTGTCTCACTCCTTTTTACGTCCATAATGTGCCAGTATTCGACTAGTTTTTCCTTTTCTGAGGCAGAAAAGTTCTGGTAGTTCGCGGTCGCCAGAACCGGAAGACGTTGCATTGAAAGGCCTCCCACTAGGTGGACCGATGACCTGGTTAAGGTGATATATACGCCCCAATGTAACGCAGTACTGGCCGTGCTCCCGCTCGATGCCAAAATACCTAAATTGAACCTCCTTTTGAACAGTTTTGTTTGCAAAATATTATTTGATTTACATATGCTATGTTAGGTATGAAGAAATGCCAGCCATCAATTTTTCTGTATAAAAATATTTTTAAACATCCAAGTCGTTTTGGAGGAGTTTCGAAAAGTTGCGGAAAAATATCGTGTTTTTAATTATTTTTTTAAAGCAAAACTATTACTTGATTCATGTACATAATTAACAACACGATATTTTTTCGCAACTTTTGGAAACTATTGCAAAATATTGGAAATGTTTAAAAATAATTTTATACAGAAAAATTGATGGCTGGAATTTCGTTTTACCTAACATAGCATTTGTAAATCAAATAATATTTTGCAAACAAAACTGTTCAAAAGGAGGTTCAATTTAGATATTTTGGCATCGAGCGGGCGCACGGCCAGTACTGAGTTACATTGGGGCGTATGTATCACCTTAAGGTTGCGGGGATCCGCTGGATGCGAGACGCACGAGACCGGTAAATGTGGCGACGCTTGGTAGAGGCCTATGTAGACGTGCCCAGCAGTGGACGTCTTTCGGCTGATATGATGATGATTCGACTAGGTTGTGGGTGTACTATATTATAGCTACTCTGCATAAACCTACGGAGAGTACAGGCTTGATAATAATATATTATGTTAACTAGGGATGTTACGGAAGTGATGATATCGGAACCGAAGTCGGAATCGGTGGTCTTAAGTTTGGTTTATCGGAATCGGAACTGGAACCAAAAACAGAATCGGTGGCTTGGCTGAAGAAAGATGTATTAAGAGAAAGCAAGTTTAATCAAATAATTTATACCTACATACATAAATTGATAATCAGCCTTTTTAATTTCAACTCATACACAATAGCTGTAGAAAACCTAACTAGGCGTTGAAAAAAACAAACAAATTTTCTAAAAAGTTTGTATGCGTTGACCGCCGCTGCGCATTGGCCTCCAATAACCTCGGATTTAAAAGTTTTGGAACCGATATCGAAATTGGAGATTTGAAAACAATCAGAATTGCCGACTTTTCGGCATCGGATCCTTAACATCCCTAATGTTGACTAGCAGACTTGTTTAGTGTAGTTTAGCTATTAAAATGGCCTTTGACGTTAAGTCATAACAATATTAATGTGTCGGACACAGCTAGGAATGTACGCAGGCGTCGGGCGGGGCATATGTAGCGCCGCCCCTGGCAGTTACAACGTTAACACGTAAAATGGCCAACGTAATATCACTGCTGTATGCGCCGAAGGGTAAGGCAGAGGTACTCCTATTTTAAACCCACGGTTTTCGCAAGGTTTGTTTAAGTCCCATTTAAAAGGTGGCTAGTCGTCAACCGGGCACAAGCCCAGCCTCCGGGTTGCTACGGAGAAATCCGAGATTAATACCCAATACCAATAAGCTCTACCCGAAAGTCGAACCGGACCGGACCTGATATGCTCACCGGTAGCGCTTGCAACCACTACATCAATGAAACAGTCGTCCATCGTCTAGCCCTGCCCCAATATACACTTACAACAAAACTATCGCATTGTCTATTTTAAACTATCACTGCAATTAGAAAATAATAAAGAAAAAGAAAGACAGAAATTTAATTGCCACAAAACGACATATAAACATTACATTACAAGAACAGTGGTAGTTGATTTTGAAAACAGTAGTTATTTTGTTTGAAAAGTGAAAAAATACAAAAAAGAAAATGCGAGTAACGACGTACGGAAACGTCTGTAGCGCATGTAAAGATAAAAACATCAAAACAAATACAGTAAGATATTTAAAATATAATACTTAAAAATATGTTGTGGTTAAAGGGAATGCAGGTATCAGAAACACCGAGGAGATGCATATACGGCACAAGATTGACTGGGTATAATTTTTTATTTTTTATTTTTTTTAAACGTTGCCCCACGCTAGGAATTTCTTCCTGTATCGTGGGTGCGTTTACAAACATATAAACTCACATACACAAACACCCAGAGCCGGAACAACTATCTGTAGGTCATACAAATATTTATAATCAAATAATACTGTATGCGCTTTTGAAGAAATCGGTAAGTTCTTGTTAGAAACACATAAAAACGATTACATAAAGTCGGTATATTCAATAGTTTCTGACGCATTATCCGAAACTAATTTCTTTAATTACTTTGAGCACCAATCAGAGCGGCTTCCGCGGGTGTAATGACCATTCTTCAGTATCTAACGATAAGAACCTTCACTTGTTATCGTTTGATATCACAACCATCAGCAACCATCGCCCAATGATGCTTAATTAATTTAAGAGAGTCATTTCTGATAAAGCGCAGAAACTGTCGAATATTCCGACTCCATACACACTTTCCTACCAAAAACTTACCGATCTTGAAAACGCATACAGTATTATTTGATTTAAAACTTTATTTTCTAATATTTTCTGCGATTTAAGTTCGAAATAGGGCACGCCTTTCCGATAGTTTTGCTCTCAAGTGTATTTGGAGTCGATGCTATATTCTTCTTCATCTATAAGTACTTCTCTATTAGTAGTCCCCCGTTCTCTTGCCTTTTCCTTCCTTTTCTTTAAATACAGACAAGCAATCAGTCACATTAAATTCACTGTATATACGACAAAGACCAAAAGACCGATGGATCGATTGCTGACCTGATTAAAGCTGAGGGATTCCGCTGGATGCGAGACTCTCAGGACCGTCTCCCACACACTCGGTCTCCCAAGTGTTCCCACTTTGGACAGCTTATGTTCAGCGGCGTCTTTAATTATGATGATGATGAAAATACGAATTTAGTTAGTTTAATTTTACTGTTATTTTTCTCTAGCTCAGACTAAAATTGTATCTACAAATTGCAACAAGCAAAGGTAATGGTGAAATTACTTGCAAATTAGTTAGACAAAACCCAGTGACGAGTTACAAAAAAAAAACTGTGAGGGAGAAACTTTTAGTTTCTTCATATTGTCGTCATAAGCAGCATTATATGCCCAATTTATTGTACAGTTTTTTTTTCTTTTATTTCCCTTTTCATGTGTATAACAATGTGTTTGTATATTGCAATCTGCCTGAGGATTCAGCCGGTCGATTCTGTAGACATCTCTCCGTGATGACATAGTTTAATTGAGCTCGAAGGGAGCTTTCATTCCAACCGAAGCTAGGGATTGATAGCTGACTTCCGAGTTCACATCACTTCATCATGGTTAGATTTATACAGAAGTGCTATTCTGAAGAATAATTTAGGTGAAGTTAGCTGTCAACCCCTACCATAAATTAAATGACAGGTGACTTCATGTTGACTTCACCTAAATTTTCTCAGACAGTTTTCTTACAGTATCGACCGGCTGAATAGCACTACTGCACAAAAGTACATGTACTAATATTAACTCTATTCATTCCATCCTGTATCACTTGTAATTGCGTAGGTTTGATCAAATGTGATATTTACTAAATTATGAATTGGTTAATGATCTCAAACTCATCAACTGATATTTTTTTATAATATTTTTTAAATTAGTTTTTTGTTTTAATGTGGCCATATAAGTATTTTTTATTTCAATAACTGAAAACGGATTGTAGACAAAATCTAAATTAACATACTTGAATTATCACTTTGGCCACAGTAGTAGGTTCTAACCTATGAGGTACATTTTAAGTATTTTTTCTAGCGGATTTTCAAAGTTATAAATAGATATTATAAATAGTTGCTAGTCAAGACGAGAACAGATAAAACTAAAAAACTTTTCTTTTCGAATACTTTTAAAGTGAACTTAAAAAAAAAACAGTTTAATTTAAAAAAAAGCAGTTATATTTTTAAACGGCTTTTAGAATGTGCTTTGAAAATTGATTGCCTAGGTTCATTTAATTAATTTATTTGTCTTTTCCAAAACGGTTAGAGGCTTTGAAATAAAAATCGCATTTTACCCAATTTTTGGGTCATATTTTTTATTAAAAGCTCTACTCTAGTTAAAATAAAGTTATAAACTTAGTACGTCCATGGAAATTTATATTCAGCCGTACCAAACTTCGTCCTTTTAACAACAACCGTCTTTAATATATATATATGTGGTTGTCGCATAATTTAAATAGTGCGTATTCAACTACACAAATATTGTAATATTGTCCATGTACGAAAACTTGAATATATTCAAGAATCTTATTACATCGCACCTACGTCATTTCTATGTAAATATTTTGTAAATATATTGTCGATTAATAGTCGGGATATTAATTAGTTATAATTAGGTACAGAAATCTCTGAACACAGAGTGGTTACCTAAACTGTTATAAAATTCTCTGAATATTCGTTTAAATAGTAAAAATGTGAAGTTTTTGTTGATAGCAGTAAGAACTGAAATAATTTTACCCTATTCTAATTGTAGATATACATTGTGAATGGATCCTAGTAATGTTTAAGATCTTGTAATTATTAAGTCTAGAGGTTAAAGTTGACATTACTTATTTATGATATTGTTGTAAACGTTTAGATTTACATTTGAATGTTAATCTTCCGCCCATCGAATCGAGGCATCACAATTTTTGTGATATTCAAAATAAAAATTTAATGTAGGTAAAAAAAAACTTCTTTGTAATTTTTGTCCAATTCATGAGTCCACTAAGGTTTTAAGTAGTGACAAATTAGAGTAGATTTTTTAACATTACGCAAACATATTTAAAAAAAGCCAAAGTTCTTTAATGTCTAGCTGCGTTCGTTGAAGAGATGTTTGTAAAAAGAGCATAAGTGCCCCCAATCGTCCGTAATGTCTGGTGCTTAAGTCTCAATCTTCCTAAAATTACGATATACATTTTTTCTCTTTTGTATAGTAGTAAAAAAGTCAGTAACAGCACTTATAATAAGCGACAGTCCATCACAGTAGAGTAGCTAACAAAATTAAATTAACGTTTTTAATATTTAAGATAGTTTTAAGGTCATTGAAGTAAGAAAGAGGTGGTTTTGGGTCGTGTCGATAGTGGCGACATCTGTTGTGGAAACGTTTTGTTAATATTTTATTTTTTCATTATTTTTCGATCACCCTTTACTTGTGAGATAAGCGTGAGAGAAGGAAAGCTACAGGCTAAAAATGTTGATGTAAGATTAGATTTATCTATGTAAGTATCAACCTTTTTTCTCAAGTGAACAGCTGATTTGTGAAAACAGTTCACATTTGCAGTTTAGATAATAAAATATCCTGTTTTACTTTAAACTCGTATTTTGTTAAGCATTACAGTACAGCTAGAAACTTAGGACTCAGTTCAACATAGATATCTACTTACAAAACTAAAAAAATAAAGTAGGTACACTGACCGAAAAAAATATTCTGTCAATATTGTAAGTACCAAATCAAGGCCAAATGGGATCAGTGGGGTACAAATCCTGTATTGCGAACTTATGATGGCATGGTTAGTGATGAGCAGACGCGAAGGTCACATGGGCATACAAGTCTTGAGCATTAACGGTGCCTATGAAAGCGTCGAACATCCAAATTAGATGTCCGACGCCCGTGACCCGACGGCCTAACTTTGATGTCCGACGTAAAAAACGACGACTGAAGAGAATTTTTTGGTGAAGAATAACGAGGGGAGCCGATCTCAAGAGATGGGATATCTAGGCAAACCAAAGAGAGAGAGAGAGAGATGTGTGTGTAAAGGTTTCTAAACTGAACCCTAACTTAAGTTTGCGAATGGAGTTTCTGAAACTAAGTACTGTTTCACTTTCTTGGAAATGGTGAATATATTTTTTGGTCAGTGAACTTATGTCATCCAGTAATAAGTTTATAACTAACAGACTGTGACAAACACCAACTGCACATGTGAACTTGATCCAAAATCCATGTTTTACAATATCTAATTTTATTTATTAAGTTGTTGACATATTGTCTGGCAAAACCTTTATTGTATTATAATTTTGTAAGTCTCTCATTCAGAAAATGGTCAAAGGACAAAATTTTCTCTCCAAAATGTTGTTTTTTTTCCAAATTATTAAAAATATATTTGACAAATTCAGTTTATGCACTGATTAATAGATTCTTCATTAAAATGTTCAATGGAGAATTTCAATTAAGAATCTACAGTCAGTATTTGGTTTAATATTTTTTATGAAAAAAGGCCCAGTCTTTAGAAAAATATGAATCTTTTCTTGAAAAAAAACTGACCCGAGGTTTTTGAGAATTATTTTACTCTTTCGAAGAATGCATTGTCTGACTTTTGTAACTAAATAATGTTCTTATGTCAGTATGAATGTCCTTCCTATATTTTATTGGTCCTTTGAGTATTTCGTTCAGAGAGCCCCTTATGTATTGTGTCATCTTATGTTTAAAAATAAATATCAAATACTTACATTTTGAAATATAAAATATTTCTGCAAGATTGCTGGTTTTCTAATGTGAAAAGTGATATTTAAACTATTTCTTGTCAAATAAACGATTTCGATGATCGTTTTTATATTGTTTGATTTTAGTCACACCTATTCCCGATAGACCAGAGAAAGCCTTTGACGACAGAGTATTTAGTACCCACAACATCACATCTTTATCCTCGAAGAGATAGGCAGGCAAAGAATAAAATAAATGTGTTAAGTGCCTACACCCGTGTGGAGTCACCAATTTCTTTCATTTGGGGCCCGTTTTTTTAATAATATGACCGTCGCGGTCCGTAAGGTTTAAAGCCACGTACCCCCCATCAAGGATACCTACCTGAATCTTACTTCTTATTCTTCTTCTTTTCGTGTGAGGCGTGGCCACCTCTGGTGTCAGAGTTAATTAAGCCGCCTCTGGGAAACCCCACAGGCCTCTGACTTGGCTATTTCAGACTTACAAGTCCAGGTTTCCTCACGATGACTTCTTATTAATAGATATATTATAAATGCGAATGTTTGGATGGATGTGTGTATGTTTGTTACTTAATCAGGCCAGAATGGCTGAACAGATCTGGCACATATATATATTGAATTCTGGAATAGCACTTAAGCACTTTTTATCCCGTTATAATGTTCCCTTGGGATAAGGAAATCTATACACGCGGGCAGAAGCTAGTACTTACCTATACAATATTATAAGGGCTTTTTCAAATATTAATGTGCAAATTGACATTTTTGCCTTGAACTAATCTGTCCGAAGTTTGGATTAAAGTTTGCGCGGGCTATTGTCGTTTGTCATTAAGTATTGAACATTCATCGGGATAAATGATTAAATAACGTTCTCAGGTAACACAAGTACATTTTATTATACTGTTTAGGTACTCGTGTGGTCATAAAATAGGTCGGTGGTCCAGATGGGACCACGGTTCGCCATTTGGTGACCTCTGGAGGTATACCATTATTTCGCCAGTTAGTCTCAAGAAATAGGGCACAAGCTTTTATTATTATTAGGTACATAATATCAATTCATTATCGCACTCTTGTTCTTAGCGGAGCCAACATTATAGGCAGAAAGTCCATAGCCCAATTAATTTGGGTCGGGGCTACATGTCCAGATTTCTCTGATAGTCTACCTCTCAGTAGTCACCTCCTTCCTCCTTTCTAGAAATACATTAAGGACGCTATTACATTTTTCTACAAATAACAGTGCTTTTCAGGTACAATTTTAATGTATATGCAATCACAGATGTGAAGATATCATGGTCTTAATTTAAAGATAATATTTTCAGCTCCAGATTGGCATCAGAAAAATTGTATGACATCATACAAAATTTTCGCACAAATACGTTTTGCCCATCACAATAATCGCAAAAATATTAAAAAAGTAGGGTCCGAATAGGTCTTAGGTTTAGGTTTAGGTAAATTTACAGCATATTTTATCTTCAAAATTATAAGAAATTGCGGTATATATAGTCCTTTACAGGTTTAGCTAATTATTTTTTACCTAAATCATTAAATTTTTTAATTATTAGCTAAAATAAAAACACTTGCCGACTTCTTCATACATTTTGCGCTAGAGGCTCATCATTCCGCGCTCAGAAGCGCTCGTGGAAGGACGGGCGTATCGCTTTCTTGCAAAAAATAAATACGATAAAAGTAATAGAAAAGATTGTAGTGTGCATGCGTGTGAGTACCGTCGTCGTCGTTTGTCTTGATCGAAAGGAGTTGATATTTTATCGAGCCGAAATAAAAGTATGTTTGAGTTTCCTATTATTATTAGAATGTGATTTAGAAATTATGTTGGGTAAGATCGGGATTTGGATAGGTGGTGTTAAGCAGTTGTTGACAAGGTTGAGAAATGGATGGGTGGGTTTAAGCAGCTCTTAGTAAGGTTAGGATTTGGATGGGTAAGGTTAAGCTGTCGGCGGTGAAGGTTAGAAGTGGATGGGTGGGAGGAGATTTATGATTTTAACCGGTTTGTATGTTTGTATGTATGACTAATACGGGGCCAATACCAAAACCCAAGATGGCGCCGACGAAAATTTGACATCTTTTCGTCATGGGTGCCATTGTCATGGTTTTTGGAGTGGCTTATATCGAATACGGGGTCAAAACCAAAATACAAGATGGCGCCGACGAAAATTTGTCCGCTTTTTGACATGGGTGTCATTTTTATGGTTTTTGGGGTGGCTTATATCGAATATGGGGTCAAAACCAAAATACAAGATGGCGCCGACAGAAAATTAACATCTTTTCGACATGGGTGTCTTTTTCATGGTTTTTGGGGTCGCTTATATCGAATATGGGGACAAAACCAAAATACAAGATGGCGCCGACGAAAATTGGTCCGCTTTTCGACATGGGTGTCATTTTCATGGTTTTTGGGGTCGCTTGTAGCTAATATGGGGTCAAAACCAAAATACAAGATGGCGCCGACAAATATTTGACATCTTTTCGTCATGGGTGTCATTGTCATTGTTTTTGGGTTGGCTTATATCGAATATGGGGTCAAAACCAAAATAAAAGATGGCGCCGACAAAAAAATTTACATCTTTTCGACATGGGTGTCATTTTCATGGTTTTTGGGGTCGCTTGTAGCTAATATGGGGTCAGAACCAAAATACAAGATGGCGCCGACTAAAATTTGACATCTTTTCGACATAGGTGTCAGTTTCATGGTTTTTGGGGTCGCTTATATCGAATATGGGGACAAAACCAAAATACAAGATGGCACCGACGAAAATTTGTCCGCTTTTCAACATAGGTGTCATTTTCATGGTTTTTGGGGTCGCTTGTAGCTAATATGGGGTCAAAACTAAAATACAAGATGGCGCCGACAAAAATTTGACATCTTTTCGTCATGGGTGTCATTGTCATTGTTTTTGGGTTGGCTTATATCGAATATGGGGTCAAAACCAAAATAAAAGATGGCGTCGACAAAAAAAATTACATCTTTTCGACATGGGTGTCATTTTCATGGATTTTGGGTTGTATGTCATTAGCTGCTGCTCATTATGTTAAATTTTAGATAATAATATTTTATATGTTCCATGTAATGCAAAATGTTCAAGTTATTTCTTACCCGACTGCCGAAGGAGGGTAATGTATTTATCAGTCTATGTATGTATGTATGTTTGTTCCTATGTGGCGTTTTAGAGACCAAATGCGTTGGCCGATTTTGATGATTCTTACGTCAATCGATTCGTCTTAACCCTGCGAGTGTCACTGGCTACATAAAAATTGGAAAAGGAAAAAATGGCGGATTTTGGGCGCCATTTTGTGGTGGCAAATAAAAATATTTTCTTCCAAACCCATTGTGTGGGTATCAAAATAAAGGGGTTAAAGAGGTGATTTCAAAATTATATAACACTTATATGTTTAAATGTACCTAATTAAAAAAAATAACTAAAATGTTGTAAATAAAAAAAGTTAATTAAATAAAACAAAAACCCGACTGCTTAAAAAGCGAACTAAAAAGACGTAAACAAGAAGAACATCATGCTGTGCAGTCGGAGGATACATATTCGCGAGCTGGCTGACCAAAACATTATTTCGTTTTAGGTATCTACTTATTTCACGTACGTGACGTTTTTTTTTTAAATACCTACTTACTACAACAAAGTCAAAACTAATTTTCTTTTTGGAAGGTGTCGGTGCTTATTGTTTTTTGGTTTTTGGACACACTCTCTCTTCTCTTTTTAGTTTTTGTTGGTACCCCGTATTGGGTATACTAAATACATCTGTTTACCCCCTAAAATCATATAAACGTGATATTATGGTATGGTAAAACAAAACATAAACATACGATCACACTAATCGCAGGTCATTTGCTATTGAAGAGTTCCATTGTCTATCTCCGAAGATCTTTATCAGATTCTAATATATTATATAATAAAACCTTCCCTGAAAACACATACATTTATCGACCGAAACCCGATCAGTATCGGATAGTTTTCAAGAAAATCGCGGATACATACGGGTCGAATAGATAGAGCACCTCCTTTTTTTGAAGTCGGTTGAAAATAATAACTTACTTTTTACTACGACGGTTTGTAAAAGTTACCAAATGCATTTTCAAAGAGCCAACTAACCTTCCTGAATCAACTTCAATAAAATAAAAAAATAATATCAAGGACCAATATTATTTCAGTGATGTATAAATTCGAGCGCTCAGTAGTTTCAATGAGTGCGTGCGCGTAATGTTGCTGTGTGCGACTAGATACCTAAATTTGAGTTCGTCGAAAATGTAACAGCGTCCTTAAGTACCTTTAGTCAAGTTCAAGACACGATTTCACTTTGACAGCGCTTAAGCGGTTACCGCAGTTTAAATATGTATGGATATAAGTAAATAAGTAATAATTTATTAATTTTTCTCAAACATGCTTGGAAATGTGAGCATTGTTTTGACAACCTTCTTCGAGATAAATCGAAATTGCAGTACTGGCCAAATACATGCGAGCAGCGGCCGGCAAAAGTTGTATGAAATCCATATCTGTCGTGTCTAGCGGCCAAATAAATTGCATAGTAAACTCATATCTGTCGTGTTATTTAAAAATGGAACGATCTTTAACTCCGAAACATGGCAACCAAGGAGGTAACTTCCAAAGGTTTTATTTAAATTTCGAACTGGCTTGCAAATAAAACGCTGTTTATTAGAAAAAAAAACAAAAGAACACTAACGCGGGAACGATTATTTTTGTTCGTCATTGATTTTGACAAAATGAGTTCTAGGTGGTTCTAGGTATTATTATACGAATTTGGTTTAATTTCCGCGCATTGTTTGAGAAAAGCACTATACAAGCCTTGGCCACAACTAGGCATTGATGGACTTATGTATGTGTGCCTCGGCTTCGCCTCGGCCCACATTTACGCGTTCGTCCATCAATGCCTCTTTTGCTGGCCGCTGCAGTAATGTACTATAATCCCTTCGGTTCAAGACATCAAGTGTTATTAGTATCACTTAGTGCGGTTGACTGTACACGAAATTGGTAATGCCGACTCCAGCTACATAAAACTAATAATACAAAATTATGAGGGGTAAAGGTGATTGGTGTACCCAGTGATTTACTTTTAATTAAAAAAAATCGTGGCAATGGCTGCTAGTTAAAAAATCATTGTTTCTGTCTATTCCATAAAATGAACAGATACTACCAAAAAATTTAAGAGCGCCATCTTTTGGTGTTTTGTGAAACTGCTTGTGTGTTGAGAGCGCTTTTTGACGACATGATGATAATTTCATTACATAGTTCACGATGTTTTTGCTAGATGGCAGAACAAATTATGCGGAAATGATAGCATAGATGGCGCTGACTGGCTGAAATATCACAAGTCGTTTACAAGGATAGCAAAACAAAAACGTTGCATGCATGTCTTCATCTCAAACATTGGGTTCTATTTAATTCTATATTTTTCTTTTATTATTGATTTACGTTGCCTCACTCAATTTTTAATAAAGCACAAGTAATAATCTATATGAAATGTATTTATTGGATGTTGTGGACCGTCGCGTCTCATCCCTTCAAGAAATATTTAAATTGCTAGCTAGAGACTGACTTTCTGGCTGAATCTTTCTTTGTAAATGTATGTAATTGATTTGTTATTGCTGCTGGCTGTCAAAACTTTTGCAATTTGTGTGTTTACTTGTTTAGTTTGTAACCGGCTAAGATAGGTAAAACCTAAAGAATTTTAAGCAGAATGACACTTTTCTACGCATAAAAATTGTGATAATTTGTGTTTGAAGACTAACGTAACAATTTACGACTTTATTGTCTAAATACAATTTTAGGTTAAGTATGTGAAACCAGCGCCGCATTATTTCAGCTAAAAACTTTAGAACTTGAATCCTTTACGATGTCGCACCATAAGATTGACGAAACTATTCTAAAATACGAGACTTTTATCAACGACGTACTCAAAGAAGATTTACGCAAACTAGAATTTCGACTTGAACAAGTCAATGCAGAGATAAGTGACTTGGTGCAACAAAAACACACTCTAAAAGTTATCACGGACAAAGATATTCACCCTAATGGCTTCAAAACTCAGCTGAACCTCGGTTGTAACTTTTTTATGGAAGCTTCAGTCCCAGATACTTCAAAATTGCTAATGAATGTGGGTTTGAACCATCATTTGGAGTTTACAATAGATGAAGCTACTAAGTATTTGGATGTGAGAATAAAGGCATTTGAGGAGAAGGCAACTGAACTGCAAACAAAGGCAGCGGAGACTAAAGCACATATTAAACTGATGTTGTTTGGTATCGGGGAGTTACAAGATAAAGCTGTGAAGGGAAGCTGATTGTGCAATTCTTTGGGCAGATATCAGTTTTTTAATGTGCCAGAGTAGATTGCTAATATTATTACTGTCTACTATAGTATACTAGCGACCCGCCCCATACTCGCCCGTGACAAATTATACACAAAAGCCTTCCTCGTTTCTTCACTCTTTCTATTGGTGGAAACTGCATGAAATTCCGTTCAGTTGTTTTTGAGTTTATCGCATATAAACGCAGCGGGGGTTTTATTTTATAATATGTAGTGAAGTAATACAACTAGCGTTAAGGATACTTTGTAAAACTTTTGAATCCATCATTTAAATGGGTATTGTAAGCTATAACTTTTGATAAACATGTAGATATTGTTGTTGTATATTGTTGTAATTCTGTAGGTACAAAAAATATTGTTTTTTATGAATCAAGTTCTAGACAAATTTTGAGTCAAAATACAGTAGAACTAAAAATTAAGCAAATATTAAAGTCGGGTGTTGTAATTTCAAGTGTTTATGAAACAATGGCATTGCACCATAAATGGGTCAGGACCAAATTTTTGACGTAATTGCACAACGGAAAATGTGTTTCACACTGGTAAATAATAAAATAAAGTAAATAGAATATCCACTTACCTACCTAAAATATTACAACTATTTACACACACCCTAATAATTATATTGTGCTACATTTATTGTTTTACATGTCAAAAATTTGGTCCTGACCCAAATATCAAAATATATTATAACTAAAAAGATTTAAAATATTACTCATATCTTTATCATGTTTAAACAATTGAGAGAAATAGAAAGAACCATGAAAAATTGTTTAGCAATAAATGTATTTACCTAGTTATTTATGGTGCAAATACAGGGCACAGTTGCAACCAACCAATGTAATTGAATACAGAAAATAATGATTTTTGGTTACCCTCTATCTCTTAAGCTTCTTTAAATATTGTTTCTAAGCCTAGGCCTAGTATAATGTTCCTCATTTTATTAATTTAATAGTTTTCATTATTTATTTCAATTAATGAACTTAGAAAATAATATGAAATAATATTTCGGAAACAAGTTACAGTAAATAAAATAGGTTTTTCTTTATCATAGCTTTTCATTTAATTTTATTCTCCATTATAATACTGCCTATATTTTTAACAAATCATTCAAAATTTTACCTTCCTTTTGTTTTAAAAGTTCTGTGGAGTGTCGTTACAGGCGCCACTGGTACGAAAGCTCATTTTTGATGCAGGAATGTGGCGAGGTGGATAATGGAAACTCAAGTCTTGTAAACTACAAGTCGATTCAAACTTAATGACAGCTGTATAATTCACTATGCTGTCTCACCGGCCTCCGACGTTCCATTAATTTGTTGTTGCGCAGCGACTCGCGGAGTTTTCCGAGCCGCTATTAAGTTTGATTCTACCTGTACCTAACATTTTATCTGACCTTTTTTTTTTTGGTTGAGAAATCATCCAATGAGTTCGCCTGCTCTGGGTGAAGCGGGAGGGCGTGTCAGATTTTTACTGACTTAAACCCACCCGTGTTCCTTCAGTTGCTTGTGCCAGGGCCGCGGTAACTCTCTTTCAAATTTATCCGCAACCCAGACAAGCATCGGCCCTAGCGGGCCCCGTCACTTTGGCTGACATCTCTTTGAGGCGCGCGTGGAACACTATGCGCCGTAAACTCGGGCCTGGTCCTTATCGAACGGCGAGCTACCCATTGCTTGCCGTCCGCAAGCCCGCGCCTACGGTGGCCGGGAATCGGCTTGCGACTCCTGACGCCCGGGCCTCTCCTGCGGTGTCTCGGGGTGTGATCTCCTTTGCGACTCCCTCACGCGTTCCGCCTCCTCCTTTGCGAGCATTACTGCTTCGCAAAAGAAGCCAGATAGGCTTGAGACCAATGAGGCTGACTCGGATTAGGGCTTAACTACGTTACTTTCGTACCGACCATAGAACTTGTTTATTATATCTATGGTACCGACATTTTGAATGAGCCATCGCACACTACAGGGGTACTGTATTATTCAGTATTATACAGAAATGCTATGCGCTTCTTTATGGTGCTTTTGCGTCAAGCTTGTAAAAGGTAGCGAGGCACTCCTATATATTTATAAAATGTGTCCGGACTTGTTGTATTAAACCTTTAAGGCCGTAAAATACTTACGTAGTTAATTTTATTGATAAAATTAAATGTATTTTACGGCGTTAAAGTTTTATTACTACTAGTCCGGACACATTACATATTTGCTTATTTAAAAAAAAAAACCAGTAAGTATTTATTTTATTAGATGCAATAAAGAATAAACAAGAAATAAGGGTATTTTTGAAATCCCATAATAGGTGGTTCCGATACCCTATTTAAAAATACGCTCAATTCAAATACCCGTCCATTTTAAAGTTGGAAAACGAGTGAAGAGTTTTAATTACAAGTCAGTGTCCCCTAAGAACTACAAAGTCTAATAAAAGTCAAGAGCCTACTCCAGACTTATTATTAAGGTCCTAAATGCCTGTAATCAGCTCAAAACTCGCTGCCCTAAGCGATTGGCGACAAATTAGGGTTAATTTGAATATTTCATAGTCTCAAGATGCGGGGGTTCATTATTACCCAATTGGTTGGAAACTACTTGAATAAAATTAGCATTGGATATGTTTTTATGCTAAGAAATTTATTCTATGAGAGTGTGCACATTAGAACATTTATGATCTCAGACGGGGTAAAAAGTATCATTATGTCCTAAGCCAGGCAATGGTCAACCCGTAAATAGATAGACATACTGAGTTATTTGCGCATTTATAATATTCGTATGGAATCTCCATGATAACCATGATCACTGTGTGTGGCAACGCGGAGGTTATTATGGATTCACATTATATGTTTATAAACAGGTGAGCGCATTATTCAATTGACTTCTTCTTGGCTTTTTCTTCGGTCTCGCAGTTTTTGGTTTTAACCCCCTGATTGCGGGTACCATAAAACGGACCCGTCTCTGGCTAGCCATAATAACCTAAAGAAGACGAGCACGCGCCTACTTAAAAATGAATAGCATGCGCCCTGAGTGTGTTTTTTATAGGGGCACTGCGGCGCTGTAAAACTCAAACTCAGCACCACATCTTCTCGACATCTCGGCGGTCAATCAACACCAGGTGAGGCCTCTGGCTGTTTAAAGGTGTTAAATAAAATCTTGTAACATATGATTGAAATAGATTTATTAAACCATAATTCAGTTCAGACCTCAGCCCTTTCACTTTTATCAAGCAGATCCTTATCCCGCTAGTGTTGCCAACACCTATTCCCAAAGGTCCTCATAACATTCCTCTTCTTCTTAGAACTAAACAATTTAATTAAATGTATTTAACTATAAGTCTAATTTAACGGGAGGTTTTACAATACGTTGTGATCTTGTTACATAATAATCATTACTTAAACTAGGTCCACCTTCTTCAACATCTTTATTAGGAACTATACTCTCTTCTTCAATGTGTAATGGCTCATCATTTTGAGTGTTATTAGTACTAGGTTCAGACCAATTATCATTCTCATCATCTACATCACTGTTGCTTTTTATAGATATAGTGTCATAATCTGGGATAATACATTGCCTGTTTCTTCTATACTCATTACCATTTATACCTTCAATGATGTATGACCGAGGGAATGATGATGGTCTTTTTATTTTACCTTGTGTCCAAACCTTATCTTTGTCATTTTTCTTGAACCATATTTTTTGATTAGGAACACATTCCTTCAGAGCTTTTGCGTTTCTATTATAATATTCTTTAATTTTATTTTGGTTTTTTAGATCCTCCTCACTATCACGCTTGGTTAGTTTTGGTTGAAGATAAGATTCAGATACAGGACATTTTGAATTTAAATTTCTATTAAATAACAGGTTAGCTGGAGAAGAACTACCTTCTTTAGAACTATTCCGGAGATTTAATATTGCAATATAAGGGTCAGTTTTATCTTGATCACATTTTTTTAACAAGGATTTTATAATTTTCACAGATGCTTCTGCTAATCCATTAGATTTAGGATAATTTGGCGAAGACGTGGTATGTTTAAAACCATAGTCTTGAGCAAAACATTTAAATTCGTTACTTGCATACTGAGGGCCATTATCAGATACAATCTCGAGTGGAATACCATGTCGAGCCATTATAGATTTTATATGCTTAATTATAGTATAAGAGTTTAAGTTTTCTAAATTTGCAATTTCAATGTACTTACTATAGTAATCTACTATTAGCAAATAATAATTTTTATTATATTCAAACAAGTCTGTACCGAGTTTGAGCCATGGCAATATAGGTATATCATGGAATATTATTGGTTCTTTCGGATTGTTGGTTCTAAACATAGCACATACTTGACAGTTAGTACACACTTCTTTTATTTGGGATGACATATTAGGCCAGAACATTACACTTCTAGCTCTTCTTTGACATGTACCAACTCCAAAATGACCTTCATGAATAATTTGTAGCATCATTTTCTGTAGAGCATATGGAATAACAATTACATTATTTTTAAGAATCATTCCATCTATTACAGCCAGGTCATGGCGAAAGTTCCAGAATGGTTTTGCTAAATCATTGATTTGTGATTTATTACTAGGCCAGCCATGTTCAATATAAAAATATATTTGATTAAGAACCGTATCTTGTTTTGTTTCAGATCTAATTAATTCTCTTTTAGCATTACTTATAGGAAGATAATCTAGTGTCAATTCAACATGACATATTAATTCTTTGTTGATTTCATCATCAAACTTATCAGATTCTTTATTACTAATAGGCAAAAATGACCTACTCAAGAAGTCAGAAATAAACATCTTTTTACCTGAAACATATTTGACAGTAATATCATAACCTTGGACTTTAAGCATCATACGCTGAATCCTTGATGGAACTTTATTCAGTGGTTTTTTAAAAAGAATCTCCAGTGCTGAGTGATCAGTTTCAACTACAATAGGCCGTCCTAATATATATTTGTGAAACCTAGTACAACCAAAAACAATAGCAAACATTTCACGTTCAACCTGAGCATAACCCTTCTGACACTCTGTCAAAGCTTTGGACGCATAAGCCACAGGATGACCTTCTTGTAAGAGGCATGCCCCCACACCTTCAGAGCTACAATCAACAGATACTACAACATCTAAATCATTATTAAATATATGCAAAGTTGGAGCCTTGGTTAATATGTATTTTAATTTGTTAAATGCATTTTCATGTGTTAATTGCCACTGAAACATTATATCTTTTTTGAGTAATTCTCTTAATGGTGCTGTAATAGAAGAATAATTCTCAATAAACCGTGATAAGTAATTTGTCATTCCAAGAAAGCGTTCCAAATCTTTTTTATCCTTAATACCCTTAATATCAATTATAGCATTTATTTTAGATGGGTCAGGTTTAATGCCTTCACCAGTTATGATCAATCCTAAAAATTTGATTTCTTCCTGTAAAAATTTAGATTTTTCACTATTAAATTTGATATTATGTTTAGTGGCTAATTCTAAAACTTTTGATAATCGATCATTATGTTCTTCAACAGATTTTGCACATATAATTAAATCATCGCAGTAAAATTCAACACCCTCAATTCCACTAAAGGTTTCCTCCATACGTTCCTGAAACGCCTCAGTAGAAATAGATAAACCAAATGGTAATCTTTTATAACGGTAATTACCAAAGGGTGTTGAGAATGTACATAGTTTTGAACTTTCTGGATCAAGCATCACTGACCAAAATCCACTATTGCAATCCAATTTAGAGAAGCATGTGTTACCTGATAATCTGTCAATGATATCTTCAACAGTTGGCAGTTGTTTGTGTTGTCTTACAATAAATTTATTTAAGTACCTTGGGTCAATGCAAATACGAATCTTGTTATTAGACTTTTTAGTTATAACTACAGAGTTGACCCACTCCACAGGATCCTTTACTTTTTCAATGATATTTTGCTGAACCATGTTGTCCAATTCTTTTTTAAGTGTTTGTCTGAGAGCAATTGGAATCCGGCGAGGTGGATCCACTCTTGGACATGCTGTTTCCTGTAATTTAATTTTATAAGGTTTGTTAAAACATCCTATCCCTTTGAACACTCTCTCATATTTTTTCAATATCTTATTGATACATTGACTATTGATCATACACACATATTCTCTCTTTAATAAATTTAAATAAATACAAGATTTCAACCCTAGGATAGTGACACACTGAGAGTTTACAATAACAAAATCTATATTATTAGGCTTGCCATTCTTAAGGTAACATTTAATAGTACAAATACCCTTGACAGAAATATTTTTATCATCTAGAGTAACTAATTTAATTGGTTTCTTTTTTATGAATTTCAAATCAAAGCCTAAATTTCTAAATGTATCAATTGACATACAATTAACTTGAGCGCCACTATCTAATTTAACTTTAATCTCTTTATTGTTAATAATAAATTGTTCATACCACTCACTTTCAATATTTTCCATGCAACTGATATTTCCCACAAAGAATGACTCCTCTTGTTCTTCAATGTTAGCTATGCATTGTGATTTTTGTTTATACTGATTATATTTATTACGGCATACCTTTGCATAATGGTTTTTTCCTTTACATTTTTGGCATATAACTCCAAAAGCTGGACACACATGTGAAGGAGTCCAATTATTATCACCACAACGAAAACAGTTCTTGGATTTCTTTTCCTTACTTATTGCCAATACATTTATGTCCGGTTGCGTTTGAACTGTGTGAATTTCTGTTAATTGTTTATGAGATAATTCAGCTGCCTTGCAAATATTAATGGCTAAATCTAAATTTAAGTTCTCAGTTCGCAAAAGTTTTTCTTTGACAACATTGTTATTAATTCCAATAATCATAATGTCTTTTACGAGTTCTTCTCTCAATTTGCCAAATTCACATAAATTACTCTTGTTGATTAGATCTGTTATAAAATTATCATAACTTTCAGAGGGACCTTGAGCCCTGGTGAAAAATCGATGTCGTTCCATTGTTATATTAATTTTCGGAATAAAATGTTTCTCGAACTTTGATATGACTTTTGCATATGATTCTTCCTCTTCCTTCTCGGAGAAGTCAAAGGTATTATATATTTCAATGCCTTGGTCTCCAATGCAATTCAATAAGATGGCCACCTTTTTCTTGTCGGCCACATTTTCCAAGTCATTAGCCAAAATGTAAAATTCAAATTTTTGAATCCATTTAGGCCATGGTAAAGACAAATTTCCATTAACTATTAGTGGATTAATAGTCATCCTCCTACCTGATGTTCCTTGTAGAGGCTTATATTTCTGTTCTTCCATTTTTGTTTATTTCGTTAATGACTTAATAATTATTACCTCACAAATTTACGTAGATTCGTTTAACACCTGACACCATGTTTAAAGGTGTTAAATAAAATCTTGTAACATATGATTGAAATAGATTTATTAAACCATAATTCAGTTCAGACCTCAGCCCTTTCACTTTTATCAAGCAGATCCTTATCCCGCTAGTGTTGCCAACACCTATTCCCAAAGGTCCTCATAACACTGGCGAGAGCTCATAGCGACATCGTCATCGTCATATCAGCCGAAAGACGTCCACTGTCTGTCCGTCACCGGAACCCGCCGCGGTTGTCCGTCACCGGAACCTCCTCTGGGGTGTAGTCCCGATCACCGGTGCACTAGAACACATTGCACGCCGTGCCCATCCCAGGGACTAAACTAGCACATGGGCGCCAGACGACCCCCTATGATGGATTAGGTCAGTGGACCCAACACCTACCACTTTTCGGCCGCAGGGGATAGGGACCTCCCCTGCGGCCCACCGCGTCCGCCATCAGACGGTGGCGATCCCAACCGTTCAGCCGATCAGCGTCCAAGCCGCGGAAGGTAGAGAGAGCTGCGCACCGCAATACTCGCCTCTCCAACCCTCAGCCGCGACATCGTTTGTGTCCTGGGACGCTCCATACGACATCACAGCCCGCCTCAGTTGTCATTTCGCCTCTGGTACCAATAAGCGGCACCGTAGTTCGCAACCTACTAGTTGGGCGCTACGTCGTCGGCTTAGTAGGCAAAAGCTCTGATGAGCGGCCCCAACTCGGGTTCGTCTTTGCTTCGCCCTGTAGGTGACCAAGCCAAGGCTACAGAGTCCCCTCGCCTCGATATTGCGGAAACTCACCAGGAGGGAACTTTCCATTGATCTATGAACTTCAAATTTGGTGATAATGTTTATTATTACGTATATTTTACTAACAAATACCAATATATTAATAAATCAGACTTTCTTTGAAATTCCTTAATATATCCTATTTCAACCAAATTGATTTTGCGGTTTGGTACGGAACCATAAATGTGCGAAGTCCGACACGGACTTGGCTAGTTTTTGTGTGTACATAAATAAATATATAAACATCTCATCACGCCTGTAGACGAAGGATTGAGTAGACGTCATCCAATCCTTTGCTGCTCATTATGCTTAACCACCAGCGCCTGCTAGGATTTAAACGAGCCCAATGCTAGAGCAGCACAGGTTGCTAGGTTGCTAAATACTGGTACAACAAAATTTAAATTAAGTTTATCGATTCTATTTATATTCGAAAAGAAGAAACACCGCGAGTCGCGACTCAAAACTGAGCATGAATTGCACAGTGACATCTTGCGGTGATATTTAGTACTAGGATAGCAATGGCTTCACAGTTGCTCATGATTGTGATACACAGTAGTGAACAGGATGAGTTCTAAAGTGTTCATTGGAAAAGAGATGGCGCTACGTTCTGTGAGGCTCCATCTCTTTTTTTGCGCAAGACATGATGGCTTTGACTCTACTCTAAACGGTTCAAGAAGGTGCAAGTTCTCTGCTGAGATCTCTCGGAAGAATGGAACTATAGAAGGTTATTGTTTAAACTGGAGGCACACAGGTCCAGAGCGGCAAATCCCCCGCCGGTTCCGTTTTACAGCAACTCGTATGAAGATTGTGCGTCCTGAGAAGCTTTATACCGTGTTGTACCACGTTTGAAGCGTAGGTCATTCACAAACTTTTTAGTAGATCCGTTTTTATTACGGTAATGATATTTATAGTGGTATTAGCGAGTGGATAGACATGAAAGTATTCTGGATCCAAAAAAAACGGATCTGAAACGATCCTGTTAACAATTCCTATGTGGACATACTGAGATGTGGTGAGAAATGTTTTGTAGATTTTGCAACATTTATGCCATTGCACATATCTAACTAGTGATGACTGATTGACACTGCTTGACCAGAGGGCTTTTTTTACCCAAAGAACCAGCATTGCCATTCAACGTGGCAATGCTACTAGTACACGTTCCCGGATGACAACGATGTGGAGGAGTACTTCGACACCTAGGTGTACCTTGTTAGGTTTAGAATAAGTTAGTATAAGTTCAGCTTGGTATAATTATTTAAGCATGTTCATAATTTATCTTAATGTTTGTAAGTATAAATGTTAATGTAAAAGCCCGAACTACGGTTAAACCTAGGATTTACCGGTCATTCGGGTAGGGTCGGGTCGGGCGGGGGTTGTACTCAGTCTTACTGGTAAAAGTCCGAAATCATCTTAATCGCAAATTTCGGGCTTTTACAAGCAATCACTTGGGAAATCTTAGGATTCAAAGACTGGTAAATTTTGAAAAATTAAATGCGAATGAACACTGTGATACAAATGTTGAGAACAATCACAGACTGATTGATTAGTTTCACCAAAGTAGGTCTTGTAATGTTTTAAATCATATTAGTAATGTTAGTAATGATTTTACCGTTCATAAATGATAATGAATAATGCCAAATTAAATTAAAAGAACGATTATTATTAGCTCGACAATATTAATAGTTTAGAAATCTTATCTACGATAGTTTGTTATCATTTGGAATTGCTAATTACGAGAAACACAGGACCGATTGATGACATACGAGTATTCTTGCGGAGCATTATATTTTGTCGGCTTTCGGTTGAAAACATGATGATGTTGATAGTTTTTTTCGGTCGCCTTATGATGCACATTCAAACCTAACTTGAGCGTGATCTTCGTGTCTTATAGCAACATATACACAGCTTCAAAGCCAGAGGTGGCTTTGAGTCCAGGGTGAATTATAATGGAAATGAATATGCTGGCAGTAAAGCTGCACATGCTTTTCCGATTTTTTCAGGTGTTTTCTTACCCGACGCCAAGTGCTTTCTTTTAGATTATAAAACAGAAAGTAACAATCAGAAAAAACCATGCTAACTTTGTACATATTGATGCAATTAAATCGAGTGATGTAGAAACAGCTATAGATAAACACAAACAAAACTCTACCGTAGGACCAGATGAAATTCCCGCACATTATTAATGTAAAGATCATCTGATATCACCTGTACTTCAAATATTTAATCTGGCATTATCTACCGGAAAGTATCCACAGCGTTGGAAGGTATCGCACGTCCAACCTATACCTAAATCTAATGTAACTTCTGACGAAGAAAATTATCGGCCCATAGCTATTATCCCCGTTTTTCCAAAACTATTTGAATCAATATTACACAGGCTTATTAGTTTCCAGAGACAACCATTTCTTTGCGATTCTCAACATGTACTTCGATTTAACCGCTCGCACTATTATATCGCGGCACTTAAATAAAGGCATACAGGTTGATGTTCTATATTTTGATTTAAAAAAAGCATTTGGCCGGGTATATAACGACGTATGGCTCACCAAGCTTAATAACTAAGACTTTTATCGAAGTTTCTTAAATCCTTCGCAAGTTACTTACGAGATAGTCAGCAGTTTGTTCGACACGGTTGCTTTGTGTCTGCACCATATCATACTCGATCTGGAGTAAGTCAGGGTTCTATATTGGGACCCTTGCTATTTATCATTATGGTCAATGACCTTGGAAGGTCCTCAAACATACCAAATGTCTACTTTACGCTGATGATCTTAAGTTAATATTTGGCTTGGAAAAAGTTGCAGACTCAACTACTCTGCAGGATGACATTAACGCGGTCTATCAGTGGAGCATGGATAATAAGTTAATCTTCAATATAGCTAAATGCAGCGTTATGACCTTTAGTCGCACGCGTAATCCCTGGCATGAAGAGTACTTTTTAGGCGGTGATCTGATAGCCCGCGTTAATTCTGTAAAGGATCTCAGCTTTCTGTTCGACACGAATCTCAACTTTCATGAGCATGAGGACACTTGCTGCTGAGTCATATCGAAGACTAGGATTTGTCCTTCGAAATATGCGCGAGTTTACCAATCCACATGCCATTAAACTTGTATATATATATGGCCTTAGTCAGGAGTAAACTCGTATCAGCAGCAGTGATCTGGAACCCATATGAAAAAGTCTTTTTTCGTTTTCTTTAGAAATTGTGTTTTAAATTTTAATTATCTTGAAGTAAGGCGTAAGTAGGTTCTTGCTTATCTTTGCCTGCCGTATTAAGCGGGGTGAGTCCGATTGCCAGGAGCTCGTGGCGCAGTTGTTTAGGCTGTTTGTTCCTGTGGTGCCCAAACAACAGCTTAGACTGCGTAGTCACTGGTTTTTTGCCGTACCTTCGGCACGTACGGTGTCCCGAGCTAACTGTTCGAAAGATATGGACGTTTTTTACTGTTTGAATCGGGGTATTTTCGCAAGAAATCGTGTGAGATAGATTGTCGATCGAAGCGTGCCGACTACTGGATAAATGTTGTGAAAAAAGCATGAATAAAATATGTGAAAAAGGTTTTTTTTTAATTTACTTGTTTAAATAGATAGATTGCCTATCTGACCTCTACAACCCAGTAACTGGCTCTATATATTTTCTGGGTTCTGACTACCCGTAACGAATGTATCTTTTTACTATGGTCTTGAATAATTTATCATCATCATCATCATCATTTCAGCCGAAAGACGTCCACTGCTGGACATAGGCCTCCCCCAGGCGTCGCCACATTGACCGATCCCGTGCGTCTCGCATCCAGCGCCTTCCCGCAACCTTAACCAGGTCATCAGTCCACCTAGTGGGAGGCCTTCCAACGTATCGTCTTCCGGTTCGCGGTCGCCATTCCAGAACTTTTCGGCCCCATCGGCCATCCGTTCTGCGAGCAATGTGCCCTGCCCACTGCCACTTAAGTTTGGCAATTCTTCGGGCTATGTCGGTAACTTTGGTTCTCCTGCGGATATCATCATTTCTGACGTGATCACGCAAGGAAATTCCGAGCATAGCCCTCTCCATTGCCCTTTGGGTGACTTTGAGCTTTCTGATAAGGCCCATTGTGAGCGACCACGTCTCGGTCCCATAGGTGATCACTGGCAACACACACTGGTCATAGACTTTTGTCTTGAGACACTGCGGTAAATTGGACGAGAAGATACCACGCAACTTCCCGAACGCCGCCCAGCCGAGTCGGATTCGACGGTTGACCTCTTTCTCGAAATTGGACCTACCCAACTGGACCGTTTGTCCCAGGTAGACATAATCGTCTACAACTTCGAGAGTAGAGTCTCCGACCTTGATAGGAGTGGGTGTTACATGGGCATTCACCATGATCTTGGTTTTGTCCATGTTCATTTTAAGACCCACTCTTTCGGAAGCTCTACTGAGGTCATCGAGCATTTTACTGAGGCTCTCCATGGTCTCAGCCATGACCACTATGTCGTCGGCAAACCGAAGGTGAGTAATGTACTCGCCATTAACGTTGATGCCCAGCCCCCTCCAGTCCAGAACCTTGAAGACATCCTCCAGCGCAGCAGTGAACAGTTTCGGAGAAATGACGTCTCCCTGTCTCACGCCGCGCTGGAGAAGGATTGGTTTCGAGGTCTGATCCTGAAGACGGACTGACATGGTGGCGTTTTTGTACAAACACTTCAACACCTCAATGTACCGGTAGTCGATCTGGCACCGTTGGAGAGACTGCAGTACAGCCCAAGTCTCTATCGAATCGAAGGCTTTCTCGTAGTCCACAAACGCTAAACAGAGAGGCAGGTTATACTCTTCGGTCTTCTGTATAACCTGCCGCAGCGTATGTATGTGGTCTACGGTGCTAAAGCCTTTTCGGAATCCGGCTTGTTCGGGGGGCTGGAAATCGTCTAACCTGCGCGCGAGACGATTCGTGATGACTCTTGAAAACAACTTGTAGACATGGCTAAGAAGTGAGATGGGCCTATAGTTCTTCAACCGGGCATTGTCGCCCTTCTTGAAGAAGAGTACCACCACACCCCCGCACCATGCCTGTGGCGTTTTGCCCTCGAGTATGACGGTATCAAACAGCTTCTGAAGGGCCTTAAGGACCGGTTTTCCACCCGCCTTCAGGAGTTCGGCCGTAATTCCGTCATCACCCGGCGCCTTGTTGTTTTTGAGCTGTTTCAGAGCCATCCTAATCTCGTACAGGCTGACGTCCGGGATATCTTCGGTATAGTGTCGGGTCAAACTAGCTCTTGGGTCGTTTGCTAGACTCGCAACGGGTTTGCTGATCGATGTGTACAACTGCCCATAGAATGTCTCGATCTCCCTGAGAAGCTCCGGTTTGGCGGATACGATCCTACCATCGTCGGTCTTCAGTTTCGTGAGTTGGCTCTGCCCAATAGCCAGATCCCTTGAAAATACCTTGGAGCCTTTATTTCGCTCGATCGCGTCTTTAATACGCTCGGTATTGAAGCGGCGGAGGTCTCTTTTCAAGGATTTAGAGATCTGTCTATTGAGCTGCCGGTATTTGCACGCCTCATCTGAAGACTGCAGGATCATCTCACGCCTCTCCTTCATAAGCTTGAGGGTATGATCAGAGAGCTTTGTGTTTCTATCTGTACGACGGGTCTTGAAAAACTTAGACCCGACCGTATGGACAGCTTCCACGAACCCGTTGCTATATTCATCCACGGAGCTCCCTAGGCACTCGAAACGATTCTGGAGTTCGAGCTGAAAGCTCTCGGGGTTTTGGACCTGGATCTGTGCTGGCCGGAGCGTGGACTTCATCAGTCGAGACCTTTCAAGCTTAATATTAATGTTCAATGTGCCTCTTACCATGCGGTGATCGCTCCCGGTTTTTACCGAATTGATCACAGAGACATCATTGAACATTTGCTTCTTGGTTGACATGATGAAGTCGATCTCATTTTTTGTTGCACCATCGGGGCTCTGCCAGGTCCACTTCCTGTGTTCACGCTTTTTGAAGAAGGAGTTCATCATATAGAGGCCCTCCTTCTCCATAAAACTGGCCAGTAGGTGACCCCGGTGGTTCCGTTGTCCAACTCCAAATTGCCCCACTTGCAGCTCATCCTCGTCTCGTTTGCCCAGTTTCGCGTTGAAGTCCCCCATGACAACGGTGAAGTGAGTTTTGAAACCATGTATGGCTCTGGAGATATCCTCATACATGGTCTCTACCCCATCGTCGGGGTGTGCCGAGGTTGGGGCGTAGACCTGTATGACCTTCAGCGAATATCTTGAGGATATTCTGAGTATAAGGTACGCCACCCTGGTCGACACACTCTCGATCTTCACCACGTTGTTCACAAGGGACTTGTGGACGATAAACCCGACACCACCCTGGGACTGCCGGTCACCCTCTCGGAAATAGAGCAGGTTACCGGATTTGAGGATTATCGAGTCCTCCCCCTCTCTTCGGACTTCAGATAACCCTATAATACTCCATCGCAACCTGCTCAATTCCTCCTCAAGTTCGGTGACCTTCTCGTCGGTCCGAAGTGTGCGCGTGTTGTACGTTGCCAGGTCCAGTCGTCGGTGATTTTTGGGGTAGCTGGATCTCGTCCGGAGATTCTTAGCACCCCTTGCCATGCCGTAGCCTCGACCGCTACCGTAGTCGAGGGTAGGCAAGCTGCCGGGTACCAGGGGCCATTTTTTATTTGTGCTATTCATTGGGGGGGTTTTGCCATAATCGCCACGCTTGGCAGGCGGGTTGGCGATCGCAGTATGGTTGTTATAGAAGCACAGAGAACGCTGCTGCCCATTCTCTGGTTTGTCCCTTAGTCACCTCTTACGACACCCACGGGAAGACATGGGATGGTGAAATTCTTTACGTCCGGCACCATACGGAACAATTTATATCTTGATCATAAAGAAAAACTTCTCTTCTTCTGCATTAGCCTGGTTTGACTCATATCTTCAGGGTCGCTCTCAGTGTGTCCGCCTTGATGAGATCTTCTCAGACTGGTGTGATCTCACTGCTGGTGTTCCTCAGGGTGGCGTCTTCTTCTTTTCTATATCTTCATAAATACTGTTATCAAGGTTATCACCTCCAACTTCCATCTTTACGCAGACGATGTGCAGCTATATAAACACTTCCTGCTCGCAGACTCAGCGATTAATGACATGAATCGTGACTTGGCAAGAATCAGTGAATGGGCTAAGTCTTATGGCTTACAGATGAACCCTTCCAAGTCCCAGGAAATGATCATAGGCGGTCGATATTATCGCACTGCGCTTGACACTTCTACATTGACGCCATTATCCCTTAACGGCTCGACCATTGCTTACACCGATACAGCAAAGAATCTCGGTGTCTTATTTGACAGCAATCTTACTTGGCGAGCGCAAGTAAATGAAGTTAGTAATAAGGTGCATTTCTCCTTCCACTCTTCAAAAACTCTTCAAAGTTTCCTACCATTTAAAACTAAAATTTATTTAGCCCACACTTTAATTCAGCCGATCATAGACTGCGCCGATGCCTGTTATCTGGATGCTACTGAGGAGCTCTTAAATAAGCTTGAGCGCTTGCAAAACCTGTGTCTTCGTTTTGTTTTTGGTCTTAGGAAATACGATCATGTCTCTCAGTTCCGCAAGGATCTCAAATGGCTCCCTATCCGCCTTCGCAGGAACACTCGCATATTATGTCTCCTGTTCAACATCCTTTTTAACCCTGCATACTCTGGCTACCTGCGTGACCGTTTTTCGTTTCCTCCTGACGTCCTGTGTAGATCCCGCCTTAAACTCCATCTCAATTTCCCCTCCCATAAAATTCGTTTCTATTCCCACTCCTTCTCTGTTCATGCAGTACGACTGTGGAACTCACTTTCACCTAAGATCCGTGACGCTAAAAGTATCTCTATTTTTAAAAAGCAAGTCAAAGAACACTAACTTTTTTCTATCCCGTGATCTTATATGTTATAGGTATTTATTTATTTTATAGTTATGTATTTATTGTATTTTTTTTAATACTATGTGTGTCTATGTTTCTTATCCAACTCACCTATCGCAGGTCTGCTGGAAGAAATTTCTCTAGAAATAAGCAGCACCTTTGTGCTCTTCTGTCTTTATATGCATTTTCTCTTTTAAGTGTTTTGTGTGTACATAAATAAATAAATAAAATAAAGACTTAAAATAATATTTAACTCAAATAATCGTTTAAAGAAATATACCCCAGTGGGTCAAACTTATGATTGCTTTGGAAAAAGTTTTATCTAAGTTTTTATTTAATACAAAACGTACTTATATATTTTCTATTATTTTATTTATCGTACTTGAAAATGTAATAATATATTGTGACCTTTAGTAGTATTAGCTATTAACTAGATTTTTTTTAAATACCAGTGCTGGTGTAGGTCACGAGAAAGAATAAACTGCTGTTGCTTTATTTTTATCGTGTGTGTATCTTCTGTGCCAATCAAAAATAAAAAATAAACTGTCTTTTCTGAATAAATAGTGTTGATGTAGAGTTGGGGGGGAGGGGGGGGAAGGTGCGTCAGAAATAAAAGACCATATTCAAATAAAAGCTTAGCTTTATTACTCGTTATATTCACGAAGAAACATCCCTCACTGGTATCAACAAGTCTCCATGCTGACATTGCTAGTAGAGATACGACTTATGTTTCACCGTACTTCCTTCCATCCAATAATTTTGATAAATTTTGATCAACAGACTTTAGAAACCGCCAATGTGTTTGCCAATAACGAACGCAATTTGCACGAGCGCCGGCCACACGGCCGACCACTCAAATTTAGATACAATTTTATTCTCTTCACAATATACCACTTTATGTCTAGTACACCGAACAGTGGTTAGATTCTAAAACATTCACGGACAAAGACACACGCTCGTAAATTATAAGCATTATGACAATGTGATATTATATTAATGTATAAGTATTGTTTTAGTATTAAGAACCGTAATAATTAATGCGTAGTTAGGTTAGGTTAGTTACCTGACGTAGGTACAGCTTGTCTGAGGCCCACAGATTACAATAGTGCTATCAGCCATTCTAACACAAATACCGAAGAATCGTTTACAATTTTTTCCACATTTTTTTTTTCACCTTAAAATTGCTTTTAAATTTATCTTTTTTACATCCAGAACCATATAAACATCTTTGAGTTATTTATATATTTTTTTTACCTATATAACTGGCCGGCCACGCCGCCGCCCCTCAGCCGCGACGCTCAACTTTTTATTTACAAATGTTAAATGCTCCTAAACGTTTTATATCCGACGCTATTCTTAAAATTAAATACAAAAAACGCATGACATTCTAAATTCACCTAATGTCCCATTTTGTCACCGCTATAATTTATGAATTTTGACCTTTACACCAACTTTAGAAATATTCAATACAAAAATACTCTTTTTGAATAAAATTTTATACACGACTCATTATATCGCTGGCGCGAGCCGGGGGCGGGTGTGCGGCCGCCTCAAAAGAAAAGCTTTGAGCCTCGTAACCTTAACATCATGAAATTTGTACTAAATATATCAAAACAAGCGGACGCGGGCACTTAACACTTAGCCGAAATGCGAGGATACCGAAAAGACGCCTAAACACTAGTCAAAATCTCAATTTTATTAATGGCACATCACCTTTTGTCCAGCGCACGACACCGGGGGCCGAAATGGGTCGTGACGTGAACAAAACATATTGCGTCACTATCAAAAATAATTTTGTATTTTTTTTTAAATTTTGTTTCTAATTTTATCACTGGCGTCCGCGTCCGCTCGCTATAGTTTACAAATATATTATAAAAATGTCGCCACATTATGGACTGTGGCTCACCAAAGTAACTAAATTAACACATTTCATACGAACACACAATACAGAACTGAACGTGTATCGCTGTTACCAATGAAGACCACAAGGATATTTAAAATATTGTTTGAAACCCACTACAGTATGGTTAACCTCGAATATAAAATAATGAACGCTTAGTCCCGTGTTGTGGGGCTTATGTGCTTCGTTCACATACTTATACAATTGGGCGTTCGAGCTTATCTTACTAAATTTTATTGATAAGCTTCGGCAGTATTTGTTTCAAGACATCCTAATAGTATATCCGTGCTCAATTTTTGTCATTTTTATGAGATAATATATATATATATTATTAAGAATGATACTTATTTCCATAACTACCTAAACTTCAGCAATTTCCCTTATTGATTTTTCACGTATAGAAAAGTTGATACAGCTATTTGGTACATCTAAATGTCCTAACCTCCAAAAAATGAAACGCTACATACAATAGAGTCTATTACAATTTCGAAAATTTAGGAACCATAATACCCAAACGTGAAACCGAATACTTTCTACATATATTGTTTTTTTTTTATTATTTATAATTAATTTTGAAAATAATTACAATATTTATTTCATTTTACATTGATAATCCAAACATTTTCGTAGACGGATTCCAAAATACTAAAAGTGTAAAGCAAAAACATTAGATTAGTACATTTCCGTGAAACATAAATAAACTATTTCTAGATAAAGCATATGGAAACAATCAGAAATGACGCCGAAACGGGCAATTTCAATAAATCTACATACATATTATTATTATAAATAGATACAAACATGAGATTTAAAGTCAACACCGAATTTTGTACTTTTTCTGCGGGATTAGCCCCCATGATCACTGTGGACTAAATATTTCGATGTTTCAAACTTGAGTCTTAATTTTTTTTTTCATTAAATTTAGAAAAATTGTCAACCGATAACTTACAAATAATTGAACATCGAATAAATTCAAAAAAATCGGCTCGATCGCATGTTATATCCATTGTGGTCTTTTTATATTGCACAGTGAGTCACTCAAGTATAAAATCCGGACAAAAACTGTATTAAATTACAAAAATTGATAAGTACATATTCTGAGTTTTGACCTTGAAACTATATTGTAGTAAAACATTTTAATACGGCTCCAAGTATCTGCAAATTACGGCATGTCGGTTGATAACTGTTGATAGGAAACCAATACATTTCTATTGTAATATGTGTTGTGTAGCCTGCGTAACAGTTCTATTAGATAATTATGAAGAAATCTATGGAGAGATCGGAATAACGAATTCATTACTTACTATACAAGAATTTAATCGGTAAATGTCAGTTTAGAGCTAAAAATTCGGCTGCGACCATACAACAACGCTACTTAGCTAGTGATCTTAACGAATCTAGTTCTTAGGAATACTAGTCTTCAATTCCGTTACTCAATTCAGATACTTGTACACTTCTCAGCTCTAAAACGCCATTGCCTACGTTACGGAGAAACAAACAACTTGTAACAAAATACAATCGTAAACGTAACATGGAACGTTGCTCGATCTCGAATAAGCCCAGCGACGACTGAGTACTGACGTACTGGCGCGAATCGTGGAAACTGAACCCGGGCTATTGTCTGAGGGAGTGGTGGGTTGTGGGGACGGGACGACCAGCCTGCTCGGTGGTCGGCCACGTCGGGGAACAATTTAGAAATAAAAACCGGTATTCCAAAAGGGGGAGGCTGCGTGTTAATCTGTGTCGATGTCTCAAAAACTTTAGTATCTCTAACTCTCCTAACCTGAGCTACTAAGCACACCAGTCGACGCCTGGTCCATCCTAAACTGAGGTACTCTTATATTATCGTAATAGTTCAAAATGGTTACAAATGAAACGATAACAAACGTGTAATATCAAATGAAGTATGCTTACTTGCTTAGCTAGGGCCGGCCGCCCTCACGCGCGGTTACGTACATACAAATTAGGATGGTTTAAACATTTTGTACATTCTGCAAAACAATAGATATTTCCCGTTTGTCTATTGTCTTTTAATTAAATACCATTAACGCTAAGATAGTTACTCGATATTATCTCATCTGTATTAAAACTATCGTTATTATGTACAAATGGCTATACATTTCTGTACAAATATCTATCTTATCGTGTTATAATCTATTTGAGAAGCGAAATAATTATTGTATCTGTTTGTTCTGTAAACTGAGGATGTGAACTGAAGGTGTTCCCGCTTGGCGGGCTGGCGGCCGGCAACTACATGATATAACAAATACATCGAGATTGCGATGCGGCTGGAGCTTGCTCCCTGACCTGCCGTGCTTCATGCATCCGTCTTTACTTCTCGAGTAATGTTCTATTCACCTGCCTTTAGTCAGGAAACAAGAGTCCAGCATACCGCGCTACATATATCTACGAATCAAACTAATTATTCTTCTATAGTATAATAGTAAGTGTGTATGTATACTGATCGTTCGATACGGGCGAACTGTGTGTGCGCGGGCGGCGGGTCGCGGGCGCTCTGCGGCGGCCCTGGTTGGGCGGTTAGGTCTATTGAGGGCCCTTTTTGTATTTAATTTCTTATATTTTCGTAAAAAATCAATATTTTTTTTGAAGGCACTTCTGTTCGGACGAGGTGGCCCAGTGCGAAAGGGTTTATCTGTTGGATGCCAAATAGTATAGCTGTAATTTTGAGAATTTGGATGATTTATTTTTGGGATTTAGATCTATTGTATTGTGTTGCCTTCAACTATTGCTTCTGTTTGGATGTGGGTCAAATGTCTATGTGCTTGATAGCCGCCGCGAAGCGCTCGCCTGCCGAGTACGGGCATCACTTTGGGTTAAATCAACTTAGTGGAGAAAAATAACTGTTATTGTTAAAGTAAAATGAAGAATGTTACAGTAGTTTGCCTTATCATTATCGGGTATATGGTGTGTATTGTTTATGAGTATGGATAATATTAGATAAAATAATGCCTTGATTAATGTAGAAGGAGTGAAGCCCGCACTCGCGTGGTGTAAGTGATGCCCGCGCATCGTTTCAAAGTAGTATTATCTAACAAATAAACTTAACCCTACTCCGGAGCGGTACTCCGGACGAACTGAACTTGCGATCCGAACATTGCCGAAATATTGTAAATACAAATCAGGATGTTTACATTAATCTTCACTTAAGATGTGTAATCTTTTCGAATTTTGTATCTTCATTATAGTTATTTTATTGATAAATCCTCTGCATGAACATAAAACCGGCTATCAGTATAAAAATAATCTTTAAATTCTTTGTTTGTGGATCGAAAAATAACCCTGCTCTATTGTACTAATGACTATGGTTAACTTTAATTAATTACTCCTAAAATAAGTATGACGAGGTAAAGGTTGACAATTTCCGGCTGCGCGTGGCGAGCCTCAAAGTAAGTACTACCAGGGATAAACCAACTTAGCATGCTCCAAAGGACAAGGAAACGAAGGAAAAACAAAAATTAAAACAACAAAAAGTTTAAAACGTAAGCAATTAATATATTAATCGTTTTTTTCCTTAAAGAATAAATCAATAAATGATTTTAAGATATACACAACTATAAAAACCATTTAAGATAATACTTAATAATAATATAATAATAATTATATATAGCGAAATATATTATGTGCAGAAATAAAATTCTAGGTGACTTAAATTTTCTCTTACTCGTAATAACCTAATGAATTTCCTAGTAGAGCGCAGTGCGTGGCGCGGCTCATTGTAGCCGCGTCACTCGACGTCCAACGTACAAATCCAAAATTTATTTTAATAATTTAATTTAACTTTCTTTATCAATAATTTTGAATCTGAAGGCCTAAATGCGAGTGTCGTAAAATTTTGGTGTGCGAAACAATCGTCCAATGATTTGTTTTTTTAAATATAATTTAGTTTTTTGCCGAAACAATGTGCGTCGCGTCGATGTGGCGCTTACTCCAACTGCTCGAGAAAGTTCGGCGATTTGAAGTACTCGGGCACTGGGTCGTCCAGCCGCGAGATCACCTTGTAGATAGACTTCTTCCAGCTCTGTTCCGCGTCCTTACCGCCCTGGATGGCGCGGAAGAACTCTCGTAGTGTCTGTTCAACCACATATCTGAAGTTTGGTGGCACCTGGAATCGAAAGAAATGCATACTTAGAAAACACTTCGAGTTGCTCAAGGTTCAGTATTTGGGAGGGACTTCTTTAGGACTAAATAATATACACTTATTATCAAAGAGTTGTGAGTTAACCCCTATTTATTTGAAATCAATAATAAGGGAACTTTCGGGGTGACAAAACGTGACGAAAAATATATATAAATTTTTATCACCTGCTGCATGCTCACCTCAATGTGGTTGTTTCGGTTGTAGTGTAGGTTGAGCACCCTGTACAGCTCGGAGTCACCGGCTACATGCAGGTCCTCCGCTGTCTTCAGACCTTCACTGATGGCCTGTCGCGCATACTTCTCCATTTGGATGTAGTAGAATTCTCTGTAAAGAAGAAAGGACATACGTTAGATCAAGGTAAATATAAGGGAGAACGCATAAACCAGTTCTCAAATAAAATGTTGATGAAGCTTGTCTAACGAATTATATGTCAAACTTTATACGTATCTACACTGTGACACTTCAGGGCACAATGAAAATAAAAAGCCCTCGAATACCGTCGAGAGCGGGAAAGGATTTGATTAGCCATTTTCGCTCTCTCGGCGTCGCATCGCTCCGCTATCTTCGCTCCGGTTCGCTTACGAGAGCGAGTTGAGTGAATCGAGAGTCTCGCGAGGCTAATTACTTACGAGTTCGCATTCAGACAAGCTAATTCGGTTTTTCACGTTCCTGCAAGTGACGAGCTAGTTGCCGGGGTTAATTTTATGAGCTTTTTTAGGGTTACGTTTGGCAAAAAGTTTGGTTTCATTACGGAAATGGCCTAACAAAGTTTTTGATATCAATCAAATTTTCCAGGTGACTTCGTCATTGTAATTCATTTACATGAGGTAAGGACATAAAAAATGGTATGTATTTTTGGCCATCAAATAAATGGTAAAGTACATATTACTCTTACTACCTTTTGGAAATATTACCTTAATACTTATTACATAAATACCTACGCGTTAGCGAATAACACGACACTCATGTGTCAATGAGCACGGATCATCTCTAAACCTCTTGTCACTCCTCTCGCTCGCACTCCGGGGGCTTCTATTATTTTTTAATTGGCACTCCACGCGATATCGCAGCCTTACTAATTGAATAAGTAAATGAAGTGTCTAAATAATTAGATGTCTTTTTGGCTGGCGTTGGAGGCGGTGTAACCACTGTGCAATTTTAAGTAGGCTCAATGAAATACTTTTGCTTGTAATTAGTCGTTGATATTTCTTTGATTAAGTTTTCCGTGTTGCGTAATTTGGTTTCGGAAATCGTTGAAAAATTGTTTATGGGTAATTATTTTATATAGGTATTGCTAATTTTGTGCGTCTACGTGCGGTAAAACACGAGTTATGGGATAAACCGCTCATGTTATCGACCTTACAATTCACCTTGTTTTAAATAATATTATCCTTGTAATTCCGTTAATTCATTTGAGGTTTATTTCTAAGGAAAGCTTGATTATGACTAACAAGTTTCTGTTGCCAACAGACTTATTACTCATATCTGTAACTCATTAGTTACTCATATTCGATATTAAAAATATTGATAAGTTTGTATGGGAGACACATTTCGATATCTTCGTTGGCGGCCATAAGGGACATGTGTTGTCATCACATGTTTTATAAGTGGGTGATATATTAATGATAGTAATTAATATCTTTTAATAGATGAACATTGAACAGGCGTTATTTGGACTTTGAATGTTGTTAAGAGAAAGTGTTGATGAATCAAGTTACAATTGATTATGTATTTTCTTTATGTGTTGTCCCGAGTTAGTAGTTACATTTAGAAAATTCGAAGTATTATGAAAAATGTAATGAGTAAAAGATATTTATTCCTGTTGCCACCAAAACGATTGTAAGAGGTACCGAAACACATTTCTGACGTTTAAAGTAACATGACGATTCAAACCAGAAATTATTAACAAACCTTGCAAATCATTAGAAATATATTGTAACTAGACTTTTTAGCTATTTCAAAAACTGTCAAAATTGGAAACTTCTCAATTCCTACTCTAATGGTTGTAGGTCAACTTTTATCGACGAATCGATGGCAATCGACGTAAATGTGACGTATTAGTAAGCGGTGAACGTACTAAACGCTTAGGTTATGTTAATTGCATGCGGGCAAGCGATTGCAAAAAGAAAAAGTTTTGCCTTTACGTAAACAAGATAGTTAAACTAATAAACCTAGTTTTAAGAATAACAGTATTTTAAAAGAAAATAATATAACTTTTTCCAGGTGTTTACCGCAGTTAGCCCACTGTGCATTGATTTTTACTAGATTTTCAAAAGAAACTATCTAACTGCTGTGAGACTATTGATTTTTGTTTTTATATTTTCTTATTCTTTTGCAAATAATTATGTAAATAATTTAAAATTCTGTACGTGACAGGCAATTCTGAAATTATTTGTATAAATCATTAATATTGTTTCTTATTACTTTCTCAGCTCAATACAAAAGGAATTGCAAGCAGAAGCTGGTAACAAAACTACTATTTTAAATAAAACCGTTAACTGTGGGAATCAGCTGTTGCATTGTTCGCACAAACTACCCTTGTAAGAATATTTTGGCGAAGAAGTTGCAAAGAAATATCAAGCCTAAATCTTGGAAGCTAAAGCACAATATTCCTTGAGCAGTCAGCAATTGCAGTAGTCAAAATTTAAATAATTATTGTAATAGAATTTGAACTTTATCACGGAAGCGATAAAGTTTATATTGGTTTAATGGTCACTGGTATTGTTATATTTTCTTAAGGATTCGCATCTTGCCTACCTGGACCCCAACGTCTTGGTTTATTGTTTGATAGATTTTTTGCAGAAGTTCTTTTTCAACCGGAATCGAAAGTTGGAAGAATGTCTTCGAAATAAAGATATTGTTGCCAATCGAAGATGCTCTTTCGTTTTTATTCTACACTGAGACAGTATTGAATTTAAAAAGAAACAAAAGAATTGACTACTACCGGATATCATTAGGAAAAATCTTTAGAAAATATTGATAATGAGTAAGATGAAGAAAATCAACTGTTACTGTACTGTACTCTATTTATTCTATTATAAAAAAATACTTATTATCTTATAATAATCTATGTTAGTATTTACATACTAGGATGTTAGTTATTTCTAATCTTGCCACATAAAAGTTAAAATGTCTATCAAAAAGTATTGCTAAAAATCGCGAAGATATGTGGATGTTTACTAGTAATGGACTGTACAGGAATACATTATTATTATTATTCCATTTATATTCACTTCATTCAAATATTTCTTATTTTTTTATAAATCTTAGCCTATTTTTACTACAGCTCAGCATTTTTACTGTTTTATCATAGCGAAAACCATATGATTTCAAATTTACTTCTCTACGAAATCACGACATTGAACTCAGCATTTTATTTTGCTTTGACACCATTAAAACCACCATTAGGATGGTTAAACATTGTCAGTGATATTGCCGGGACTCCTTGAGCAAGGAACGGTGGGACCCCTCAAGAAAACGACTTGATTCCCGTGTGAAACACGACGGGACCACAGATTATGGAAACAATCAGAGAAGTGACAGTTACATTTTGAACTTATGTCACAAAATGTTTAGGTTATCTGTAATTTTTATGGATTTATGTCACAAAATTTATAAGTTACCTGTCAGTATTATGAACTTATCACAAAATGTCTAGGTAACTTGTCATTTTTATGGATTTATGTCACAAAATTTCTAGGTTACCTGTCATTTTTAAACCTAGTTATTATTATGTTGGTGTTTTTTATATATTATTTTTATAATCCAAGATTATTTTTCCTCGTACACAACTGAGTTAGGAAGTTATTTATTTCTTCATTGTGTTAACACGGTATTTTCCTTAATTTAACTGGGCAAAACTTAAATATAGGTAAACCCAAAAGTAACCGCTACATACCTCCTTGAAAAGACGTAAATACGTAAAGTTATGTGGAAATATGACTTAGTAGGTAACTATTTTTAGTTTTGAAGTTATTATTAATATCAAGGTTTCACACGGTGACTTACAAACGAGTTTTATTTTTTTAAGAAGTTGTCCTTTCTTCAACTTTTATATTCTATGTCCAAGAAGCTAAGACGTTGCTCAGGGGGTCACACATTGTTTTTTTTTCTGGTTTCTTTTCATCCCTTCGTATTGTTGGCTTGAACGAACGTATGCATTTTTTGTGTCGACTTTTAACTTCGATATACAGTTTCAAAAGTATTTGCGATCGTGGACATGTCCGTTGGGTTAAGTAGTATTATTTAATATTTGCCAAAAAAGTTAGTTGTCTTTTGAAGAAATTTAAATAAGAAATTCCCGGGTAAAATTAATAAAAGACAGCAAAGAGATTAAGAGAAACACAGGATTCTAAGAACGTGACACAAGGAATTGAAATTCCTCATATCGAATTTTTGTCAACTCAAAATCCACAGTGTCATTAAAGAAAATTAAAGTATCGAAGTGTAGTTGATTAGCATACAAATATGTAGGGCAGAGAGCCGATCTTTATTTCCATAGCTTACGGTGCTTGTAGATCTGATGCGGGCGCATCGCCGCACGCGCATACCGCTAGCCGATAACGCGGGGTAAGAACCTCTGTACTTCAGGGTTTTTATTAAAAACATAGGTAAGGTTTTTCTTTGGAGAAAAGATAAATCTTCTTCTGTTGTGCGATCTTTTTAAGTTAGACGATAAAGTTTTGTCTATGACAAATGTGACGACCTACAGATGTTTACGAGAGATTGCCGGACAAGGCAATACAACGGGAAATGTGGCGGTTTATGGGGGATATCTTAGAACGAGCATGGTGTGGAGGAGGAGGGGACATTTATAGATTGACAAGAAAACTGTAATGACAGTAATAGTGAAAACAGAAAATAAAACGAATGCCTAGGCACTACAAATGTGTGAAATATTTCTATGAAACCGAAGTTAAAGGCTAAAACCCAAGAAACATACAAATAACGCATATTAATATATGTATATTTTCAGTTTACAACATTAAAGATCTGGCACAAGCTTCCTTTGTCCCATATACTTGCAAGAACTCTTGATAATAATTTATTATATACTTATTTGCGCAGTTTATTATTTCATTCGCTGTGTTTTTCCTTATATGATATACTAAGATTATTGAGTATTTTAATTAGGAATGGAGCTCCTTTTGTATTTACTTGCATACCTAGGTGTTGGGGAAATACTGGAGCGGTCATTGTTTTATAACTTATACACAATGGTTTAATAATATAATGGAAGAAGAATGCTATTCAAAAAAAAAATGTTAGTCTTCTGCTTTAATGAAACGGAAGTTTTCGGCTGTTTTTATTAGGTAATTCGGTTTTTGTTGAAGTGCTACCTAAAGCACTGTTACCTAACCCCGCTTTCAATAAACCAACCGCGGAGTATTAAGTCAATCAATTAAAAGTCGAGCCGTCAACAAATAACATTCACATCATTGGATTGCCACAGGTATAGTTATATACTCTTCAAAACACCGCAGGCTCGTGTAAAACAAACTTTAACTGCCAAAAAGCTCATCAAAATTCGCCGTACGCATGAAATTTGCGAAAAAAAAATAGTTCCCAGACGTTTTTCAAGCCGGACTTCGGCGCCAAACACACTCATTTCGATCGTTCCCAAATACAATAGTTATTAAACGTGCTACTCGTACCTAAAGGCCAGGTATTACTGGACATACATAGATCACTTATGTATACGTGGGCTGTGTCTATGTGTGTGTGAGTGGACCGCGTCCAGGTTTCGAGGAGCACGGGAGAATGAGCCGACAGACTGCATTTTACAGAGCAGTGCGATTAAACAGAGACGGCATAATTTTTACTTTACGAATATTGTGTTCAAAATGACGTATTTTTGCTTTTATTTTCCGTATCGATTATTGTGGTCTTATGACGTCTGTATTTATAGTTAAACCCGACGTATAACTGCCAATTTTGGTTGTGAACAGAGTTAATTCAGTGTTCTTTGAATAGGTTCGCATTTTGATTACAAAAATGAGCAAGTTTACTAAAAACATTTCCTTTGTAACTGTCTATAAGATTACCGATACTTAAAAACCAATCACAACAACTCCTTCGTTATAAGAGTCATCTTAAATCACTCTTCATCGTGAATAAAAAGGAGACATTTCTGCATTTTGCGTGCTCTATGCAAAAAAGTTGGCCGGCGGAGCGCACACATGCTCATGACGCACACATAGACAAGCAAAAGCGAGTAAACTAATACCAGGCCGGATTAATGCTTCAGTTAGTGAAAAAACTTTTTTTCAGACTGCGCCGTCCGACGCAGGGCCGTAATCAGACGCTGGAAAATGAGCAAATTATGATATAATGAGAACCATGTCGGGTGCCGCGCCGTTTGAAAATGGAATGTTCTTTGTTTTGATGGCGGTTGTGATGTTGGTAGTCTTGTCTTTGACGTTATGTAGTGTAAAAAGAGTAGTATTTGAGTTTGACAGTTCTGTTGTATTAGATTTAAGTTGTTTGATTTTCTTATGTCTAGAAAAACTTGTTACCTATTTGATTTGGTGTGATATAACTTATGTTATGAGGAAGATATAATGAATGTAGGTAGTAATACCCATGAGGCATTCGCCAATTTTGTTACATTTGGTGTTTTCCTTAAATTTTATTTCCTACTTCCATTATTTTTGTGAAATAGGTACGAACAGTGTATACCGAAGTTACTTAATAAAATGTCAGTCGCCTTTATTGCTATTTTTACAACTTTTACTTCCGTGAAAATATTTTCTAAAGTCACGATTTATGCGGGTTGCAGATATCTACGGTATCTGCTTGCGTATGCGCAACTTTCTCGCAAAACAAACGTTATCGCACAAAAACTTAGGGGAAAACCGTTGTCGACAAATAAGTATTAAGTTATAAATACCATCGATTAGCTGCAGAGTAGGGAAAAATCATCAGTTAACTTTATTTTGATCAGAGTTTTCATTATAAATGCTTTAATTAGCGTTAAACTGACCGCTAAACGGTTATTATTATCTTGTTATTGTCGCGATTACCTAATATATCTCAAATGAGTAACAAGGATATATTGAACTTTTGCTGTACTTTACCTAATACCAAAAATAGAGTCCTTTTGTTTATTTTGAAATATGGGAACATGATACAGGCAGTATTCAGTAAAAACCAGTAGATTCATAAATGAAAAAACAAGCCTAGCAAGTTACTTGAGATTTCCTTGTAAAGACTCTCATTGATTTCAATGACTTATATAAAAATGACAACAACTTTTTTTTGAACTATTTTCTGGACTTAACCTCTGCCTAACGCTTCAGGGAATCAAGGCGTGGCGTTATAACAACTACGACTCGAACTACGATCTTTTCAAAACAACTTTTCTCAATCAGCCTCCTTAAATAACACCCGTCCTATGTCCGGCCCTGTCAATCGTCTCCCTCCTCGCTGACCCGTCTGTCTTGTACCCCAGGCTTCAAAAGTTCAGCTCATTTGAGTGCCTGCCGAGATTTTATTACCCCAACTACTACTCGCTTCGGTATTAAATATTTTTTTTTCGAAAAAAAAGGGCTAAACGTACGCGTAGCCTTTTAAGGGCCACATAAAGCTGACCATTCACGGTTACTTGATCGTTGAATTAGTTCGTTAATTACTGTCGGAGACAGTTTCAAAACAGTTTTTTCGAGTGTCACTTTATTATGATATTTCTGTTTGTGAATGTCCTGTTTTATGTTCTGACGGAAGTTTGCAGTTGTGGTTGTGATATGGACGTGGTTTTTTTGCACTCGTCGATGCAGTTTTTGATTTTAATGAGCTTGATGATTTGACGTAGGTAACATAACTTGGAACTGAAAGGCAACGTTATTTGGGTTTTACACAAAAACTCACGCCTTTTTCGGTTTAGCTTTACACGTAATTAGCGGTGGGTTTTACATCCACAAGCCAAAAATTACAAAAAACCTTTTTGCAACATCTAAAAATAGTTTCATAAATGTCACAATCACTAAAACCGATGGAACCATCGATCTCAATCAGTTTTCCGCCCGTTTTACGGAACTTTGAACAAAAAAAGGCATTTTCATAAGTACATTAATACAGGATGATGCGTATCACCTGTATTAATATACGGGGTGTGTCTAACGATAATTATTTTAATGCGACTAGATATAAGCTTGCTTGATCTACTTAAGTTTATTTCCCGAGGGTTTTGATCATTGCCACTCGTCAAGATTTTAATATTATATACTAGGTAGTTATTTAATATCTGTCAATATATAATCTTTGTTTTTTGAATTTAGCAGTAGTTTTTTGTTAGTGAAGATTTCTGCCACTCAAAAATGAAGAATGCTTGTTTTAAGCTATATCTAAGCTTACTAATACTTTAAAAAAAAATTCGCTATTTACAATATTAGGGTATTTCCATAAAATATATTTTGCAGAAGACAGCCAAATATAAAAATTAAGTCTAGGTACTTTACCAATTAACAAAAAAAAAATTGTACAAAACAAATGAAACTACCTGACTTCTATAATTATATTAATAGGCAGGTAAGCAAGCACGACATACGACACCACGACAATAATAAAAAACTATGACATTCTCGTAAACGTGAGGGTAGTTATACATATTAATTAATTATGTCTTAGGGCGGGTCTGCGACTTGTAGCACTTTCCTAATTTCCCATGTGGTTCATGCCTCTGCCTACCACACCTTTTTGCCTTCACCGTGCATGATTCCTTACGAGTGATAAGTTTTTTGTTAGTAAAACTTACATTGAGAAATGAGAAATATGAATTTCGTGACACAATGGAAAATGGCAAGAACTGAAACTTGTACAGGGTGTTTTTTTATTCAATTTAATGATTTGAGAGGTAGTGTATTTTTTAAAACCATTAAAACAATTTTTTTTTGTAACATTTCTAAGATTTTTCAACTTCAATAATTTTATTCAGTCTAATAATAGATATGACGGTTGAAGTAGGTATTTTGTATTTATTTATTATCCTTGAGACACAGTGCATGATATGTTTGCTCAAGGATTTATTATGGTTCTTAATTAATTAATAACTTGATATTCTTGTTTACATAGGTGAAGTCAGTGACTTTTATCGTATGTAATGATAATTGTGTTATTTATTTACTTAGCTTTGTCTGATGATTTACAAAACTAAAGGATTAGTGGATAAAATCAAATTGTATGCTGGATAAACGACTCTGAAAATTGGACGTTGTATTATATCGTAAAATATAGGTACTATATGAGGCAAATTTTAACGATTTTCTTGTCGTATTTAGCGAGGGCATTTCCTGGTGACCCAACGTTTAATTAAATAGTTATAAATGCCAAATAAATGAAGCAACAATCGTTAATTATAACTGAAGCTTCACAATCAGTTTGTGTAACTATTTGATAGTTATTGTTAAAATGGAAATAGGTAAAACGTTATCGCGTATTATAACGGTTTCCTGATTACTTATAATCACAAATTTCAAAACAGGAATACTTAATGTATGTGTCGTTTGTAAGTTATATTAAAAGTACTATTATTTCGTAGAAAACGCGGTAAGATTTGCCTGTTGCACGGTTACCGAAATTCGACGGTTTATTTTAAATTAAAATTGCCATAAATTCTGCTGCTGTTAATCATAATGTGAGTAATTACAGTACTTTAAGATATTCATTATAATGCCTGTAATGTTATAGATTGCAATATAATTCAAAATATAAAGACCCCTCGATACTAAACAAAACAATCGAATGTCGTCTGAAAAACAAAGTTTTATAGGTCTTCAGAAACTGGTTGATAGATAGAGTTCCACGTAAATGTGAACAGTGGAAAGTATAGATATAAGGTCCTTATCGATAATATTGTTTGCTCATTTTTAATTGCAGAATAATGATCAAATGATTTAATAAAATGTATATATTATTCTGATTTAGGATATTATTGTTTCAAAATAGAACATCATGTAGATATGAACTGTCAAATTGCCTACAAAAAATTTCTCGCGCTCCATCTTTGAAATTCAAATTACGAACGTATTTTTTTATTCTTAGCGGTAAAATATGATGCAGAATTTGCATTCGATTACAAAACATTCGTTTAAACAATCGCTCCTCACAGCCATAGCCAAGTGCCGTGCCAGATAAGAACAGTGGTCAACTTCCGTTACCACCGATAGTGGCTATTACAGTAAGGATAGAATAAGGACAAAACAATATTACAGATATTTCAATTCTAAGAAATATTCGTTTCGAAGTAACAAGTTTATTTTACTTAATTATTTTTTATTGAAGTTGAAATTGTTAGTTTTTATGATAACGTAATTATTGGAACTCAATTGAAGTCGAACGCTTGTTAACTTTTGAATTAGGTTATATCTTGATAAAATGCTTAAAAATTTTCATGAAAAAATACAAGTTTACTAAACCGTACTAAATCTCATTAACACACTTTAAAACCATAAACAATATTTTAAAGCCCGTGTAATATGTCCTCGTAAAAAAAAGTCGCGTGACGCTCCCGCCCAAAATGAACTGTCACTGTCAGGCTAAGGTGTTGTAAGGTAGAAGCTAATGAAAAGAACGCACCCGCTCCTTCGAGACCGATACAAGGCGTGCCCGACCTCGCATGACAAAACACGAGCTCAGAATATGCTTGGATAACGTGAAAAATTCATGTGAACATTCCTGACTTTATTTATTACTTGACTAAACCTAATTATTTCCTTGAGTTTTGCGTGACTAATTTATTGTATTTCAGTGTTGTTTATTTATACCTACTGTACTGTTTATAATCCTTTTTACAAAAATCTATTTTTAGTTAGCTATCTGTATTTTATTCATCAGCTAATCACGATATTTAAAGCGACGAAACAGTAAATTTCTAATACCACCCTTTGTCTATGTTACGACGCAAAGGCTCGGCGAAGGGTGGAGTAATTAAAAAACTTAATACCGCATCGAAGACAAGATAAGGATGGCCGACGGAAGAAACCGCCACTTTTCTAATTACTCACTCATTAGCTGATGGATGGAACATCGCGTGTGTTACATCGGCCGTTTGCTTGTGTTTGCGGTTACCGTGCGGCGTGCCTTGTGAGCCAATTGCAAGGCCGATTTTTCTATAGACGCAACGTAAATTACCCTGATTGATCCTATTGAGATGCAGAGAAGGAAAACGAACAAGCTTTTAACCTTTTTAGAATTTCAAATATAGAAAACGAAATAAGAAGAATTGGATTCGATATTCAAAAATTAGATAAAGTAGGACACGCAACGTAATTCGGACGTAACATAAACCCCCTTCTACACGACTCGCTCCTTGATCGCTGCGATAAGTAAGACCGCGCCTTCGCGTGTTTTAATTATATTATTAACGACGATGGCCGGCGAAAGGCTAATATTTTATAATGGCTAGCGTATCGCAATGATATGTAAATATAACGCCGCGCCCTTTTCACCTATTACGTACATCGTTGCGTGCGTGTGAACTTTAATTCGGAAGTAAAGACACGTTAGCGAGAATTTAGTACTAAGGCGTGACGTTCTTTTTGGCCCACGTATGGGGCTGTAGACGAATTCTTATGCTAAATAAACTCGCCCGCTAATGGGATTGGCGTTGAGTGGCCGGCGCTCCTGGCGACATTTTCCACAGAAGAGAAAACTTCTGACGTGTAATTAGCAGGTTTTTTGAAGGAAAACTACTCATAAGCTTCCTCGAAAGGGTCGTATTAATTACTGAGGTGCTCGTATGAGCGTAGCGCGATATAAATGGCCGGCCACTTGGCGCCCTAGCTCGCCGGGCCTTATTAAAAATGTTAACACGTAAATTAGACTCCACACGGGTGCAGTGTATTAGCCAACCAATTAAATTTTACAGTTTCTGTATACAATGCGGCGCGAAGAGACTGCAAGGTGGGGGATGCATTAGTGACACTAACTAGTCTCGTCTATACCTGCCCTTATGTGCCTTCACCCGCCTAGTTATGCATTCGACTTTACTTTATTTCTTTTTCCTTCACACTTTGATAACTTTTCAAGTATGTCAAAGCGTGTTTACGTTAAATAGCAAACCGATAAAACTGTGCACTTAAGTTTTTTAATTACAACATTAAATATTGAACTAAATATGTACAGCCTCTGGCTGTTAACACGGTAAGTTAAAAAGCCATGTGGAAATTGCGACGTAAGGTTGGCAACATTTCCGTAACCGACTGTAAGAGTCCTTACAAATGAGAGATTTAAATCTCAGTTTAAAATATTCGCTGCCGATAATCGTTTACAAAATGTTTCGGTCGATGGTTCTGTTTATTTTTCTGTTCTGAATTCAAAACTTCAGTTCTTTACTTGAAATGTTTTTCGTAGTATTTACTTTATAATCTGTCGATAGCTTTTTAAAACTGCTTAAAAAGAGACTGTAATTTTGTATTGATAATTTAATAAGCGTATGATTACTGTAGGGTGAGCACACACTTGATGGTACATTTCGCAGCCGCGACCGTACACGCCCGTGTGTAGACGCTTAAAAGGTTTTTACCTCGGTTGGTCTAAGTGCACACCCTCATGCGACTAGTTGGATGTGTAAAAAGATTAATTGGAGTGTTGCCCGTGTTTCTAACAATTTACGACGCCTTCTCGGGGCGGGCCGGCCGCAGACCACTTCTGCGCAACTTAATTAAGCGAAATAACTTAAACGAGTCACCGTTGCTAATTAGTGCTATCGTCGCGTCGGCTAATTCTACGAGTGACTCTTTGTTTGCAAGCCCGCGCATTTCTTTGAGTTCGCGCGCCAAAAGAATTTGTCTTTGCATCGACTTTGAGTAAAGGATGTTTGTTTTGCCCCCCGAGAGAGTTTCTGTGAAGACTTTTGTGTTTGTTTGAACTTTTGCGGCGTTGATTTTAAATGAGCTGAAGACGTAAACATCGCCAGTGGACTCGTTTAGAAAAGGTGCATTGTAATATTTGTAATTGTTTTGAAAATTATTTTTCTGCTTTTCATTTGCGGTTGGACTTGAAAAAGTAATTAAAATGAACAACTTGCCTATTATATATTAGTAGGTAACAAATTATTTATGATTCAACTGAAAAATAATTTTGTATAATCGTTCTACTTGGTTAAAAAATCTAGACAAGGTCTAAAGCTTTTTAGGATAACGATATCTCTGTGCATAACGCCCATGCCTGATTTCAGTCAGGCACATAATAACACGCTCATAGACTAAGCAGCTTTAGCCCAACAAGCTTGTTTGCAGGCTAAACATTAAAGAAAACAAATATAAAGGCGGCTCACACGAGCCGAGCGTCTAAAAGACACAAGGAGAGCTCTCGGCGGCTAGAGCCCTCGAGATGTCCTACACGTCAACAAGTGGCCGGTCGTGTGTGCGGGGCCTTACGTCTTCGAATGTCGAACGCTTTGAGAAAGTGATAGCACTTCATTTTATTATTTGAATTTAGATTTCCAAGATGGCGGTGATTTGGAAGATGGTTTAAAAAAACAAAACAACTAGATTGTCTATCGTTTTTTGGAGGTTATTTTAAATGTAAAAAAAAATCTTTTCAACTTGATTAGCTTATTACAATATTATCGCAAAGTTTATCGATGACCTGTAGCCCCGTTTTGTTAAATCCTATTAAAACTATACAAATCGCTTACTATAACACTGATTAGGTCTAATTAAAAAAAAAGTAGGTACTCTAATCAGTGTGAAGTCAAAGTTAACGATAGCCTTAGATAAGTATAATGATGTGAATTCGATAATAACAAAAACAATGGTTTAATGATCGATAAATGAAAGTTATCAGAAAATAATTGTAAAAAACGAGAAAGAAAGTTTAAATATTTTGTTTTCCTCATTTTTATCTTTCCATTATTTTTATCTAGAAGTATGAAGGTTAGTATTTAAAATGTTTTTAGGTTTTAATTAAAATTTGACGGCATGAACCAACTGTGATCAACAATGTGCCCATACAATAAAGTTAATAATAATATATTAATGAGGTAACTACTATTTATAAACTGAAACGTTTAACAAAGTTGACGTAATATAATCCATCATTTAGAACTATTTCTATTCAAAATAGTTATGATAATAATAATGTGTTATTTTATTTTATTTTATTAATCTTAGGAAAACTTACAGCTAATAAAATAAATACGCAGAAACAACATGCAAAAAAGGGCCAATTAAAAGTTTTCACACATATACAAATTTGCATAATATACATGTCAGCGAGAGTTTAAAATAAATAAAGTATGACTCAACGCCCAACAAATACAAAAAAACATGAACAGAAAAAGAACTCTACATATCAAAGAAAAGCTTACTTAAACTACTATTAATATATATATATATATTTAATTTTGTCCTATGTATAGATGTATAGAATTTCAGGAAAATCGGTATTCAAGTAGATAAGTAATTTTTATTTGTACTTGTACCTACTTAAATAAAAGTTACCATCTTAAAAGTATCCGCGTCTTATCATGTAACTTTCTACAAATACGTTCGATATTCAACCTCCATTGACCATAGAGTAGTTTAAACTTAGCCTAATCGATGATGAAAAACGCCATTCGTCGGACACCTTAGTAATTGCCTTTCGTGCGATTATAGAACTACCCTCACCCCTTTAGCCCTTTCAGAGATGTTTATCGCGAAGGAAATGGTCGTTTTCCGATGTCCACAATGCTACCATTAAGGGGACAATGCTAATGGACTAAGTTGTCCAAGTCGTGTGAAGAAGATTTTCCCGCGCAGCGCGGCCATTTTCATTTTTTTTTACTTTTATTGTGTACAGGTCTTTTGAGTTGAGTCATGCTTGACCTGTCATTTTGTGTTTTTGTGAGGTAAGATTTTTATCGAGTAGTTTTGTTGACTTTGAATTTTCAAGAAAATAATTCTGATATCCTGTTTTGACTTTATAAACATTTTTGTTTCGAGTTTATGGAACCTCTTTTAATATTTTAGGCCCATTAGATGACCACGTTGAAAAAACCTGAACGGTGTTCATTGCATTCCTAAGTAAAGGGTAAAAAATAAGTTCGAAAAACAGTGTGTTTTCATACTTTTCCACCTACACATCACAAATTATATTAGTGCGTGAAAAACTATGTTATACAAACGTTCGTTATCAAAGCTTTCACTCACAGTATCGTTTATCTTACTTAGATAATGATAATACAAGCTTGAGATAGCAGTAGAAAGCTTTAATAATATGAAAGTCGATATATCAACAACGTCAAGTGTTTGGCACACATCGCGACAGTGCGCTTATTCTGACGACCGATATTATAGCGATACTAGTGCGATATTGGCAAAGGGGGGACTGAAACTAATATTTGGAAATGCGTTAATCTTGTGTGGGAATAAATAAAGTAGTAGATTAGATCAGGTTCTCAGGAAGAAATTAAGTTAAAGAACACAGGTTTCGTATTCCGTTGCAAGATTCATACATCGTCTTAATTATTTTTGTATTTTTTTACCTTTACCCTGCAGTTGGGCAGATGGAAAGTTGCAGGCTGGTATTATTAATATTTACTTTTTTCAAATTTGAAAATAGAACTTCAGAATTACAAAAATCTTATTAATTTAGATTTTTTTAAGATTATCTTGAACCTGTGTTTGTTGACTCAAATATCAATAAGTGTTGTATATGAAAAAGCAAAAACATGAAATAAAAACTACCGATTCTTCAATATCATAACGAGTCAGGTAAGTGCGAAAGCGTTAAAATCGATGCGAACTCGAGTGAATCAGAATAATCAGATGGTGTGAAAGAAGGGGGGAAGGTGTTTATCATAGGAGCACGCCCCTTATCATAGGACTTAGATAACGTGAAAAATTAGTCGAGTAGAAATCAATACTGGGGCGGATTTTTCCGTCACTTGTAACATGTTTCAATGTTTTGTATTATCGCATTAAAATGTTCATCGTTTTTCGTAATGCTTTTTTGAAAGTAGAACTAGAGAAAAATAAATTGAAATTAGAATGTAAATTGAAATCGTTCGATCTCCAGAATAAGTTCTTATATCGTAAAACCTAGAGCTGTTTTAAAACAGAGGGTTAACTTCCCCTAGTCTCCAAATATTACATTAATGTTGTTATAATTTTCTTGAAACACTGTAAACAACAGTTGTATTTTATTTATTAAATTAAAGAGCAGAGTTCTTTTTCTTTGTATTAGAACTCTGTCTTTTGTAATTTATTGCGACTTTTCATTTCATATTCTGTTAGGCCTTGGGGGAAAGTATAGGTAATCTATCATTACTGTTACGTTGTTTACGTTTCTAACTGTTGGAAGTAAGCAATAATTATGTGAAAAAAAGCAGAAATAGAGTGGCGAGAAATCGTTCTCGAATCAGTATTAAGTCGTCAAAGTAAATGCCACTAAATTCCCCATTTGTTTACCCAAACCCGTTTAAATTTTAGTTAGGGGGACTCACCCCTTCCGAGAATTTGATAATTAGGAAATAGTGAATTCAAAACCTTTTACTGTAAAGGAAGATGACAGAATTGGAATAAATCAATTGATTTTACACTATTTCGATGGAGTTAACTAAACAAGACTTTTACTTTGGAGTGTTGTCAGAGGAAAATATGAAATACGATCGAATTTTTTCGTAAGTATGATGCAGAAATTATATTTGTAGATATGTAGGTAAGTTTTATTATTCAGTGCTTTTAAAAACAAGATGGCAGGTAAATAACTCCCTTAAATAACAGATGGACAGGGATAAATGCAAAACAAAATCTATTTGTACCTATTATCGATATTCAAACAATCATTTATGGTTACACAGGCATGTTTTTCAATTCAAACTGAGCTTATTAAATATCTAAAACGAATAAACCGCAAGATTAAAATAGGGAACGGAAAATATACCGAAAATAATCTAAAAGGATAGTGATATCATATTATTAATATATATAATATTTACGGCTAATTAAGATATGTTTTGGGCTTGTTATTTTGTATGTACATACCTAGTATGTAGGTTCGTTAGATGCAAGATAAAACTGACTTTTTGAGGATAAGATTTAATAAAATTATTTTGCTATTTTACCTAGTAGATAGCTTACTAATCTATTCTAAACGTTTGACACATAATCTGTATAAAACCTTTTTCCGTCTCGATCAGGCTGGAAAAAAAAAGAAAAAGGAACTATGACTTACCGGAAATTAGAGAACCACTTGACAAGTTGCGCCGTGTTGTTTTTGTTAAACTTGATATCGGGGAAATACATCTTCAGGACTGCGGAGCTGGGGTACCGCACCCAGAAGAACATCAGCTTGGCCTTGCGCAGGTGCATCGGCGTCAGCGTTGAGGAGTTCACAGGAGTTAAAGGCTTATTGTTTTGAAAGTTGGCATCACACAAAAATGGTATGATCGCAGTGCATTGCACGTTCCTTTTTTAAATGAGAAAAGGTTTAAAAAAAATATGTTTCAAGAAGTTTCGAAATTCGAATCTAGGAGTTAAATATTTGTAAAATGATCCAAATTCAAATTTTTTTGGTAATCTAGCAAAAAACAAGAAAACTATAAGCATAGACATTGAATATCGAGATCAATTTGTAATATTGCTGAAGTCAATATTACTGAAACGTTATAATTAGAATCTTACGACTGCTTCCTGCCTAGTTTTGGGTTTTATTTATTGAACTATGTACCTCAGTGTTTATATTGTTTACAATTCACTCGTAATGGCGTAATCTTTGACTATATTTCCTCAAGAAAATATAAACGAAGATAGAAAATGGACTAAGCTGTCTATTCTACCATTTCTAAACAAGTATATCTCCTAGGATTGTCCCTCAAAGATATATAAAATCTGATTAGATACCGGTTGTCGTGGGCGCGCTACGAAGCACCACAAATACTTAATCCGTTTGCATTTTCTAATCTTATAATGTGCCTTAGCCGTCTGTAGTTGTTCGAGCTATGTGGCGGATTATGTTTGTTTGTTTGAGTTTATTTATGTCTTAAAATGTTTACTCTGGGAAATATTGAATTAGTTTATGTGAGAGTGTGTGAGATGGATAAGTTTTTAGACTGATTATTGTAATAAAGTTCGGGCTATTTGCTATACTGCTGGTATAGACAAGATTATTAAGTCAACTCTTTTCTATGCAACTGACTTCAAGCAAGGAAAACTTAATGTTTATATAATTATTCTACAGTTCATAAGTACCCGATAGGTCTGGGATCGTGGAAAACGTAGAAACCGCAGCATTTGTGAGGTTTCCTCAGTCGTAATACCTAACCAGTAAGTAGGAAGTAGGCGGCGGCAGTCGTAAGGATAAACACTACAGAAATAAGATATGAGTGGGCGTGCGGGGTTCGTGCCCCGCCAGGGTTTCATCGACGATTTGACCTCGATAGGCAGATTGCTGGAATAAATGTTGGTAGTTCTATTGAAAAGGATATAGTAGGCTGCAGTCCGTCGGAGGGCAGATCGGTGGAGTTGCAATCGGAGTGCGGGTCCTGCGCGTCCATGTACGGATGGTGCGACGGCGGCACGTGGTGCGCCATGTTGCCATGGTGGTGGCGCAGGTAGTCGGGCGAGGGGTGGTGCAGCAATCCGGGGTGCAGCAGCCCCTGCGCGTGCGGCAGCGGCGGCGAGTCGCGCTCCGGGGCCGTGGGCGGCGAGCGCGCCAGCCCGCCACCCGGGCCGAAGAACGGCGAGTACGGCGAGAACACCTGGCTTTCGTGCAGAGCGGGGTTGGGGATGGCCACTGGGGTAGGCAGCCCCGCCATGCCCCCCGGGTACGGCCGCGGCGACGGTGACTCCGGGAACTTGCTCTCTGGCGACTGCCCTACTCCTTCCCCCAGGATCCGGCTTACAGTTCTTGGCGTGATTCTCGTGTCCGTCACCTTATGCCGCTTCTTCTTAGGCGTGACAACTAGACTCAGCGCCTCGTTCTGCTCGGGATTGGGCTCCCGTTCGAAGTGTCCGTTCATGTACAGCTGGCCTAGCGGTTTGGGCGGCGTCTGGAACATGCCTGTGGGGGGGCGTATGTGAGCACCGTGACCGGGCCCGCTCGCCTCCGCGTGCATCGAGAATTGTGCACCGCTCGGCACGCGGGGGCCATTTATCTGGCTCATCATCATTGGGTTATGTGTCAGAAAAGAAGGGACGCCGTTAGGCGGACCCTGGTGATGGACGGGTTGGTTACCTGACATTTGCCCTGATGGCCTCTGCGTTGGCTTCGACGGCGGCGACTTTCTGTCGAGCATCTGCTGCGCTATCATGATGTCTTTGTTGAGCTGCTCGGCGGCCGCTGCTGCCGCCTCCGACTGCTTGCCCATGGCACGTCGTTGATGCATAAAGCGCGTCACAATGGAGTCAATTAGACTGGCGAGTGACGCTGTGATTTCACTTTTCAGCACTTCGGCAAGTCCTTCCAGGTCTGCTCCAGACACGGGCCCCACGGAGCCCGCATTGCTTCGTAGCGCATCTAACCGCTCGGCTAGCTCGGAGGATAGCGGCGGTTTCGGCGTGGGTCCAAGTTGTCGTTGCTGTGGCGAGTGTTGGTTCGACTGCGGCCTCTGCTGCTGTTTGTTCTGTTGTTGTTGTTGCTGCTGATGCTGCTGCTGCTCAGCGGCCTCTTTCATGCGCGCCTCTTGCTCTAGAAACAGCTTTTGACTAACGTTGAGGTACATGGCGGCGGCGTTGTTGAGGTGCTGGTGCGGGTGCGGCGCGTGCATGTGCTCGGGCGGAAGATGCGGCATCAAGGGTAGCGCGCCGTTGAAGCCGGGTGGCAGGTGCGGGTGCCCTAACGCATGTGCGTGTATCTTCGTCGATATCATCTTGCTCATCACTTGCGAGAGCATGTTCGGCGCGACACTGTTAGGTATAGGCGGAGGCACCTCCTTGACCGGCGAGGCGGGCTCAGACTTGGGTACAGGGTCGTCGTTCTGTTCTATATCACTAGAAGCACCATCGTTGTCGTTCGTCTCTGATTCTTGACCCATTCGATTGCACAACTGCATATATTTTTCTTGCATCTCTGCGAGTTGTTCTTGCATAGTTCTAAGTTGTGATTTAAGTGCATTCTTTTCTACTAACTTTCTTTCGATGGGCGGTGGTCTGTCAGCGTCGTCATCCGACTCGTCCGAGACAGTCTGCGCACTGCTGCCGTGGCTGGTGCCGTAGCGCTCGTGTGCTCCGTCGTGCTGCTGCGGATGATACAGTTTCCGTTTCTTGCAGCCGTTCACTTGTGGCGGCTGCGGCGCGGGACTAGATCGCATCGTCGACACTATGTTCTCAACACGGGCACGTTTCACATCTAGCGGTCGCGGCGAGGACCGTTGAGCGTCACTATCACGATCCTCGGGTTCAGACTTGGGGTTGAGCAGGGCGTCGGAGCCCTGCACGGGATGCGCCGGCGGCGGCGAGGTGCGCGAGTCGCCGGCGCTTTCGAGCGCCAGCAGCGCATCGTCCAGGTCGGGGCGCGAGTCGCGGGACTGCGGCCGCTCCGGAGACATCTTGAGTTTGGGCTCGTCGTTGTTGTTGTTGGCGAGCACATTGTTATTGTCCGGGGAAAGGCGCATCAGCTCCTTCTTGCGGCTCTGCAGGATGTCGCGCAGCACTCGGTGCGCGATGTCGCCGCCGGTGGTTTCGTCACCGGCGTCCTCCTGCTTGGGAGTGCGCGAAAGTAGTTCGTTGATCATTTCGGCCGGAGGGTAGCCCGGGCCGAACAGGCCGAAGTGTTGGCGGCCCTCGAAGATGGCGCCGTAAAGTCCTCCGCTCATGTGTGCGGCGCGCGCGGGCGCGAGTCCGTTCGTCGTGAGAGTCGAGTAAGAATTGCGCGGCTCACCGGCGTCCACGCGCTGTCTGGCGCGCTTCTGTTTCCTAAGCAGTTGATCCGCGTACGATTCCTCCTCCTCCGATGACATCATCGGTAAGACGGGCCACGATTGGCCGGCTGGGCGGCGGGTAGCTCCCCACCGCTCTACGCGCGCCGCATCGCCCGCACTGCAATAGGAGGGGAGCGAAGTGAGCACACCTGCCCGTGCGCGCCCGCTGCCCGGAGCCCGGAGCGCGGCGCGTGCGCCTCAGAATGCATTGCTTACAAGGCGATGCATTGTGATACGCGAATAATAAAAACAAGAATGAAATTGAACTTTGCTACTAGCAACTTTCCAAATATTTTTATATATACAGTTATTTTTATTAATACATATTTAAAAAAAGTTAAATTTGTATCCATATCTCTATCTTATTCAGTACAACACACAATTTAAACCAACCAGACTTAATTTTCGTTTTGTATTTAGATACGTAGGTAGATTGTTATCAAGAAATCGATCGCCTATTAGCCGACGCTGCTAGACATCGATACTGAACTAAAAAAGTTTCCAGCTATCATACGAACATCTGGATAATTTCTCGTAATGACTGGTCGTGAAACAAAATCACATGGTATTGGAAAGTATAAGGAGAGTGCGATGGGGTTGCAGATAAAAAAGCCACGATATTTACTAGCAATCGTAATTGGCATCAATTTTTGTGAGCAATTGAAAATAATGACTGAAAAAATCCAACTAGAAAAACCATACCAAATGTTAGAACATCGTTGTTATTGATTCTACTCATCAAGATTTCGTTCGAAGGTCTATTCGTAGTTTTAATATATAAGGTTCAAAGTATACAAATCCTAACTGTACCTATGTATCTACTGATGACAAACACTGGACATACATGATGGCATTAATTTCTCCTGGACCGTGACTTCGTGTGCGGATGACAATGAAGCTAAAAATGTCAGGAATAATTCTGTGAGACACATGTTTTGGTGTGGGTCCATTGTTGACACGACACGAGTTTTAGAAAAATATTTGGTTGGTACTTATTCAAGTAATATGAGATTTCTAGATTATCTTGTAAGAACTTTTATATTAATAGGGGAAGATGCAAAAAAGTATGATAAATCTTATAAGATTTTCAACGCATGAGAGAAAAAGCTCTTTGAAAATCCAACTAGAAAATTATGGACTTCAAGATTCTTAATTTATTCAATTTCTCAGCTTATTCTTCTAAAGAAAAATCAGTTTTTGTCTAATTTCAGCATATTTTCAATCCCCATGCAAGTTTATGCCAATGCTCTTTATGCTAAATTAAAAAGTTTAAGATTTTTAAGAACAAACGTTTTCAATGTTTTATTTCTGTATATTTTCCTTATTTAGAGTACATAAGTGAGTATGGACCAGGTTGTCTCGGACATCCGGCAGCAATTTGCTGCTCACAATGAGATGGTATCAATGGCGGATGACTTCCGATGGTGGCGTGACCGACCACTTGCGACCGGCGTCACGGCTCGAAGCCTGCTTGTGCCACTGGCAAACTGCAGCTTGAGGATAGAGAGGATGTAACTAGAAGAGACGAAGTTTGGAAAACAAATTCTTTTTGATAGAAAGAAGTAAAATAAGGTCTAAGGTCTTTCGTCTTGGAGGTTAAAACATAGTTATATTCTTTTATATGGGACAAACCCGCTACTCTATAGTTTGTATTAACAGTGACTACCATCAGAAAAGCGTAAAGGCAATGAAGGTCGAAGAGTCTTAGAGAAACTATTCAAGCTTCATGACGGAAATAAGACAGTCTTGAACAGAAAAGAACAAGGAAGTTGTTAGAAAAAACACTCCATTAGCATATCCTATGGATAAAATCGGTAATGTTACAGATTACCTAGAGTAAAATATGTATGTATGTGTAAATATGTCCTTTTAAAGTTCTGCGTGGTCCGGGAATAAATGTACGCACTTTCCTAATCATCAATATTGATTGTGTTATTATTCGAATTAGATATTTTATCAGGAAATATTTGTAGTTTTCCTGATTGTGTAATAGATATATGTACCTATATTGTGTTGTGATGGTGTTACTAGATAAAACCTGTGTTGATTAGCGTTACCGTAGTTAAATCTGTGTTGGTGCCTTTATTAAATTTTCTTAACCTACTTCAAGGTTATCAATTCGACTGTATTTAAAATGTATTAGCTTTCAAATAGTTCTTTTTTTTAAGTGAACCTTTCAATCTCATTTTATCTGTATCTTGAGATTCGTCACGTTTTTGATCTCTCTACATCTATATCATAATATCATAAAAAATATCCAATTGAACTTCCTCAACTACTTCAAATACACACTACGTATCGAAGTCATGTCCTCCAACTCGACTCCACCCCGAATTCTTAGATTGTCTCTTATAGCTTGTATTTTATCCGTTGCCATAGCAACTGAGTCAACTGTAGTTCCTTCTTTCTTGGAATACGGTCCTTTCCACCGATGTACCCAATTTTCTACCTAGTCATTGCCAAGTCTCTCTAAATTGCCACACCACCTGCAACACCGCTACATCTCAACATCTGCACACACAGATATTTTCATGTGTTGTCTATTCGGTTACAGAACATTTTCCAATTAGACCTTATGTAGAGCGTGTATTGTGTTCCACATAATGAAACAAAGTACCTACTTGCGAGCCAGCGGTCTTTGTTGGCGATACGAGGCTAAAATTGTTTACAAACTTGAAAAAAAATCCTGGTTTACAGAAGAAAAATTAATGTAGTGGGTGAGATAGAAATTATTGTTAAGAAGTTGTTGGTGAACGCAGCTATGATTATCTTTCTTCAGTATCTTTACTACGGTTACCTTGTCTAATTTTGGTTTGATTTTTGAAAGGGTATTCTGGCCATTCGCTTTACCAAAATAATATTATTACTCGCAGTCTTATTCTGCTCAACTTTCTGCAGGTATTCTTATAAGAAATAAAATATTTCCTATAAGTGTTTCAGTAGTATCTTCATCTAATATTTCTAATTCCATATTTCCTTTGTTGATTTCATCTTTTGGTTTATTTTCATGTTCATTTTCGCGGAATTCGCCAGAACTGCAAACACGTTACACCCTGTAGCGGTAGCTACCTCATCTGCATTAGATCGAGTCGCCTGCGCATATCATTACGAACTCTTTTGGTCATTGTGCGCCGTAATTTGCGGCCATTTTAGTCCGATTGACATACAAGAGATTGCGAGATGCGTACAGTCAACCACGCAAGTTCTGTCAATAACATCTGGAGGTATTTCAACTTTATGGTTTGGAGAATAGAGGTGAGTTTCCTTTATAGTGTCAGTTATATATGTGGCAAGGTGTAAACGTTGACTCGCTGGACCATCTCGAAATTGTTCCGGTACTTCCTGCTCTTTATAATTGTTTTATATTGTATGGTTTATAGGAGGTCGATATACTTTGTGGGAAGATAAAATGACTGGTTTTGTTTAGCGAAAAAATGTGAAAATATTTTTCTTTTGTTAGTTTTTTTTTGTTTGCTACGGACTAGTGCGTTGTGAAAAATGTTAGTTAGTTTGTTATGCTCTTTTGTACATAACGTGAGAAATTTCTTATTTATAAAGCGAATTAATACTTCTGTCCTGACTAGGCTACCAGTAGAATATTTTTTTTGGTAAAACTTCCTCACAAGGAGTTTGTCTTAGAAAAAACTTCTTAGACTCTTTCTTCAAAAAATCCCTTATTTCAAGGACTTTTTGGTCATCAAAATTCTTCCATAGTCACCCTACATTCCAACCGTTTCCACAGTCGCATAAAACAATTTCGGTAATTAACCTCATGAATAAGCAATGTGCTGTCAAATACGATCGGTAACGTTTGCCGGTTGCGATTCGCCGTTTATAGTAACGAGGGTGGGTAATGTAACTATGTGACTGGGTGTGTAGAATGTAACTGACTAGATATACTACGCTGGGGGCAGTTGGGATATTTTTTAAAGGGGTTTATTTGTGTCCCGCTAAGGAGACACGAGAGATAAAAGATAAAACGGCATCATAGAAATGATACCGCATAGAGTCTTAAGAAATACTGAGAAAGGATTAAAATAAAATCTTTATATCTTAAAACAAATAATATATCTCTGTGCCAAATATCATCCACATCCGCTCAGCCGTTTTAGCGTGATTAAGTAACAAACATGCAAACATCCATCCAAACTTTTGCATTAATAATATTAGTAAGATGCGAAAGTTTGGATGTATGGATGTACGTTTGTTACTCAATTACGCCAGAACGGATCTGAGTGAAATGTGAAGTGGCACAGAGCTATATTATGGTCTGGAATATTGCATAGACTACTTTTTTATCCCGGTTCCCGTGGGATAATTTCAGACAGTCACGCGGGCGAAACCGCTGGCAGAAACTAGTGTAGCTATAAACCAGCCTAACAGTACAATATCCTTTCGTCTTGCCAAAGCCAGTGTTTCTTAGTTGTCGCATATGAACGAGACAGGGCTGTCGACGGGACCTGTTGATTGCAGCCATGGCAGGGGTGTAGGGGTGCTAGGCACGTCCAGGTGGAATGTCGATAATGTCGAGTGTCGATATGTGAGGAATGGAATTTTGGGGATGTTAGAGAAGATTTAAGGGGTTAAGGTTGCGGGAATGCGAGACGCACGGGATCGGTCAATGTGGCGACGCCTGGTGGAGGCCTATGCCCAGCAGTGGACGTCTTTCGGCTGAAATGATGATGAGGATGATGACAGAAGGGATGAGGGGAAAAGTTAGATTAGATTGTTTGTGGGAGGTGTTTAACACGTCTTTGACTAAACATTTTGCCTAAGAAATGTTGTCCTATGACAAACTATATTCTAGATGCTGAATGCAAGAAGTATGTACGTTTTGCAAAAACAAAACTACTTATTAATCTTTTCGTGTCGATTTAGCTCAAATTTTGTTCGTTCTGTCATCTGGATAGCGCTGTCATGGCTTCCTTTGTAACCATGGAAAGAGTACTTGGTTAAAAGGAATAGAATATATTTAATTGCACACCAAAAAGTTACATATCATTCATACAAAAAAAGTGGGTACAAAGGCAGTCTTATCGCTGACAGCGATATCTGTCATACAACCTTTGGATGAACTGAGAGAACTTAAAATTAAAAAGGTACTCTACGGTGTACTGCTACATTAAAATATAATTATACAAAATACTATACGTAAACTTACATAATAATAATACATGTTAATACATACATAGAAATCCTAATTATTGTCCACTGATCAATACAATATTATAAAATGATGAGGGGGTCTGAGAAATTGTTGAGGTAGGTACAAACAATCTTTCACACACCACACTTCCTCGTAGTAACATAACGACTACGGAAATAACGCAACCATTCCCACAAACTTCGATAGCTTCCCAACACTAGTGCCTCAACCCGGGCGTGCTTAATTTGGCGTGACCCGACGTCGTCTAATTTTTACGGAAACATTTCTTTTCCCACCCACACTCGCAGAAAACGATCCGCAGCGAACTCTTGACATAAGTAAGCAGGATTTTATGATATTTATAGTATAATAGATATATGCATAACAGTTTTGGGCTTTGCCTGGATAGGCTGGCATTTCAAGGAATATAATTTTGCCATTGAATGCATGTAAAGCAGTCTTGAACTTGACTATGATATCGTGAGGAAACCTGGACTTATATACTTAATGTAAGACTGAAATAGCCACAAGTCAGAGGCCTGTGGGGTTCCCCAGAGGCGGCTTAATTAACTCTGACACCAGAGGTGGCAACACCTCACACGAAAAGAAAGAAGAAGAAGACTTGACTATGATGTAAAATGTATCTTACATGCATTGCTGTAGAGTAATATAGCTCTGTGTATGAGTTAGACAATGCTCCCTTAAACACTGAAGAAAAAGTCATGACAGAAAGATTATGTACCCATCTTACTAATATCATAAATGTGAAAGCTATTTGGAAGATATGAAAGACTGAGCACTAAGAAACGAAATTGTAAAACTAAAACTGGAAGAAAATGCCTAAGGCATTAAGTCCAAGTAAGTTTATGTGCATAAAATATTAAATAAATAAATAAAACCATACCCAAGACTATCGAAACACAGTCAACAACAGTCAAAGAAATGTCTAAGATATTGAATTCCGATGAAGATGATTTAGCAAACGCTAAAGACAGCTTTATTTTAAAACATAAGAACAATGACGCACGCGCGCGTATTTATTTCATCAGCGGAAACCACGATTGTGATACTTCATTACCTAAACCTACATTTTCAGTTAATTAAATCTCGAATAGGTAAATTAATTGTTATTGACGGCTTCTACACCTAAAACAACACGATATAATTCTTATTCTGCACTACCTACTTCGTTTCTTATCAACACAAGAAACATATATTATTTTCCTTAAATATAAACTGCGCAGTTAATAATTTAAGTATTAAAACAATTCCGATAAGATCAGGGGCCATATGGTACCATGGGGCGGTGTATGGGAATGTGTGGGAATGGCCCACCCTTTGCAATACATAATTATCTATGTGTCTTTGTTCACCTTATTCCAACGGTGACTTATGGTCATTTGACCATATGGTGGCGGTCACGCTATGGTGGTGTAACAAGGAAATTTTTATCGTCAACTTGAAGATAATTTTGGTAATAATGTCGAATGCATATGGTTAAGTTTTGTTTTGAATTTAACGGTATTTTGTATAAACTAGAGCATTTTTGCGAGCATGAACATGTAATGTATCGTTCTTGCGAATGTTCGACGCTGTGTTCGACGTAACCCATATCTTTCCTTGCTTTAATTTTTGACCTCACTCCACTTCACCCGCGCTCTTGCTTTTGTTTGATAAAATTTTACACCAAAACGCTCGTATGTTTTAAAAAACAGGTTGTAACAAAACATCGAGCGTCATGTTCGAAGTGTAGTTCGAGTAAATGTTCACCTTTAGGTAACGCTTTTTCTGCGAGTTCTTTTAAGTACTGGAAACCTGAGCCGGAATCTTGCCTATCATAGGATCGATTTATCCAAATGTAAGATAACTTTTTAATATTAATGCCTTTGCTTATTTGCAGCTATCTTAAAGATTGTGCGAAAATAGTCCTCTCTACATGAAAATCTTTGATGTTCTCAACCGGCACAATTTCCATCTCCAGACTGCTACTGAGGACACCGCAAAAAAAACATCGTATAGATAAATAATTATTTATGTATTATTTTTTTACTCGCATTAAATCAAAGATATGCTATATCGTTTCCATCATAATTACCTACTGCGACATTTTAAAATTTTATTATAGTGTAGCAAACGGTTTGAAGGCTGCAAATGACAAGACATGCAAGGCATATGAAATAGGTCGGCTGTCGCGTGTTTCCAGTGATTTGTATGTATGTATTTACTAATATTACACATATAATGTCTGTCCGTCTGTTTGGCTATGTGATCTGTTTATTTTATGGCCTGATAAGGAAAACTGGGGCACCATTTTTGTTTTAATGATTGTTGAAGATATCCGATCTCCTTTTTAGGCTGTCTATGGTTTCCTATGCCTGTGTTAACTTTTTCAGTCGTTGCCGCCATTTATTTTTACTTTTTAGTAAAATTTACAGCTAATTGAAACTAAGTTTGGTTTCAATCCTAATGGTGAATCATATTTTTCCTGTCACTATCCAAGTTCTTAGGGTAAAACAGTTTTATTTTCATCATTACCTACCTATTACAAAAGCAATGATTCTATATATGAGCTACCTACCAAAAAATCTTTACCTATCTGTAAACTGTTTTCCTTCTTGAAACTAATACACTAACCAAGGTTATTCTAGAAACTAGATTTGAAAATGTTTAAACTTTGAATTACGAAAACGTTCTAGAACAAAATTCAAATCAATTTCAGAGATGTGAAGATAGATATCGACATTGGAAGACAAAAAATACTCGTACCTACGATAAAACGTGTCCAGTAAAGGGTGGAAAGTAGAGCAATCAGTATGCATAAGTTATAAGCATGGATAGCGTGCCTCCTAGCCCATTACTGTGCTTCTATGAAAAAGGACATTCCAGCTTATCGGTGGATATCACGAGAATAAAAACCGAGCGATAAGATCGCGCTGAGGGAGGCGAGGTGGTAGGTATCGATAAGTTTGAAAGGTCGTCGTTTAAGGGTGGGGTATTTGAATATGTCGATATAATTATGCATGTACGACATGCCAGTAATAATATTTTGCGACTTGTTAGCTTTGAGATGCTTTTTGGATTTTGATACACAACTTTATAAGTCGGATTTACACCTATATTTTTAGTTATGTCCTCCTAGTCGAGATCGCCTCGAATAATTAAACTGACAGTTAAAGCTAATAATAAATTAAAAAACGTGGCGGCCATTTTGATATTTTGACAAATCTATGACAGGTCGGCCGGGCGCGATGGCGCGAAATGTCCGCGCGCGACTATATCACCGTTATCTCGAAAGTTTTTTATGGAAACCCTATATGAAACTTATGTTGTTGGAATCGTGATGAAATAAGCTATCAGATTTCAAGACACAAAAAATACGTCAAATGTTGACGGCTGTGAAAAACGACTGGGTTAGTCGTTTTACGAGTAGACAGGAGATCCTTCAAACGGACAAGGATTAAGTCGTCTCTAACAAATATTTCAGAATCAGCGTAGCTCTATCTTCAACATAACTAACCTAATTCAAAAAATGCCGACCTGTCAAACTCCCATTTCGCAAACCCTACACCGCTGCCACAGATTATCGCTTATCGACATTTTCCCCGCCCTAGCATGGTGTGTTGGAAGACAGGCACTTATTAGTTGTCATTATCTACGGCGGTATCGCCTGTGACATATGGCTAATATCGTACACGAGCGACGGGTCATGCGAGAGAGCCACGCTACTCCGATGTGTATGAAAATATGCTTTAATTACTTATTTGTACTGCAGAACATGGTAGTATGCCTGGTATATCTTTAACTGTCATGGCACCGTTGTGGCGACGGCAAAACGGTACAATGAATACTCAAACTGTTTGTATCGACATGTTCAATAGTTCTGCTAGTGAAGTCCTTTGTACACCTACCTACGTTTTCCAGAGCTTTCATTGGATCCTGAGAAAAAAAACTCGGTTGCGGAATAATAATAGTCATACCTACCCATTCTAAAAAAAATAGTGCGTTGAAATTCGACTTCAAACATCGAAACTTTGTAGCTTTCGTCTAATAATAAATGTTATTTTCGATAAAACAAATTTGACGTTCGTTTGATAAATACAATCATACACGTATAATACTTATTTTACACTGTATTTTGTTCAATATTTAACAATCAAAGGGGAAAGGTCTTGCTTATTAATATTAATTGAACAGTAATGTAATCTACTTTACGTAATCTAATTAATATCTCGGTTGACACTAAATAAATAGAGTTGGTGTAAATTATTGGAAAAAAAAACAAATTGTCCAAAATTCAATCACACCATCACTGGCAACAGTGGCTTCGTTGTGCACTTCATCCGTTTCATGAAATATAGGTTCGTTCGATGGATAATTATCAGATTAGAGTTTACAAATATTAATTTCGCAGTTAGAAAATAGTGGGGCTTTTTTGGACCGGTTTTTTTTTGCTATTTTTGCGCTAATGGTACGGAAACCTTCGTGCGCGAGTCCGACTCGCACTTGGCCGGTTTTTTCTTTTGTATATATCCAGCCGGCCCAGTCGTTGGTAGTCAGTACCCGTAATAAGTACACGAACGAAAAAAAAAAGTTTGTATGATAGGTACAAGTTTTATGTACTACACTCAACATCATTATAAATTTACCTTCAAAATACTATCTTATTATAAATAACATGTAAAATACATGAATCTTTCAAACGCCACTGTATTTTTCAATAAAATACAGAAACTTTTCTTGCGGATCTTCGGTTGGATCTTTTACTCAGTTTATGTTTTTACAACATGTATTTTAAGGTGTATTTTTCGCATAAATCCATTAAAACGCTTCTCCCTATATCAAGAGGTCTTGCATTTGCAATTTACAATGCATTTTAATGGAAGTAGGTAGATATCTTGGCCTTTTATAGAATGAACGGTCTTTCCGGTAAAATAATACTGCAAAAATCGTTCAATAAATAACCTTTGGATGGATTTAAAAAAGAGAAGTATAGAAAATACTGCCTAAGGTTTATGGTCTAGATACACCTATACTGTGCAAACTGACAGCTGCCAAAGACCTTATTTTTTTAATGTTGCAAGCGCGGGGAATAGTGTTGTAGGTAAGTCTAAATCATAAGTGATTCATCGAATCGATGTGACATGACTCCTCAATTTAATTTTACTAATTGGTGTAAATAGATGTTTTATGAATATAAACGTAATATATTTAAATATAACAGTATTTTTACACATATTACATAAACTTTTATTGTGTTAATATAAAATCAACATTAAAATAAATGCGATCAATAAAATTGAGTCTGGTATAAATGATTAGACACTAAATAAGGGCAGCTAGTTTCTTAACAAATGTATTTTTTTGCCGCGAAATAGTTCCATTTTCGATTTACGTCGATTTTCGATCACACAGGATAGTCAGGATACGACACTATTTTTATATAAAGATAAAGTGACAACTCCCCAAATGTCAGTTTAGTCTACGAAATAAAAATTAGAATATAATCAATGCATTGCACCTATCACTTCTAGGTATCCCGGGATTCCCCCCATAAAGAAAGGTACAATCCCTAAGGCGTCATGTGGAATAAGGTATGCAGGTGGCTGGCCTTTTTATCCTGCAGTCGATGCAACATTGCCATATTTGTGTATGGAGGAAAAGGACTAATTAGGTCAAGTGAGGTGGGTTTTCTTACGTACATCGAAATAAAAAATTAAAATGCTATAACATTATATATTTATGCTTCTGCCAGCAGCTTCGACCGCGTGAAATGTGTTTTCTTATACCGATATGAAAAGTAGCCTATGTGTTATTCTCTGTGCCAAATTTCATCCATATCCGTTCAACCGTTCTGGCGTGATTAAGTAACAAACATACATCCTCACTTCTTAAAGTAGTAAGAAGATTGTTGCTCAAGAAAAGAATATCTGGAAGAATTTAGTAGAAAAAAAATCAGTAAGCGAGTCATGAAAGAGTTTATTTATATATAAATCTAATAAAATGGAACTTGCCTTACATTTTTCTCAACAGAGGTAAAAAATATTGTTTCTGCGTCACTACTTTAAACCGAGGTGACACATAGGTGCACAACCGTATTAATTAAAAAAGAAACGACTAATGAACTTGCAGATTGCTTCAAATTAGGTAATAATATGTTTTCCTTCCTCTTTGTCTCAAAGTGCCTAAAATACAAGTATAATACGTCAAATCGATTGATGTCGTAAAAGTATTCTGTAGGGTAGTACCTTTTTTCGTCAAAATTAGTATTTTAATCATTTTAATTTTATTTTAATTATACGGAAAGTGTGAAAAGGCATGACTGGGTTTTTGCAAAACTTTTTGAATACTTAAATCGGTTTACGTAATTAATTAACCCAACGTAATCAAATGCAATGTAAGGTTTCCACTACCTCTTACTTAAGAACAATAGGTAGCTCAGTTAAATGACATTTTTCATTTACCTAATAAATTAAAAAAATCAGGGTAGAAAAAGAATGGGTATTGAATAAAAAAATACAGCATCTCATCTCAACTATTTTCAATAAGAAGATTCAAATAATTAGATATTTTCGTTCAAACAATTATACTGACAGCTATGGAAAACCACAAATAAACAAAAAAGAGAAAAAACCAACGACGATCATTACTCATTTTGAAATAGGAACACTCGCTTCGTTTCTCGCCTAATCGATAACTCAATCAATCTGTGTAGTTCTTTTTTTAAATATTTTATCATTTGTATATCGAACTCTTGTAATTTGAAACACATGAAAATATGGGTTACGCCTGCCCTGTGTTGCCAGCTACATTAATAGATTGCGAAACACGACATGCTATGCCTCACTCACACTTCTTATCACTTTGTCCGTCTGTCCTGCACAGAAAAATGATAAAACATATCTGGTTACAATTTAATAATATGCTGCCCAAACTGTAAGTAGAAGCGAATTAGGAAGAAGAATCTTGAATGAGAGTTGCGCCCTTTTTGAGTTAAGATTTTGAAATATGGCTACAGACTTTGCTATACAAAATTAACAAATACGTAGATACTTTAAATGTAAGTGATGACATAGACAGATTCTGAATGAATAGGTTCCTAATTTCATATGGCCAGAACTTAGTTTTAAGGAAAAAAATAAATTAAAAAAATAGTTTTCTTTCCTTATTTACGACGAGTGGTCTAGACTAGGACTGATTCGTGTCCATACATCACAGATCACAGGAGTATAAGACAATCAAAAGCACAGACACCGTCGGATCAAAGTCTGAATAGGGCGTTCATTTCACACTTGTTGTGAAGAACGCGGTAATACCTTGCCTACCGCAGTCGCCTATCGCCTATGCCTTAACCATTCGTGCCCGACACTGGACAATAACTGAGTACCACATCTGGTGGTTTCTTATCAAGCAGAAACACCAGTTATTGTGTTTTGAAGGAAAACACTGGATATTATCGCTTGGCACCATTATTCTACATCCGTGCTTAAGTTTTTATACTGTCATTCGAGTATTATTTTATGTTCCTTGTACGTTTTTTGTTAAGTTTCCTGCAGATAAAGTATTAGTTAATTGTGAGTGGTTTTTGCTGCAGTCTCTTGGGGCATAATAAGGCATAATAATGTTTGTATTGGGATGGTGATTCGGTAGTTTGTTTAGGAGCTTACTTGTCATTATTATCTTTGTCAGTAAACAAAGATTTAAGTGTGGTCATTCACTGATGATTTACATCCCTCTATGAACCTTCCCTTGGGGCATTGAGAGTGTTTCGCTAAACAAGACATTTTTTTTTAGACATACCAAATTGTGTTTTGACAGATTTAGTGGTCAAATGTCAATCACCTCTAGATAAAAAGAAACGCCACACTTGGATACCCAGAGTATTCCTCCAATCCTAATCTACCAAAATAAACCTCTACAAGCATTTAGCTGGTTTTTGTACTTAAAAGACCTTCAAGTATCTTCCCTTGGGTGTTAAGAGTATTCAACAAAACATATTTTTCCGAGTAAATTAGTGGTCAAATATCAGACACAGCGTGGGGTACAGTAAGCTGATAGACGACCATTTGAGCTAGGTTCAGCTACACATCCGAATTTACCAAAAGAAAACTTTACAAGCAAGCATTTAAGCATTTACTTATAGCCCTTCCCTTGGGTATTATGAACATTTCATCGAACAAGACATTTTTTTTTTCATAAAAGTCACAGGTCAAATGGCTTTCACATAGCCTTGACCCAAACGCGGCCATTTGTAACACCCAATCTACTATACTCTGGTTTTTGATTTCATAGCCTAACTGACATTTGTGGGGTTGTCACTTTATCGTTACATAAAAATAGTGTCGTATCCAGACTATCCTGAGTGATCGAAAATCGAAGTAGATCGAAAATGGAACTATTTCACAGCAAAAAATTACATTTGTTATGAAACTAGCGGCCCTTATTTAGTTTCTACTCATTTATGTCAGACTTCATTTTTTCGATCGCAGTTATATTATTGTTGATTTCATATTTAACACAATAAAAGTTTATGCACTCTGTGTATGAATACTGTTATATTTGAATATATTAAGTTTATATTTATAAAATATTTATTTACACCGATTAATTTTATTAAATTGAGGATTCCTGTCACATCGATTCGATGAATCCCTTATGATTGAAATTTTAAACCATAGTATAGAAGATACTTCTATAAACAAAATCTAGCCAGTCAGTCTTATACAAAACACGCTCTAACAAATATTACGACACAAGACATTTATGTTTTCATTGGTCAAATCGTTGACACTCTGTGTAGACCGAAAACTGACCATAAATAACACCCAAACTAATAGAAGATATCTCTACACACAAATCCAGCCAGCCAGTTTCATACAAAACACGCTCTATAAGTTTTTAAGCTGACATGGTCACAATCATTAGAATTAATATTTAATATTGAGCTCTCAACCAAAAACAAAATATACATGGTAAATATCCCGAAACAAATATTAAAACACGCTCTAACAAATATTACGACACAAGACATATTTTTTTAAGAAACACATAGGTCAAATCGTTGACCGAAAACTGACCACAAATAACACCCAAACTACTAGAAGAGACCTCTACCCACAAAATCCAGCCAGCCAGTCTCATACAAAACACGCTCTATAAAATATTATGACACAAAGTATACACAGTGCTGCTCTATCAATTACTCTAATAGAGACATCCTAGCGTCGCGGACGGGCCGTCACAACACAACCCATTACCTTATATAGCCACTTGTACTTAGGATCCTACTTCCACTGCCATCTGAATTGTCTCTTCCTCCCAACGCGATACAGGGCTGGTACTAATGTGCCCATGTGTGTCTCTAGTACGTTCAATATTAAAATACATTGATAATTTTGTATGGGGTTTGGGTCGAAGGTAAAACAGGTTGTAACCGTGTGGTTAAAGTGTAAAATTATCATGCAGATTGGGTAATTTCTTAAAGGAATTGATATCTAATGGGGTTTTTCAGCTGCCACACCTTCATCTTATTTTTCCGCTGTTTTTTTGGATATTATCGCGTTTGCTCTATCTTTTTTCTTTATTCATCTTTCTGGCTTACAGTCTCCAATATAGTTTTCTTTTTATTATTTATCTTTAATTTTTCTTCAAATAAATCAGTTTTTTTCTACCTTGTCATAGCCCTATCAGTTCATCCGTTGTGCATCACTCACGCGCAGCTGAGATTGACTCGAGTTCCGTCACAAGCGGAGCGCGTGCAAGATTGTTTCCTCGTTAGCCCGCAATTGAACAGAGGTTCCGTTCTTTGCCCGCGGAACCCCAACTCTAATAGTTCAATTGCTCTCAAGTACGTATTTGAAATTATTTGTTGGTTTGTTGCTTGTGTTTGAAATTAAAGAATTAGGTTGAGTATATTTGGAATGTTATTAAATTAAAATCAATAGGGTTATTTTCATGTAACTAAGCCTGATTGTCCTTAAGGTATGAAGCTTCTGTCTGCTCAATTTCACCTCAGTTGATTCAGTAATTTACTAGTTAACAAGCGCCAAAAAGACAGAAAGAAAGCGAGACTAAATTTCGCATATTATATACTATAACCTGAGCGATCGAGTCTTGCTCGGTTGAAAATAAGGAGATTTTTTTTTTTGCCAGATACTTATACCTAGCTAGACCGATTTTCACCGAAAATCCCTATATTGCAAATTTTCTCGTAATCGTTAGAGCCGTTACGAGAATGTGATTACAAATACATAAATTTATATACCTAGGTATAAACAAATATTGCTCGTTTAATAGTATAGGATCATAGGATGTAAATAAATTTAGATTATTCACTTCAATAGTGTCATATTAAAAAAAAAATGCTCACATCTGAAACAGGTCATTGACAGTCAAGCGTCATTCTATCAACATCACACGTGTAAAAATGACAAAAAAACGTGACCAGTTCCTTCCACAGTTAGGCCTACGTGTTTACGTGTACATATCAGTTGTTTTAAGGAAACTGAAGCTTATGTAACATTAGTCGGTAAAAACCCAAGGTTCTCTTGGAGGAAGAAATATTGATTTTTAACATTGAATATCCCGTCACCGTCTGGCAGAGGCAGTGTATCTAGTATTGTATGTACCTGTGATTTTAAAAGCCCAAATAATATCAAGAACGTAGGGCGATGCGCCATCAGTACATGGTGGACATCCCAGCCATACGCACTAAACGATTTGGGAATACTTTCATTATGCGTACAGCTAAAGAGTGGAATTCCCTGCCGGGGTCTGTGTTCCCCGATAGGTACAACCTAGGGGTCTTTAAGTCAAGAGTGAATAGGTTACTTTTAGGTATGCGAGCTTCAGGTGAGATAGTGGTCAAGCGCGAGCCTATCAATAATAAAATAAAAGAAAGAAAGAAAAAACGACCAATTGCATGTCGGATTTCGCACATTTTGAGTTCCGTCCCAAAGAAAAATCTGCTTTATCAATGTATTGGTATTTGTTAGTAAAATATACTTAATAATAAATATTATCACCAAATTTCAAGTACATAGGTCAACGGGAAGTCAAAAAATTCTTCGGAACAAAATTGTGTGACAGACGACGGACAGACATGTGAGTGAAAACAATAGGGGCTCCGTTTGGACCCTTCGAAATGCCGGAACCCTATAAAAAGTATTTTTTTTAACTTTTTGGTTTTGTTAAAAATAACTTAGATCTTTGTGGTCAGAAAAGGCTATTCTTCCACTGGATGTTTTAAGGTCAGCTCATAAAACTTTTCAAGATAAGAGAGTAGAAATCAAACAAGATAGTGCAAGATGTTAATATAAGTTAAAACTGCCATTTAGAAAACAAATGGTAACACTTTTTTTTATTTGTAGATTTTTATTGGCAAATAAATGTCAGTATTTTATGTTTTGAATGATCTTTTTGGCAGTCAATGTCTTCAATGGTAAAAAAACAACTCCAATCGATACAAAAAAGACAAATGACGACTTCAAATTTCTTTAAAAAAAAAAAGACAGTCATAGACTGCCGACAGAGGTGAAAACTTAAAACTTTGGATTAACTGTGTTTTTTGTGACACGTCACATTAGCATTTCGACGACGCTGTCAAATTAGCAAGATGGTGACGCGAAACTGTAAGATTTGCCCCTACCAAAAATTCGCTGTTTTCACTTAAAAATTGAGTCATTTTGTATCTATACTCAGAATGACTCTCTGGATTTTGTCAGAGAATTGTCAATGGCTTAATGTACGCCCCTTTTATAAATACCACTTACATCTGTAATCGTATTGAAGCTAATCATATCCGGCATGTTCGCCCACTCAGTGTTTTTAAATACCTCCTGAAGTCAGACCAAGGTTACGAAGATTATTTCAAATCTAGAATTGTTTTGACGTTTGTTTTTCAGTTTTCAGTCAATTACAAAATGGTAGCATAAGTTCTCCTTTTTCAGTTTATTTTTAAACTAAAAAGCTGTGAAGTTTTAAGGAGTTATATTTTCTTTATTGTACAGATTTACTATTTTGAAATTATTTTTGGTAATAAGTTCCATAGGCACAGACCCTACGCCAATAATTAGGTCACTCCAGTGTGTTCGAGTGACGGGTGGGGTTCGAACTCATGACCTCTCATTCCAGTGCCTTACAAGTTATTATCACTGTTCATAGACAGTGTTACTCACTGTGTTATGTATCAACCAATAGTTTTGTAGTAATCAATTGTAATATTTTAACAACTAATAATGTTGTAGGATTAAATTCAGTATGGAAGCAATTTGTGGATTAATATTTTACGAACACAGACCCAGATGACTAAGTTTTGTTACCGTTTTATAATTCTAGTTGTTAATTTCATACTTTCTTCATGTGCCATTGTAATAGAATATCCTGAAGTTCTTCCTTACTTATTTTACAAACTAAAAAACCATGTTCATGAGAATGTACTCGTACGTAATCAAAACCACAATTTGCATAGTGGTGTGGCAATTACACATTGTTGCAAAAAAAATGACCACAATTCCTATTCAATTATAACTTGAGAAATGAATTGCTTTTGAATGTTGCTATGTCTACAAGGAAATGATTTATTACACATTCATTCATAGTACCTATAGTTTTGTAAACACTAGTGTTGCTAAATAACCAACCATATAAGTTTTCGTCGTCTAATTCCCGCTCCAAAGCAAGGTATGTCCTAATTCCGCAATAATATGCAAATGCAAAAACTTCAGAACTAAAGGCTGGGACTCAAGTGCATTATATCTCTAAATAAAGCGTGTGCACACTGCACTCGATTGCTCCACGGCTCACTAAGCCCACATTCTCTTGCGGTATTACTGAAGTTGGTTCTAACGACATCTTGAGGCCAAAAAGACTTCTGGCTGCTTTCCAAAGTATAATACTGGGGGTATTCTGAACAGAGATATCTGACTGACATACGGGTGTTAAGTTTGGCAAACGAATTTTTGGTGAAGTTTTCGACATAGCAGAAAGGTTTTATGTTTTTTGAACAGCGGTTGTGACTCCGCAAATAAAAATGTCGTTGAGTTTTTTATCTAAAGATGTCTCTAGCTTAATTCATAATGTATTTATAGTGTAAAATGTCATCAACATTCTATTGCTATTATTCTAAATTATTTTGCGTCTTCCATACTTTTTAATCGTTTTCAAATATGAAGAGGTTATTAATTCGACTGTATTTTTTTTATGTTTCACCTCAAAACTAGGTGAACCGATTTTGATAATTCTTTTTTTATTTGAAAGCTAGTGCATTTGGTGAAGATCTGATCAAATCGCCCGGGATTGCTTACTTTTCACTTTGTAGTGTTTTTTTTGGAAAAGTTTTTTTTTATTAAACCTTCCCCCACAAAGTCACCCCCTTTCTAGTTGGTCAAATTATTAAGCCAGCCAAACTACCCAACTCTACAACTAAAGACGAACGTACAAACGTCTCTTTGAATCACCCAAGTGTCCCAACTTCAGCAACTCTGTCACTTAACAGCATCTATCTTCCACACTTCATTATCAGTTCCACAAAGACCTGAAGCTTCACAACTAAGTTCACTTCATTCGTTCAGTTAGTTTCCAACATGTCATTCGTTCTTGAATTCCGTATAACTAACTTAGACTTGGTTACGAATGACCCGGCGAAGCGCTTGTGTACGCAAGTGTACCGGGACAAGTTTCCAGCATTAATGGCGATTGTTGGTAAGTGTAATATGTGTAATAACCGCTGTGCGCGACTGCCCCTGGCTGTTTCTAACTGGAATTATTTGAGGATTTTCTAAAAAGCTTGTTGTGAGACTTGGCCTAAGTTGCTGGGCATTTTAGATTTTATAGGAAGTTCGGCAGACTCTTTTAGACGGTTAAATTCTCAAGGACTCACTCAAACATTTTTCAGGAAGATCTTATTCGTGGTTCTTTTGTTTTTTTAATTGCTTTACAACGTGTTACTCTTGGGTACTATCGTTATAAGCACTAGTTAGTGCGAATGCTATCTGATCTCGGCAAAACAATCTATTATTAAAACTATTCCAGTCGTTAAGTCACATTAATTTTAGAACCATGTTTGCAATAGGTCACGTCGTGGTGGCCCAGTAGCTAAGACCTCGCCTCTCGTGCTTTGAGGACGTGGGTTCAAATCCGGACAAGAACCAATGTGACTTTTTCAAATCATATGTACTTTATTATCTTATCTTGGTCATCGCTGACAACGGAGAAGGAAAATATCGTGAGGAAACCTGGTCTTGCAGTTTGTATTTGTAAGTTTGTATTCCATTGGTGTAATTGCTGAAAGACGTACCAGTGCGAGGGTAAACAAATCTATACTAATATTATAAAGCTGAAGAGTTTGTTTGTTTGTTTGACCTCAGGAACTACTGGTTGGAATTGTTTTTTTTTTGTGTTGGATAGTGCATTTATCGAGGAAGGTTATAGGCTGAACAACATCACGCTACGACCAATAGGAGCGGTGCATAAATGAAAAATGTTGCAAAAACGGGCGAAATATTCCTTTTTGTGAGCTTCAGTTGCGTGCGCTGCGCTGGTTTAAGTTACGCAACAATCATGTATGTAGGGTAGGTAGGGTAGATGGGTAGGTAGCCAGTTGAAAGGAGCGGAGCCGCGTGGGACAGCTAGTTAATAAATAAATAGAGTGCATTTAGGAGCAACGAGTTCGAAGTAGGTGTATCTCGCATTCAATTAACTACGAATGCTTTACAATCTATCAAACTGTCAACTTCTTTACTGACTTCAATCTCAAATACAAGTATTTTCAGAAGAAGAACACAATAAACTCCACATCACATGACCTTTCCACACAGAAAAAGCAACGACATTTACTCAAACTCAAAGATCTATTATTAAAATATGACCTTCATAACCCATCGCTCGTTTCAGCTCACAAACCGACGAAAAACACCCACAAAAGAAACTAATTGCTGTAAACGTTTAAATGAGTACAATTAGACATAATATGACTGAATTGAGCGCATCTTGTAAAACATATGTGGCAACACCTATTCTATTTTAGCGACGGAAGCGGTACGCGGGCGTAATTAGGGCATCTACTAACCTGTTAGTGTATCATGGACGGTTTAAGGCCATTGCAGTCTTTTATTAAAAGTATGTGTGTACGTGGATTTATATGTGTTATTATTTTGATGTGCCATTGTTTCTGCATAGAAGTGTACAAGACTGGTAAGTAGACTACTGATGAAACATAAAATAATATATTTCTGGTATACAATTGTAGTAGAAAATCTCTTATGGCAACTCTCAGGGCAACAGCCCTGACTTACGTGGCGTGGGTTCGAACCCAGGCAGCTAGGCACATTACTTTGTATAAATTATTCCATCACCACTGCTCTCAAAACGGTGAAGGAAAACATCGTGAGGAAACCGGCATGTCCTAGAGCCAAAAAAATTAAGACATGCGTGGTGGATTACGGCCCATTCCCTCTTCTCGGCTTGGATCCCAGCAGTGGGAAAGTTAAAAGGATGATGATAAGGTAATCTCTATGTAATGTTAGTAAGTGCCATAGGCTTCTATTCATTCCAGAAAATTTACTTTTTCTGTGGAATAAGCTATGGGAGAAAAGCGTCGGGGTCAAAGTCAAAGTTAAAGTCAATTTCTTTATTTCGATTAGGCCACTAAGTGGCACTTTTGAACTTCAAAAATTTAAATGTAATAATAATTGATTCTATCGTCCATCCGGAAAAGAAGCTTGTTAAGGTTGAAAAACGGGCAAGAAACTCCACTAGCTAGAGTAAAATTAGTGTTTTATTATGTTCCAACATGACTAATATATTTGAAGGATGGTTGAGAGATGTATCACTATACACTGTAGCGTAACAGAATTAGTCATCAAAATATACTGAGTGATCAAAATGACTAGATCTTGTATCCAACGTTTCAGTACAAAGTCCAAAGCCGCCGAAACAGACACTACACCAGACATAATCTATTCACCACATCAACCTTATCAAAAAGGGTCACGCAATCCTGTTTAAGAAATGCCGGCGCCACAGCACAATCATCTCAGTGAGTCAACAATTAATCCTTGCCCCAAATGATGTTGTTGCGTCAAAACCAAGACGATGTAGGATGTGGCAAAGGTTAAATCTATATCGTCACATCCTCGCGAGCTTCCTGTTTAAATACTGCGTGTTAATTGTCTGTGGCAGTACTCATGTGGTGTTGTTTGTAATTTGCATGCCACAGTGTAGCGGAGACAGTGATGTAATTGGCGTGAGTTGATCTCGTTACATTGTTTGTTGGCTGTCGAAAGTTGTGTCAACAAAGAAGTGCCTTTTTTAAAAAAAAAAGAGAAATATATCGGGACGCGTCGAAAGCTTAATATAATTATTGGTAAATTGTAAAATGTATTTCATCAGAAAGTTAATAGTATTCACAGTTTTTGATAACCTAAACAGCTTTTAGTTTTTACACATGGTACTTAACAAAGACACTTTTTAAATATTACAACTACTACTTATGGTATTTGAAAAAACTATTTTTTATAAGCTTTTATTTAACTTGCAATGTATGTATTTAAGTGTGTTCGGGTAAAGTCATGCAACTGAATTCCTCCACCGATTAAGATGCAATTTTGCATACACGTTTAGTTTGGATGTCAATGCATGGTTAGTTAAGTGACGTCATTCTAAATCTAGTATGGCGGATGGCCCAAGATGGTGGACTAGTATTTTTTTGTTCACTGCCATGATATGGGTATCAAATGAAAGGGTTTGCTGGGAAGAATGCTATAAAAGAAAGTTAAAAAAAAAAATACAGTACTTTTTGCCCATGATAACAATTTCTTCATATTCAACAACACATATTATTCTTACACATTATAATGACAATTTTGTTACTCTGTGTCCCCACTCGATCTATATATGAACGTACATCTGCAAAACTAACTCGCGTGAATTGAGCGCGCGTATCAATTAGTAAAAAGGATATATCCTTAATGAGTGATTAAGCCGCAAGATTATACGGACGGTGCTCATCTGATGGACACTTTGCACTTGATACTTTGTTTAAGTGGTTGCATTAGGATATGCATGTTGTTGTTTTAGAACTGCAATTAAAATTGGGTCGGCCGGAAGATCGCAACCATTTGTTAGGTTTATGAAGACAGTTTTTTTATTGTATGAGTACTCGGTTTTTTTAAAGAAAAGATGGATGGACTGTATGAGGAGTGATATGCAAGAAAAGGGAGTCAGAGATAGCGTGACGGGGATAGAACGATATGGAAGTAACAGGGGACAAGGACAGGAAGATGATGCGTACTCAGTTATTTGAACAAATGGTAAGGAAGCAATTGATAAGAAAATACAATTTGAGCTGTCACGGTCAAAACCTTGATTCACCGAATCACCTGAATTTCGATGAAATATTTTAATAATTTTGTAAATTCACCCCCGATGACAGAAATAAGAATTGGAATTTGTATAGAACCGGCCCCTAGTCTTTCAGTGTCTTGGCAATCATTTTTAAGCCAGACTTTAAGAAAACTTGTTTCTTTTTATCCTCCGACGGAAAAAGAGGGGTGTTATAAGTTTGACGTGTGTTGCTGTGTATCTGTGTATCTTTGTGTCTGTCTGTGGCATCATAGCGCCTCAACGGATGAACCGATTTTGATTTATTTTTTTTGTTTGAAAGTTGATTTTGTCGATAGTGTTCTTAGCTATATTTGAATAAAATCGGTTCAGCCGTTCAAAAGTTATGGGCGTTTTACTGTTTGATACACCCCGAGTGTTTTCACAAGATATCGTGTCATAATTACGTGTTCAATAGATTGCCGATCGAAGCGTATCTACTATGTACTAGATAAATTATGTAGCGTGAATAAAAATGTGACAAGGGTTACTTAAATTTTGAAATTTTCCTTGTTTATTCCAAACATGAAATATTTCAAAGTTCTTAGGTCAACAATCCCCCTAAGCAATACTATATTTAAAGCAATTAAAACTTAATCCAAGACAAAGATCTTATCCGTAACTTTGTTTATTTCTTGTCGTCTCGGGGGTAAGTTTAACTTCTTAATTGCGCCAAGTTACAGGTAAGTTCTAGTTAAGATAAGCTTCCATTACAGCTGAGGGAAATGGCTTATTGAGGTAGGCCATGGACTTGTAATGTCTCGGCAGAACTTCGGTTAGTTGACTATTGAGAATCTGAACTTCATGTACTTATATTGTATGTCGTTTTGTGACAATTAAACAGTTTTTCTTTCTTTCTTCTTCTTCTTGAACTAAGTAATTTGTCTTATGTATTTTCTAAGCTATAGAGCTCCTTCTTCAAAGGAAAAGTCCTTCGATAAGTACCTGGGCGACCGATCACTGCTCGGGTGAAAATATATATATATATATTTAAATTGAAATCATAAATTTCCCAGATATGAAACCCAGCTAGATTGATTTTTTGCCCCCGAAAACCTGTATAATGCAAATTTTATCGAAATTATTGAAAATGTTATCAGAAAAGCCGTTTTCGAGAACTTGATTACAAATATATAATTATGCTATTGCTCGTTTAGTATTAAAGTATAAATAGGCTATAATTGACAATTACTAATGTAAATTACTTTTGAGTCAATATACACAATTATATAAACAAGTATAGGTTTTTGAAGAGAAAGGACCGTCTGATTTCGGCACCAAGGCAAGTTTTTGTTACATTGAAAAAAATTTACTGACTGCTTCTAGTTTAGATTTTAGATCTACAATAAGAAATTCTTCTTCCATGACAAATCAAATATGTTTTAGAGCAATTAGAAGACAACAATCCACAAGCTATCCATTCAGAAACACACATAAATACCCTAAAACCGTAATTAAACGATTAGAAACGCAATTCGCAGTACGGAGTCGAAACTTCTAAACAGCCTAACTTGTGCTACTTGAAAGTGCAGTTCGGTACTAAACGCATGTAAAACAAAAGTTGGTGCTATCAGTGATCAAAACTAGTGCTTGTAAGTGCGAAAGATAAGAGCCACGCGAATTTAGTCTGGACTGGAGCTTTCAAAGTGCTTTTCGGGTTATTTATAGAATTGGCTAACGACTTCTTCGTGATTGAAATCTTTATTAAAGACAAATAATTGAGAGACTTTCGAATCGGAATAAACAGATTTTTTTTTGTGAACATTTTCGTACAAGTCTTAATGCGAAAATAGCGAGAGCTCGTAATGGTCTGAAATATAAGTGTCGGTTCTGTTTTTAGTTATTATAATGACTAGCTTTTGCTCGCGACTTCGTCTGCTTAGCATTAGTACTGCGAACATTTTTTTTATATCGTGTAATAATACTGAAGGTGTGGGGCCGTCTTACTTGAGAAATTATTAGTTCACCATACAAACTTCCACCCATACCATCCTCTTAAGGATGAGTGCCGGGATAAACACTATCCTATGTGCTTCCCAGAGTCGCAAACTATCTCCATACAAATTTTCATCTAAATCGGTGCAGCGGTTTATGCGTGAAAAGGTCAGACAGAGTTACTTTTGCAGTTATAATATTAGTTAGGATTTTCTAAGGACACCATTCAGTTTTCTAACCTAAAATATGGTTATCGAAAATCATGAAACTTTGCTTATGAGTTTCCTTATTCCCTTTTTTTTGGTATGACACACTTACTCAACTTGAAGTTGACAAAGAATCTTTGACCATCTAAAACTGCAGTTAAAACTCTTCCCACAAATCCTTAATTACCGACACATATCAACTAGATGACCTCTTTACCGACTCATAAAGATCTCAAGAAAGTGAGGTCAATTGACGAGGCGAGGCCTAGATGAGGCAAGGCGAGCCGAGGCGTGAGGTAGACTCAAAGAGCGAAGGAATTCAGTTCATTACCGTCTTACAAGCTCCTTGCATCGTGCAGGGTGGGGACAGTTGGTGGTGGCAATTTTATCGATAGAATGTGATTTATCTTTAAAGGTACATAAAAAAACAAGAATTTTATAGTCAATTGGTTTGAATTAAGAACTGTTCGAATTCAAGAAACTGTAAGTAGGCTGTAATTTATTCTTTCATTCGTGTTTTTTGGGCCGCTAAAATTATTTGACATGAAATGTGTCCTGTGTTGTTGTTCATACATGTAGTCACAATGTAGTAGGTATGTCTTAACATTAGCCAGTTCCGCTTAATATTCTGATAGCATTAAATTATCACCGGAATTAGGTATATTATTCACAAACTTGACGATGATCTCATAACTCGTACAATCCTAAAATTGACATCCGCAATGCAAACTCAACAAAGATAAGAAGTAGCATTTTTACTAACAACAAACCAACTTGTCTGTGCAGAAATAATCAACGAAATTACTATCCCGGCGTTCTCAAAAGCCGAAAGTCACTCGAACTATCATCATTGCAGCAAGCGGAACAAACTACCGCCAAGTGTGTCGATTTCCAACGACGTCGACTGAAGTAGTGTAGAAAAAAAATATTCTCGAGTCGCAAGTTCAGGGTGGGAGGAGGGGGCGCCTACCCTTCCTACGGACCTCCTTAACTGCTGGCAGCGGACAAAAAGAATGAATGGATCCGCCCCTTAACGAATACACCGAGCGGCATAATTCATACTTAGGAAAGTGCAAGGAGTTGACATGGACTTGTATTTTTTTTTCGTTTTAATTACGATAGCGTCGCCAATGAGGTTAGGTTTTGCTTTCGGTGGAATATTTTTATTTGTTTTTTTTCGTGTTTTTGTCGACTTTTCTCTTATATGCGTGAGGCTGGGAAATTTAGAAGTTTTTTTTTCAGTTTTCGTTCCCCAAACTTGCTCGTGGAAACTGCACGTATGCAGTTTGAGTTTTTTTGTTATTTCTTTAATTTTATGCACTCCTTCTTCAACAAAATTTAAATGACGTCAGCAAAAGTCATCGCTTGAAAAATACATTATAATTAAAAAGTTTTACCTCCGTCGTCTCTAACGAATGCCAAATTAAAATATCTTATGCACCATTTAAATGAGTAGAACGTATTTGAGTACTTGTACACAATTGATTACTTACTGGGCACCAGTGCTCGTTTGACTTGCACTATCTTTGGAAATAAAAACGCATAGAAATTATTCCTATTATGTGGTAGGTAAGGTATGTTTTTGAAAGTGGATAAGACTGAGTTAGCCCTTTAGATGTTCTATGTATTTTTCAATGTCATTGGTTATTTTTTCCTAACTTTGTGCTGTAACGATACAATATTTATTTGTACAAAGTCAATAAATTTTTATTTGTTAGACTGTTATAGTTCAAGTATTACCTAAACTTCGTTTCATGACAGAACACACACACCAAACACAAAAATTCACAAAATTTTCATATGACAAGTAAAACCTCGTAACTCAAAAACACTACACCAATGCAGCGATAGTACCAAGCAAACTGTCCAATCCAAACGGACCACGGAAGGCAACCGCGGAAGTTAAGATGCGTCGGTTGCCACGTATAATTTTTTCCACTCTCTTTCAATTCACCCCCTATCAACCCCCACCCCCCTTCTCAACCCTTCCGTCTGTCAATCTTAACTACAAGGCGGGAAGCCTCCGTATTACAGGGTTCAGTACTGAACCTACATTTTTTTATTTCACTATCGAGATTTTAATAGGACTCGACTATTTCTGAGAATCGATGATTTGAGCGGGATTACGAGTTGGATGGGATTCGAATAGTTTTTGAAGAGTGAATTTCGTTCGTTCTGAAATTAGGGAGGTATTTTTTATGTTTTACTGTTCGGAGATTATTGTTTGTGCTTCGTTTGGTGCGTAGGTAATGCGTGCACTGGCGCGGAAAATATGTTAAAATGAGTCTTGTTTGAATTTTTGTTTTTTGCATATTTGATTAATAACTTTGGACGTAGAATAATGCTATTACATATTTGCCGTACATATTCGCATTTTATTTCCTTTTTATATAAAGTATTTAAAACTCTAAAACATACAATCAACGATACTCAAAAACGAATTTAACACCTCTAAAAACTTCCCAAAACTAAAAAAAATATACCAAAGACAATCCCTCTTGAAAACTCTACGTCTACGCACCATAGACAAAGACAATCATTGGTCATTTTTTCAGAGTGAAAGTGAAAATCCAAAAAGACTATACGCTGCCGTCTGGGCACTAATCAGTGGTATTGTGGAGGCTGTTTGAAGTCTCCTTTCGTAATGGAAGACCAGACAAGCCAAGGGGAGAAGGAAATAAAAAAAAAATACTCAACGCACGCATAAGTAGGCGGACGTCGCGGAACAAGTTAGTGCGAAATATTCGGCTAGACGTTTTGGCGAAATGATGGATTGGGTACCGTTTTTGAGTTGTGAGATGGAAATTATGTTTTATATTTTCTGTACTAATGCTGGTGTTGATTTCCATGTTTAACAAAGAACCCGAGTTATTCTTAGATTAAGTTTAAAACTACAAAAAAATTAACTGAAGGAAACCTATACAACTATAAAAAATAAAATTTTAATAATACTTTCTTTTTAAACAAGCTTTTGTCGTATTCTTCTCAGCAAATACTTTCATTTGATACCCATATCGTGGCAGTGCACAAAAAATAACACGCCATCTTGGGCCGTCCGCCATATTGTATTTAGAATGACGTCACTTAGCTAACCATGCATTGTCATCCAAACTAAACGTAAATGAAATATTTCATCTTAATCGGTGGAGGATCACTGCTTTAAAATACAGTTGCATGATTTGACCCGAACACACTTACATACATACATTGCAAGTTAAATAAAAGCTTGCAAAATACAAATAATTTTCAGGACAACAACTCAGGTGAAAATCGAAATAAAAAAAAACACAAACTAATTTATGAATCATTCATCTCTCTACTTATTATATCATAAAAAAAAATCAAAACGTCCAGCCAAATCTTCACTTGCCCCGCAACACGAGACTCAAGATACATCACGAAAGGGGGTCCCCTACGATCCACTACGCTGTACAAACTTACAACAGATAAGGGCCTCAAGTACCCCCCAAAAGGGGTAAGACAGACCCCCCAAGTCTAGGCAGACTTTAGTGCAAGAAAAAATAATGCGCGCCGGGGTGACTTCGACGGGGCGCGGGCCGCTGGTTTAAATTCGTCATCGCATATTTTAAGTTTCACTGAGTTTTTGAGTGTGTTTAATTTTGTTACGTTGGTCAATGTTTTCGTGTCTGTAAGTTGGTAGTGGTCATTTCGTATTGGGAAATTACTGATGTCATCTATACTAATATTATAAAGAGAAAAGATTTGTATTTTATATTTTTGTATGTAACGAATAAACTTAAACACTACTGGACGAATTTCAAAAATTCTTTCACCATTGGGAAGCTACACTATCCCTGGGTGACATAATACTTTTCATCTTTTAAAATGCAAATCATTATCAAGTGAAGATACTGAATGCTTCCTAATTTGGCGTTATTGAAAGTAATTTTTAACCTATAACGCAAAAAGAAGGGTGTATTGATTATCTTAAGAAATTCAATCATAATTTGGCCGAGTTCCTCACCTCTAAATTGTCGCAGAATTAATGTGACAAATTGACATGCACGCGTTATCTGCTGGGATTGGTTGAATGAATTTTCAACAGTCTTCAGGCCTTAGTAGCATAACAGTAGCAAAATTATTTTACACTCAAAGTCTATCGTTTTTTTTCTTGCAAAATTCTCCCAAGCCCTTGAATAACCGAACTAACAAACCCATTGTTTAAAAAAAGGTGACCTCACATTAAAATCGTGTCCTTAAACCGTTAACAAAAGCTTCATTGTCTCAAAATGTTCTCAAATAGTCTGAGAAAGCCGCGACGCTCTAATTGTCCCTCAGAGCAGATAGTGTTACTGTAGTATTGTCCTACGCCACACTGTGCCGTTTCTGAATCTTATACGGAAAGGAATCAATTTCAGTGTACAGTTGGGAACAGAAATTTGTGTCATTAGTTGGTATTGTTTAACAATTTATACTAATATTATAAAGAGGTAAAGTTTGTGAGATCGTGAATTTATGAGTTTGTGACGTTGTAAGGGGTAATCTCTGTATCTACTGAACCGATTATGAAAATTATTTCACCAGCAGAAAGCTACATTATTCCTGAGTGTCAAATGCTATAACATATTTTCAAAAAAAATAGAGATCCTTATGAAAATTGCATTAATGTAACCCAAGGTAGCAAAATGTTGCCTATAAAATACATTCCTATTAGAGAAAACTATTGATGATATGTACAAATTATTATATAGGTATGTAGGGTTGAGTAGGTAGGGTAGGTAGTGTAGGCAGGGTAGGCGAGTAGGCAGGGTAGGCAGGGTTGGCATGGTACGCGGGGTAGGCTGGGTAGGTTAGTAAAATATAAACTGTTTATTATAACAAGTAACATTGTATTAAACAGTTAAAATACAAATTGATATATGCCAAAGAAAGTCTTAAATATTACATGCAGCTGATTAATATTTTACTTATCAAAAAAATATTCAGCCGAGTTGAGCGACTCCTCTTTTTGTTAAAGAGAGCTGGTGATTCATTATACAATAACTTGAAAACAATTTGCCACTAAGTTTAAATTGAATCTAAGTTTTGATTCTGAAAATAGATGTACTTATACTTATTAAATAAGAAAATTACATTATTTGCAAGAGTAACTTTCGGTTCTACATCAAAAACCAAGTATTCATTAATGTCCTTTTTAGATAATACATCTCAACGGTCTAGACCGCCCTTTGAAAAACTAATACGATCTCACAAAGTTAACTCATTGTGTACCTAACTTCACTGCGAGATCATTTGAAATGGTCAAGTTATCCATTTTAATTCTAGAATTTGAAATATTAAAAAAAAGAACGTCATTCTTTGTTCATGGTTTTATTAGGTTCTCTATAAGAGCGTTTTTTAATATTTTTTTTGAACAGTGACAGAATCAAAACTTTACCGAAAAATTAAAAAAAAGTACATAACAGAATTCACTTGTTTTATTTAAACCAGCCGTTACCTATTTTTATTATACTCTCTCTTTATTTATCTTTTTTCTAGACCAAAAAAAAATATCTCTCCGTTTCCTAGAACTGTTCGGATCCGTCCGTCTGACTGTACCAGCGGCCGCAGTCTCGTGAACTTGATACATGACATTGTCTGCCCTTTTCACGCACTCTGCCTGCCCGCGTATTGTCTTGCTTTCTTGCTTACACCTTTTTAGTATTTTAGTCGTCTGACGACTATTCCGTGGACTAAATTAGAGTTGTACCTGGTTTTTGTTTATCTAAGTAGGTAGGTGTATTTTGCTGACGTGGTGTAGTTTCGGTTTTATTTTATTCTAGATTAGTGCACGGATAACAATTAATGATTTCCGTGGATTAGTGTGACTTCTTATACCGGCTGTTGTTTTCTGAATGTTATAATTTGGGATGCCTTTGCCAACAACGCCCAGAAAAAAAAATTGAAACTAAAATTTTGTTTGTTTAATTTTTACACTGCAAATAAACTGATTAGAGAATGCAAAATATTTATTTTTGATTATTCATGCTATTTTTAATATACGGTGTATTATTATTATTATTTTGTGACTCACTATGACATCCTTATAGAACAGCTACTTAAATAATATTTTACCATTATAACAGGCAAATGAACAAATGAATAACTTTATTTCTTTTAATTTACAATACTTAATATTCAAACCGCAAGGCAATACATATGTCCAAAGAAAAACCAAGTGTACTTATTCAAATATGTCAGGAATTCTAGTAGGAGTTATTCCTACTAGAATTCTTTTGAAGTGCAATACTGATTTATTGTTTTAAAATTAACGAAACGACAAGAAAATGTGGGTTTACATCGTTTACAAACGTAGAAAGCCCAGAATTGATGAAATACAAATAGGTTATTGACACTAGCCACTTTAACCGCGTAAAATTATTTTTATTTTTCCAAAAGGTAAAAATTGCTTCCCAGAATTTAATAAATTCAATAGTAATTGTTATACCACTGAAAAAGATAAGAAGACAGAAATTGAACGCATTCACTACTATTACAGTGAGTAATAGTAGTGAATGCGTTCAATTTCTCACACTCATTGCTTTGGCAAGTACACCATAAACTAATTGTATCAAGTTTAACATTAAAAAAAAAAGAAACTCTGTGTTTAGTGTCAATGCTTACTAAAATGGTTGTCACTGTCAAAGGTTTTAAGTGTTTTAAATTCGAATAAAGAAACATTTTGTATTCTAAATTCTACGCAAAAAAAAATAAAAAAGCAGTGTACGTATTTTTGTGCTCAAAAAGTAAGCCTCTTGGCAACAACCAGAATTTTATCGTTACTTTTATTTGGACAAGAACTTCAAAAGGACAATATTGGCAGAACAAAACAACCCTCAAATGCTAACGGCCCTTTGAGAAGACACTTTTTAAGTATTAAAGAAAACTTTCACGCGATCCTTTCTTTCATTGAAAACCACATCATTAGACTGTCTCAGAAATGGTTCTACAGTAAAACGCTTATTCGGTTGTTTTGGTTAAAATATTTTGTAAGAATATTATGAAAATTAAATAAAGTTGCGTGAGTTTTTTTTGTTTCAGGAGTTATATATAAATTGATCGTTATTGTCGACAATAACTCGAACTAATGATACAATGATAGAATACGACATAAGTCATAAATCATTCAGATACAATACTTAAAATATAATAGAATACTTTGGTCCTTTTAGTCACTGGTACAAAATTGATTGTTTTATTCGTAACTCAAAAAGTAACACGCACCTAACTCATTTAACACAATTATACATGACCAACTATGATATATTTAAGAAAAATATGCAACGTCAATAATTTCTTAATCATTTAATTCGCAAGCAAAAAAATAAAGCATTTTCTTTATACATGAGTCAAATATTATAAAGATTTTACAAAAAAATATGCAAAGTCAATATTTCTTAACCGTCGCATCGCTATCACATTTTCCCCGTAATTTAGCATTCTCCGGTGGGCAGGGTGGAAGACGGGGGTGCACTTGACCACCCCGGCAACCCTTCATCGCCTCAAGAACAACATCGCGATTTTAATATAGTCTCGTTTTCACTCGGAGATAGTTAACGATACTTGCTTCTTTTTACTCTTTTTTCTGTTTAGTACAGTTTTTGTGTGATTATGTTGGCAATGTTTTTATTTTTATTTTGTGTTTTAGTAAATAGGACTCGAATTGCGTAAATGTAATGGTGTGTGAGTGTTGAAGTTTGTATTTTTTTACCGTTTTATTGTTTTTGATATGATCATTTACAGTTGATGATTGAATGACCATTTTCAGTATTGTTTTATTATAATCAAGCAACCACCACAACCTCAACCAACCAACCTCAACGTTGTTTTTGTTTCTTAAAAGTTGTCGATATTGAATTTGATTTGAATAGTAAAGTCAATCAATTTATAATTAAAAAGCAATTAATAACGACCTAATAAAACAAACACCACGAAAATACCGATATATTTAAAAATAATTCGCAATTAAAAAATAAGCCCCCATTAGAAAAATAGTGGGCCTCTCACATGTTTAACTGGCGTCTCTCAAGTCGACGCCAAATGAGGGTGAGCAGGTTTAATGAATAATTAATGTGCACACTGTTCGCGCCAATTATAATTACGTAAGGAAAGCAATTATGCCAGCCACCCTGTTTGTTCCTCATGATTTGCACATAGTTTAGGGAAAAACTATGCATACACGCGAACTTGTGTGAAAAGATTGATGTCATGTCGTAACAAGCTTCTTTACTGTGAAAACACTTGAGATGAGGGAGACTTGCTTTATGAAATACTATTTAAGATTTTATGATTGGGAGAAAAGTTATTTTTTTTAAAGTTACTTTAAGTGCCTCAAAGACATATTCTAGATACTTGTAAACCTGCTTAAATTCTTAATCAAAAGAAAATATAATAACGATATCTGACTCTCAATGTCAAATTTGACGTCTGTCAATTAACTTATTACATTGGCAGAATATTCGACATCGGCTTTGCTTGTCATATAAAATAGAATAGATATTTTGTATCTATTCAAATCAATAGATTACCCTTAAAAATCAAACAATAATATTATAATCTTATTCTATATTATTCTGTGTATTTTATAATATAATCCTTTTTATCTGCAATCTAAATATAAAACGAACTAACAATCAAACAAAGAAGTCTCCTGGTTACAGAAATAGATAGGCTGAACAATGCGTTTACCTTTGTTTACGTCTATTTAAAAGCTAAAAACTCCCGCGACTAACAGAAAAGGATCGCGGTGGGTGACGCAACAGAAATACACCGGACTTTGATTTATAAAGAACTTCAAGATCGAGTGGACTTCACTTTTTCTTTAGATTTTGTCGAAGTAAGATTGAAGGATAAAAAAATATCTAAGATTTTTTTTTTATCCATGCGCAGTAGCAGGGTTAATTTAAAAATGGCGATATTAAGTCACACTAAAGACACGGTGACAATTTATTGTAGTCATTTAATTTATTGTTTTGTATTTATTTTTGACTAATATTTGTGGTTCAACAACTGAAGATTCATCTCTGAAAATCAGCAGTCATTTCAAATGCTCAAGATGGCAGATCACGTAAGTATTTGACTATGTTTAATAATACGTAAAAAATACTGTTAAATCATATGTTTTTTGGATAGCTTATGCTTTATTACAACAGGTAAAGGGTTAAAAATATGACGTACTACTAGTTGAATTTACTTTTAGTAAAAAACAAAATGGAAGCGAAATGTGACCACCATCTAATTTGAATAACAAATACCTCAAATTCACCGATCCATCTCGCTGGTACACACCTCCCTATAATCACAACCGTAAAGCGCATTTTTTCAACTTGTCCGTAAAAATCAGTGCACGTATCTAATTAAAGCGACGCGTGCGCAGGACACGGGGCCTGCGCGTCACGCCTTGCTCGGCCGGAAGTACCGGCGGACGTCGAGATTGTGGCCCCAGCCCCTGATTCCTTCCGGTGGACCCAATGGGCTCTTTGCCGGTAAATGATTGAGGCATAGGAGAAAGGAGATTTTGAGGTAAAGAGTTTTGCTATATTTTTTTCGTTGTTGTTGTTTTTTTTTCTAGTGTAGGTAGTTGTTGTTTTTGAGTGGTGAGGAATTAATTATGTGTTGTTTTTAAATGTCTGTTTTTGTTTTATTAAGAAGTGATATCTTTTTCATTTAGGCGACAAGACAATTTTAATTTGTTTTTTTTTTATTGTATAGCAATTATATAACTACCTTTTCTATATTAAGTTCAACTAAGGACCGGTTTCTGATTTACGTAAAGCAGTATTCTCACTTGTAAAATGTAAAAAATCTCAAACGCTTCCTAAATTATTTGACAATAATCAACAGATTATTGCCGCAGTACTTAAATCAGAAACCGGCCCTCTGTGTTCCATTAAGAAAATATTTATAGCTACAATAAGAAAACAAGTCACTTCCAACGACACCTCATTTGTCAAATTATAATAAGTAGTTTAGAACTTATGAGGGAACAGATGAACATAATACATACACACATACCGGTCAAAAACATAACCTTTTCCTTCGCCGAATTCGGGTAATTACCTAACATGTCAAAAGAAGATAATTCTGCCAAAAAAAAAAGTAAATTATGCAATTTTTTTTGTTATTTTTAACCCCCGACGGAAAAAGAGGGGTGTCATAAGTTTGAGGTGTGTTGCTGTGTATCTGTGTGTCTTTGTATCTGTGTGTCTGTCTGTGGCATCATAGCGCCTCAACGGATGAACCGATTTTCATTTAGTTTTTTTTGTTGGAAAGGTGATTGTGTCGAGAGTGTTCTTAGCTTATATGTTATGTTTAAAACATATACTTATATGTTATGTATTCTTTAGTTATGTTTAAAAACGGTTCAGCCGTTCAAAAGTTATGGGCGTTTTACTGTTTGAATCGGGATGTTTTCGCAAGATAAATGTGTCGGGGGGTTTTAAAATTTTGAAATTTTACTTGTTCATGTAATGCCTCAAAATAAGCCTGATACAAAACATTAGATATCTCTTGCTATATACTCTACCACCTAAATTTTTGTCACGTAACTTCAAAAATATTAAAACGGCTATCCGCTTTGCCCGAACCCGCTTCAGCTTATCCCTTCCCCCACACGTAAGGTCGTCGCTCCGATCTTCAGCACGGAACGATTGGCTGTGATCTTTTTTTTATTACTTGTCATGTACCGTGACTCTGTGAGTCGACAATGAGTCATATGTCGGGATGTAAGCCTGAGGTGACCTCTTCGCAATTGATATAGTTCGCAAGAGGAACCTGTTTGTGAGTGATCTGTGGGTTGGGTTCTTTTGTTAGGTTTATTTATTAAAAGGCGTGTTGTTAACGTATGTATGTTTTTTAAGACACATTGTTAAGGCGCTATCCTGAGCTAAACGCCGCGCTAGCCCTGTTTCGTGCAGTTCTTAGGAGCTATCTACTAAAGAAATATCAACTAATAAAAATACATTAAATTTCTACATATGATTGATTCCAAAATGGTAGATTTCATTTTTTTTATGAAGTATGTGTTTCACTAATGTCCTTCCAACCAAACCATAAAAATGGGAAATAATGATTAACGGGGCTTAGTATGAAAAAAAAATGAAACAATTTTCACAGACTTTTTTTTTTTTTAATTTACCTTAGGTTCGCGTTTGAACACCATCGCACCGATGAATTTTACTACCGTTTTTTACCATAGCGAGCAATTTAAAATCGAAAAAACAAAGCTCTCACCCCTTAAATGCCTCAATAAACGGAAATATTCTCTATCACTACTCTTCCCTTCGATATTTCTTTACGGTTCCAAATCTTGGACAATTCGCACGGTGGACCGGAAAAAAATAGAGACTTTTGAAATGTGGTGCTGGAGAAGAATGTTGCTCTTACCATGGACAGCCAAGCGCACGAATAAGTCCATTCTCGACCAGTTAAACATCAAAACCAGACTCTCCGCGATCTGCTACCAACGAGTCTTAAGTCACTTTGGTCACCGCAAAAACTGGTTGTAGTGGGAAAGGTGGATGGAAAAAGACCACGCGGACGTTCACCTACTCGCTGGTCTGACCAGATCAGGGCCATTACACAGCCGAAGACAGGGTGGCTTGGAAGCAGGTCGTCGTTGACTCTGACAAAGCTTTTCAAGACAGGCACGACCTTCAGAAATGAAGACAACGAATAAGAAGAGATTCTTCCCTTCCTGTTATTCGAATAGAACAAAACACAACATAAAAACGTCATTTTAAGAACCGGCTTAGTGCGAGTTGGACTCGCGCACGAAGTGTTCCGTACCATTACGCAAAAAACGTTTGTTGTATGGAAGCCCCACTTAAATATTCATTTTATTTTATTTTTAGGATTTGTTGTAATAGCTACAAAAGACATACATCATCTGTGAAAATTTCAACTGTCTAGATATCACGGTTCGGAGTCTAGTAGTCTTAGTAATAGGGTCCCGTTTTTACCCTTTGGGTACGGAACCCTAAAAAACACATTGCACTAAACCTCCTCAAGCAAGTCCCACTAAGATCACTATCAGTCGTAACAAAGCCACAAATAAATATCAATAGAGTCCTCACCGCAGACCACAGCGATCACCTGTGCCCCTGTGTCCCTGTGAGTTGAGCGAGCGACTCACACGGCGCCTGCGCATTTCTCACGCGATCGCCTTACGCTTCCTTCCTGTCTGAGTATTGAGCATCGAGCATTGTAGGGTTGCCTAGTGTAAAATTATGATAATTTTGTTTATGTTTTGGTAATTGTGGGGTATGGTGTTGTCTGTGATTTTGGGGTTGTTTAGTGACTATATTTCTTTTGAGTGAATAAAAATGTCTTATTTGACTGAAAAACAAAAATATTTTTGGCTTAAAATTTAAGACATATTTGGGAATTATATTGATACGTGGTTAATTTTCTAAATTTGACAAATAAGGGAAAGAACAAAGACGGATATGATGATTGCAGTTGTAGTTGTTCCTAAATTAACTAGGCTTTGTTTTTGTAGTAAAAATATCCGTCCAATCTTCGCCCAATATATCCCAGCCAAAAAAATACCTATTAAGAAAAAATCTAATCAACTTAATACATCATACTTGCACCCGATCATAGCCCTCAAGGGTCATTCATCGGTTAAGGGTGATAATAGTTAGCTGCCCCATCGCCTGGGAACCGCGCCTTCCGTTCGGCGCAAGTGACAAATCTTTTTTTGATTGTGTGAACCTAAGTGTAATACGGATACTCCTAGTATCCGGCTACTTATGCTTAGGAAGGAAGTGATTTGCGCGGGAAACTGCGATGTCCTTCACTTGGAGATGCACTTATTGGATGATTAGCTCTTAACGATGTATAGAGGATAGAGTAGTTTTGTTTTTAGTGGTAGATATGTCTGATGAATTTTATTCGTAGTATAGTAGGAATTAATGTATGTATGTTAATATTTGTTTTTTTTTTTAAGTATGAGTTTCTTGCCCGTTCTCCTCCATGTCAATCTAGCTTTGCGAATGGACGGCAGAATCAATCAATCTGCCTAGCCTTTTCCCAAATTATGTTGGGGTCGGCTTCCAGTCTAACCGGATTCAGCTGAGTACTAGTGTTTTACATGGAGCGACTGGCTATCTGACCTCCACAACCCAGTAACTGGGTAACACGGTACCCCTTGGCAAGACTGGTATCAGATCTCAAGCTTCTGACTACCCATAACGACTGTCAAAGATCTTCAAATGACAGCCGGGACCAACGGCTTAACGTGCTTTCCGAGGCACGGAGGAATCTCGGTATGTTGAAATGGTCACCCATCCACGGACCGACCTCGTCAAGCGTTGCTTAACCTTGATGATCGACCCGTGCGGCTGTTATTATTTAGCCACGAGCTCGAATGGACACGAATGGACGGTAGAATCAATTTCTTTTATTTGATTTTGACTTTGAACATCGATTTTGTGAGTGAAAGACTCTATGAGCAAGTTGGAATACGATAGTATTCTTTTATTATAGAATTACTTTTTGCAATAAAAACTTCTTAAATGCAAGCTAGTTAAAAAAAATAAGACTCCATATTCTTGTTATCTAATGAGACAAGAAAACCTGTCCGAATCCCAAAGAGCTTGAACATAAAGAATAAAAGCTTAAAACATTTAAATGCCAGAATCTCCTTCGGTATTCCTTTTCAGCGAGCATTTGGCTCCGTCTTATTTCTTGGCAGTTAACCCTTTTGTCGCCGCGGTTAAGGAGGCCTTTGTTTCACCGGGCCGGTCTCACGGGCCCCCGTCTCAGGCAAACAGGTCAGGTTTTGTTATATTGTTTAAGTAGGCTAATATTCCCATGGAAGTGGAGGGTTGAATGAAGTGATATTGAAGATCTCAGTTGTTGCGTGTTTGCTGAGTTCACAGAGATTTTTTAATCTATTATTTTTGGTAGTTTTTAAAATCGGTCAATTTACATACATGAGAGAGATAAATTCAGAAGCTGTATTTTTTTGTTAACTCGATTTCATGTCAAAACCAGCAAAAGCTGATTTTTGGGCGGGCTGTCACTATTGCCACAGATAATTATAAAACTAGCACACAGATGTCTCATCCCATACAAAGAAACCGTGCTGACGTAACTAGCGTTTTTCATCTGACTATACCGATATTTTTTTGTAAATCGATGGCGTTCGGTTCCGTATCACGGCGATAGATAGATCACCATCTATATCCGTGGAACGGAACCGAAGCGATCGATGTACAAAAATAATCAGTATAATCAGTACAGTACGTCGGCACGGTTTCTTTGTATGAGATGAGACACCACTGCTATAGCAAAATTCTTTTTTACATCGAGCATTGATGTACTTTACAACTATTTTTAATTACTGATAAAAAATAATGTAACAAAATCATACTCGCGTTTGACCACACACCTAACTAACTTTGACTCGACTTAGAAATTTTATGTATAAGTTAAAATAAAACTGGATAACATGATGGGTAAATTTCAAGATATTTTATGTTTTTTTTCCTATCGAAATAACATTAAATGAAAAGCCCATATCATTATTTCAATCACTATAGACCTAATATTACTTAAAGCATACCAGACATTTAATTTTATAATAATTACGTACGGAACCGTCTCAAGATTATGATCATCGCGTGCAGGGGTGTCATTAGGGTGCGTCCATACTGTCATATTGTGTGGATCGCTTACAGCGCCGTATCTTGAGGGTGGCAAACTGGGCGATGAATGGATATTGTGTAGTTAAGAATAAGCTTAGAACTTAAGTAGATGGTTATCTAATAGATTATTGTAATATGTTGTATTTTTGTTGCGATATTTAAATGAAGTATTGTTTAGTGATTAACAAGATTGTTATTGATGTATCAATATTTTCTTAGCTGTTATTTATTTTAAAGGCAAGGGGAACTATTTTATTTACATATTTTTGAGTCCGGATACTAAAAAAGCAACTTACTTCTTTGCGTATAATTAATTGACCGGAATAATCGGTTTGTAGATTGCCAAGATTGATGAAATGCAAGTTCATATTAAATTCTGTGTCTCGTCAATGCTCTTAAATGATGTTCTATATAGTTTTTCATGAATAACGCATTAAAAATTTCCTCCTATTTGCTAACCATGACAAAATAACGCTAATATTTCTCCGATACTAGAGCTCATGCAAGCCAACAAGCCAACATTCATATATTATTACAACCTCATTAACAATACAGAACGTCTCACAATTCCACACACACTACAATCATTCCCACGCGGAACTGTCCGCCTTCATTTTTAGCGCATAATTACGTCTACAACGGCCCGACAAGCTGTCGCGTGGCGTACCGGTCGTAGCGCATCTGTCGCGCGTCTGAACTGAGCCTTATGACACGGAACATTATTATTAAAATTGTAAAAACAAAAGAACTTTTATGGATGGTCTACTGGTTCTTTTTATGGTTGTGAGTTATTATTTATTTATCGTTTTTTTGAAGCGTTTATTAGTCAATGTATTTCTAGTTAATGGTAAATAATAACAGCCGCGCGGGTCGATCTTCAAGGTTAAGCAACGCTTGACGAGGTCGGTCCGTGGATGGGTGACCATTTCTACATACCGAGTTTCCTCCGTGCCTCGGAAAGCACGTTAAGCCGTTGGTCCCGGCTGTCATTTGAAGATCTTTGACAGTCGTCAGAAGATTGAGATCTGACACCAGTCTTGCCAAGGAGTACCGTGTTACCCAGTTACTGGGTTGTGGAGGTCAGTTAGGCATTCGATCCATGTAAAACACTGGTACTCAGCTGAATCCGGTTAGACTGGAAGCCGACCCCAACACAGTTAGGAAAAGGCTAGGCAGATTGATTGATTGGTAAATAAGAATTAAGTTTATTTTAAAACAAGCTTTTTGAACTGAAGTTATTAACTAAATGTAATATCACTTGTCAGTACATATTCAATGAGCCCAAACATGATGGTACTCAATTGTCTGGTTGAGGAGTTGCTATGGCCACCTCCGGCTTCATAACGAGACCAGTTTCTTTGAACTACTTAGTTCTATACTATACTTATATTATTTCAATGTTTCCAAAGTTGCCTAAGTACGCTAAGTTTTGACTTAATCGGATGCCAGAAACTGTTTCTAAATTAGATTACTAGTTACTCATGAAATCAAAATAAAAGGCTTATAACAAAATGAAAAAATATACCTACTACAGTTTATTGTATTTCAAAAGATTGCATGTCTTAGAAGCGAGACTGGAGAACTTAAATCAATCGCACACAGTATTCCGAAATATCGATTTTTACTTAGAATTTGCATACTAAGCAAATGTAGCATCTTCGTAGCACCTTCGTAGCAGTATGTAGCACCTTCGTAGTAACGCGTAGCATCTTCCTAGTAACGCGTAGCATCTTCATAGTAACGTGTAGCATCTTCGTAGTAACGCGTAGCATCTTCGTAGTAACGCGTAGCATCTTCCTAGTAACGCGTAGCATCTTCATAGTAACGTGTAGCATCTTTGTAGTAACGCGTAGCATCTTCATAGCGACAGGTGACTTACAAGTCTCTAGGTATAGTTTAATTATTTGTCAGCGATGAAGATGATTGAAATATCAAATGTAAGAGATTGGTTACGTGACATTTTGATAGATTTTGTCAATCATATAAATTTTTGTCATTTTTTCCATCGCTATCGCGACGCTTTCGTTGATAAAATGTATGTTTTTTTTGAAGTTTACTCAAATATTTTCTTTTAGTAAACGCGTTGGATAATATGTTTGATTATGTATATAGTTACATGGTCTATACTGATGCGTTTTGTTTTCGGGTTTTCCTTGTTTTAGCCATTTACCCTAAAATATTGTATACTTATAGAATAATTCGAAATAGTGATTACTGGAACTATTTTCCCTTTTCACCAATCATATAAACCATTCATAATCAAAAAAACATGTCCAACAAATCGTGAAATCAAAAGGGTTAAACATCAATGGTCATCATCAACATTTCTTTCTTTCGAACATGATTTGGCAAAACTTTTAAGTTTAACCTGGGGTTACTTGTTAATTATAAAGAATTGTATTCTCCAATTAATCTAGTACCTATTTCAAAACGTAACATATGTGCTTTACGTTTGACCCTTAGTGACTTGCAAGAAACGACCCTAATTCCTTACAACTTTATAAATGCACTTTTGAAATACTCTATTCTTAACAAAACAGGATTTAAAATCGATTGTGTCTTATGTTTCACGCTGGTTTAATTTGAAAACCTTACATATTTATAGATGCACTTTGAAAAATTCCTAGCTTCATCGAAGTAGGGTTCAAATTCGATTGTTTCATGTGTTTCACGCTTGATTAGTTTTAATTTTACGCCCTTTTCGGGTGAACAATGGTGTGGAATGAAGATCTTTGTCTTCAAGAAGGATACAAGAGAAGGGTAAGACAGGATAGAACAAAAGTGTCAAGAAATGTTTACGTGTGAAGATTGAGAATGGGTTCTTTATGAAGTGAATTTAATTAAGTTTGTAGTGTGAACTTTCTTATCTCGAGATTCTCTGCTCCTTCATTGATCAAGTCTACACAGTGGTCAAATTACAGTTTAATAAGAGTAGTTTTGCATTAACTTCTTCCAAAATTATTCAACTCTTTCTTCCCTTCTATGAAAATGTGTAACATGTATTATTATTATGTTTTGTATGTTTATATATAAGTTTACGTATTTAGTTTATATATAATTAGTATTTTGTCTATTTATATGTTTAATGTAGCACTACACCGCAGACTACCCCCTTTAAATTTTAAGTTCTCTCTGTCTATCCAAAGGTTGTCTGGTAGATATCGCTGTTAGCGATAAGACCGCCTTTGTACTCACCCATATTTTTTTTGTAAAAGTTTTTTGTAATTTATTGGTATGCAATAAATTCTATTCTATTAACACATGGTATATTTAAAGGCTTATTATAGAACTGTGATCTTATGCCATCTTCTTCTTCTCCTTTTTAAGTCGATGGTATATTTTAGATTAGTTTTGTCCGATAGGTGACAACGTTAATAGTAGTGTCATTGGCATTCAGTACAATCGGCCAAAGCTATATCTGATCGCCGTAAGGACTATTTTAGCTTGCAGGGCTCGCCCGCTACATTAACGCCGACATACTCATCAACCAATAGCATCGCAGCATCGGGTGACTGTTTCTCTAGTACCTGTCAGCCCCTTGTTTTTGTAATTAAAAAAACACAGCAAAAAAAACAGATAAGTTATTTGGCCATGGTCGACGCAAAAAGGGCGGACGCAGCTGTGGTCAACTTGTGCACGGGATTTTGTTTTCAAAGTGATCAGATGTAGCTTTGGCCCATAGTAGATCTTCGAAACGGCAGTGCCATAGATTACCTCCCAATAGATACCGCATGCCTACTGTTTTGTTTGATTCCGAGATCACCAAATTTGGCGGAAGGCACGGGTTGCGCGGGGAGTGACAAGTGCGCCGTGATTGGCTATTCAAGGTCACGGTACCTGTCGTAGTGACGGGACATGCGCATTAAATGTCGATAAAAATATCGATATTTTTCAAACAGAATGATATTTTATGTAAGATTTCTTAGCCGGCGATTTTATAATTACTTTAATAATGATAAAGAAAAACATCGAAAGAGAAAAGATTTTGATTTTGGCCAAACGTGATTTAATTTAATTGTAATCCTATGTAAACAGGGCCACTCTGAGCTCTCGTTATGAGCAGAGTACAATTAGTTCAAAGTAAAAATAAACTAATTTGTTAATTTTAAATAATCCATTTTAACAAAATCATTTTATTCTCCTATATATCTAATTAAACATCGATCATCGATACTTTTCGATAAGCAAAAAACGTATTTGTCTGAACATTTTTACTTCTGTGGGAAAAAGATAGCAATATAATAATTCCTTATGAGTGAAAGGGACTTTCACAAAAGACATCAACGAGCGCTACTGTAAAGTGTGCAATTTTGATTTGATAACCATTATAACTTGACCTTTTTTAGATTGGTCAATATTTATTACTTTGCCTACTGGTGGAATATTAACCCATCTTTTTTTAAACTTGAAGGGCTGGTTGATTTTCCACACCATTTTACTGCACAATTCGTCATTTTTTTTTTAAACAAAACGTTGATAACTATTTTTTAAACAGAATTAAAACTAGAAATCGCTTGCGTCCCTACAGCTCTAATGTCTGGTCGAGACTAAAGAGATCATTCCGTGCACTGAGTTATATCAGCCTAAATAGGCTGATGTGTGGTGCGCGTAAGTTGTCTTCTATGCGGAATCTATTGGGAGGTTATCTGTGGGCAGTGCAATAACTGTTTCTTCCATAAAATAGCTAGCTTTCGAAGAAGAAAAGTTTGCTCAAAACCTCAACATCACTCTTATTCCAATTTTAACTAATTAGGCCGCGTTGATGGGACCTCATTAAAGTTCCTACACTTAACAATGTTGGACAACATAAAAACAACAAACTGTTACTTTTACTTTTTTATGGCACAGGAAGACATAAAAAATTAACAAATAACTATCGGAACGTGTCTTAAGTTTTAAATTGATACCGGCAGCCGAAGGAACCGTGAGTGGGCAAGTTTCAATTTACAATGTCGAATTCGGAAGTCTTGGCTTGATTAGTTAGTTTTTGTGGAGCACACAGCGCACTTCCGGCTTGTCACGAATAGTGGAAATGACGTCGATCGCGATGCGCTCCAACGGTTTATTAGAAATTGATATTTGGAATCTTAGAAGGTCATTAGACCGTATGTCTTCCGGCACAACCGGAGGGCGCGTGCCACTTAATTGCTTCATTTGTGCCCATAATGCGGGATCAATATAGTTTTTTTCAATATCTTTGAGGTGTTATGCTCTACTGATGATTGAAATTTATTCATCCATTTCCTAATACTAATAAATAACCAACGGAACAAACAATATCAATCGTCATCCGCCATCAATGCGTCACAATCACGGCGCAACGTAAACAAAATTCGATAAAACTCATGATTTTATACCTAAACGAATTATCTGGTAGCAAATGTTAAGCCAGCACACTGCATAGGCACAGTGCGTTCGCTTATACAAACAAAATACCAACCAATCACGAATTTGTGAATTTGAAATTTGTTAAAGCCCAACGGTTGTACAGAAAACCAATACGGTGTGTACATGTATGTACATGGTAAAACTACGCACGGGCTAAGCAAACTAGTGCGAGTGAGTGTGAGCGCGGCTCACACTCCCGCACGCACCCCGCGTACTCTCACTCACACAATGCGATATTGCAAATGGGCTAGTCGAATGTATTCGTTCGCCCGCCGGCCGGTAGGGGATGAGGCGGCGAGGGGGAGGAAGATGCGTTTTTGTGCAGTACTCTCCGCTTTAGCTACGTTTATGAGTAAATATAAGTGCGTAACCGATAACGTCCTTAATACAGCCTACGTCAGTGTGAGTTCCCCGCTTTTGGACTCAATTATACCTGTCTGTGTAAGCGACATCTAGACTTTCTTCACAATAGGGCTGTCAGCCGAGTTGTATAACTATCTGTTCCGAACTGTTGTGATAAACAGTTGTATGAGCATACTGATACCCTTTCTCTAGTTTCCAAAGTAATTCTGGTAAAGCAACAGTACATAACCATTAGTATAGCATAATTGAAACAGCGTAAACAAAAGGTACCTTATTCCCAATGGCGAGTAATTTCGAGCTGCAGATAGTGCTGAACTCGAACACATGCTATGCTCGGGCCAATCTGCTTAATCTTTCATAGTGTTCTATCATCCTACATCCATTATCCACGTCCTTTTAGGAGCAACGCGAGCGATAAATGCTGTAAATCTAATTCTAAAGTCAAAAATCATTTATTCAGCGCGCGCGGAACAACTTACAAACAGTGTATGTGTTTGCTAGTGCTGCGCGTTAAAAGGTTTGCAGATTTGGTGGCTGGCGGCCCTGTGGTACAGCCGCTAGCCGGCCGGAACGGTAGGCTTTTCAAAAATAAACGAGTTGGTATTTTTAGTGACAGAAGCAGACTAAGTGGCTCGACCCGGGGGAAGTCCGTCCTCTGAGAGTTAACCACACCTGACTGGCGATGCTCACGGCCCGGTTCACACTTCTTTCAGCGCTCCGAAGCGGCCGAATGGAAAGTACATGAAAGGCCTGTTACTTCGTTACTAAGAAAAAGAGTAAAACGAGCGCGAAAAATGCTCAGCGAACGGGAATTCGGGTGACGCTCTGTAATATTAGATAACTTGGGAGACGCCTGTCAGCCGTGCGGAGGCTATTTGATGTCAATACTGCTCGGTGTAAGCCTCTGACACGTCGTGTGCCTGCCGATATTAATTTTCTGATGCCATTCTGCTTAAATTTTACAATCTACCTGACTCTTGGTAACGATTCGATATTTAAATAATGGAATTAGTTTTGCCCCTCCAAATATTGAATATGGAACGCCAACGCCAAATCGTGAAAAGTTTGTTTCAATAATTCATAGACAACTGTCAATGTCAGAAATAAAGAATGAAAGAACAAAAATGTATGTATTTGTAGATCGTAACCACAACATGCGGTCAAGCCGGAATCTATTTCATTATAAGGACGTTTAACTAACCTCACGTCAATGAGCCGCGGTGTTGCTACTATAAAATTTATTTTGATTAATCCGAAACATTTCGTATCTGTGGTAGGCTCGGTGCCATTTCCGTGGGTACACGACGCATACACAAAGCAGCAGTGGACAGTGTCCTCCTCTTACGGGACGAACACGAATTTTCGCACACACACAAGCGACTAGTTCAGTTTTACCGCACACTGGTGCTTGTATAAAATTTATGGTGCACACTTTTGCATCCTCGCCGGTATAGCTACATAGATCTGTGGGGGGGACGGCGCTGGTCAGCCATTTCGTGTCGACCAGATTTATAACCTCTCTGTGCGTTGGCGCTAACTTTAGTAAGATGCGTGCATCTGACGTTGCAAGGCTTTATTAGTGAAACTAAGGTTTCTATTTTTCAAATTACGTTCGAAATTCGATATTTGTCGGACGATAAAATGGTGGTGGGGTAGGTAACAGAGCCGTTGGGAGCATTATTTCAAAATGTACAGTTAGGTGGGGGGATTTAGGGTGGCGGGTGGGGGTCAGCTCGGTTGTTTGTCTATCGCCGCGCTTTCCCATTCACCGGGTGAATTTTCCGAAGCCCATTGCGCTTCCGTCCCCACCGCCCCCCTTGAGCCTTCCTCTCTGTATTTTTATTAACGGAATTATGGCGTCTGAATGAGTAGTGCCTACTTATATTGATTAGGTCTCCGGCATGGTATCGTGTATGTAAGCATGATAATCGCAGGTTTTTATTTGGGACCAAACATTTGCCAGCGAAATGCTGTTGATTTCTTTCGCTCTTGTGTTTTCAATCACGTTAAGTTTGTAAAAATTGAATGTGTTTTTTGTGTATGTGTTGAACTAAAGAGTACATTTAATGAAATGTTTTTTTTTATTGTTGCGGCCATGTTTTCTTGTAGTTTTAATCTTCATTGTATGTTTTGTCTATTGATGTGATTCACATATATTCTAATGACAGTTATAAAATATCAATAAGTAAATTAAAAAAATATGTTTTAGCAAGGACATAGATTTTCATATTTTAACTACTTAACCTGTCACTATAACAACATCTTAATAAAATTTCAAGTAAGAAATAGTTCGATCATAATAAAAAAAAAACTCATATTTGAAATACGAATCCCCAATTCTCTTTTTGAACGGAATCGAAAGCTTGTATAGTCTGTGGGCGTTTCCAAACGCAAGGTTCTGATCAGAAACTCATAACGGACACGTCATGTCTTATCTATGGCGAAAAGTTGGGCCATAGAGTGCGCGGGCAAGCGCTTGGGCGGCGTAGTTTCCCGTCATCCGCTTCCGAACGCGTTTTCGTAAGGGAAAAGCTGTTGTGTCTGGCTTTTCATGTTGTTTTTGTTAGCTGTGATCCTGGCCTAAGCTGTAAACCTATTGGGTTATTGTCGAGAATTGAGGTAGATGCCCATTTCATTGCTTCTTAAGTAAAGTAAACCTTTTAGATCGTTTTTTTTTATGGCATTATAAATGATGTTTTGCATTGAAGTTTGCATTCTCTGGCAATGCGATTTGTGTGATTTCTGTGGCAATAAATGCTTTCTTTCTTTCTTGTTTCTTTCCTAGATGCAAAGAAATGTCAAATCAAACAAAGACCCGTTTCAAATGTAGGTACCGCAATATCATATTTGCATGAATGATGTTTGTATTTAATTTAGGTCTTCTTTCTAGATTTCTACATGCTTGTTAACATTTATTAACTTTTTATCTCGTTTTACTTTCTTTATTTTTCTTTTGTTTCTATAATATATTATAATCTTTTTTTTTTTAGTTTCTTACGAGTTATTGTCGGGCCTACGTTGTCCCCCCATATCTAAGTACTAATGCTGTAACATGGAAATATTGTAGAACCAAACCATTTTGAAAAAGAGTAACCATGGAGTTTCTTGCCGGTTCTTCTCCTTAGGAAACGACCAACCCAAACCGTGTACCTTTGTCCACGTTTTATATTATATTATAAGTGCCCGTGTAGGCCTATGTGAAATAAAAAGAATTGATTTTGATTTTGAATTGTAGTTCGATAGGTAATTAGTTAATAACTTATTGCTTGACAATTTGAGTGAAATAGGTCATAGTCAACTAGGATTAGCGGTGTTGCAAATTGGAGTTGGTGTTGTAACATTTGATATAATAAATTAGTTCATTACGCTCATTTGAGCCTAAATTCTAAACTAATAGGAATGGTATTATGTTAGAATCGTGTGTGTTACGGAAGTTTTGTCGTAAAGGATAAAGAAAAGTTGTACTTCTTGCATTTATTTTTGTTAACTTAATGAATTTATCTAGGTGATTTAGGTTACAACTTTGTGTAACCTATGTTGTCTTCTCCTTACGGCGGTTACGCACTAAATCCGATCCGTGTCCGTAGAATTTCGGTACCGAAGTAGCCGTAAAACCTCTTGTAGGGAAGCTTACGCACTACATCCAACTCTATCCGTCATAATCTGTCATAATTCAGAACATTAAAACTCGTGACTTAAATTACGGAAACGGATCACGGACACGGACGGATAGTACGTAACCGCCCTTAGGCTCTAGACAAAATGTCACTCAGACAGCGATGGTGATAGTAGAAAAGCCAAAATGTAAAGGATTGATCACGTGACATTGCGATAGCACTGGATATTCCCATACACTTTGGATTTATTTCAAATGCTATGGCTACGCGTTCCTTGATAAAATGTCACTTGTCTAGAGACTATTTTTATTTTTTATTTTCAGAAATCATCCAATGACTTCTCCGCTCAGAGTGAAGCGGGAGGGTGTGTCAGACTTTTAAAACCCACTCCTGTTCCTTAAGGTGCAGATACTCTTGGGTAGCTGATTTTAAAATGAGAATTATGTCTAAACGGCTTGTCGTATTTTTTTAGGAAAAATATATGTTACATTAGAACATTTTCTTAATAATTTGGTCTAAGAAAATTTTGAGTTTGATTCGTATAACATAGTGTTTGATTCGTATAACATGTAATTATTTTGTAAAGTAATGTCTAAAACGGACACAAACGCGACGATTGCACCAAAACTGCTGGGCGCATTTTAATGAAATCGACACCATCTCAAAGACAATTTAACTATCTACATTTTGATCTGAGGCTTTTTTTTAAAGTCATAGAATAATAAGGAAAGTACAAAAATTTTGTTCCCTCTAGTTCGATGGAGTTAGTCGTCGTCTTAATGTACTTGTGCCAGGGCCGCGGTAACTCTGTTTCAAATTTATCCGCGACTTGTCTAGAGCCCATGAACTACTTTAGGATCGTTTTATTTTTTCTTTTTAAACTTCTTCCAGCCTAATCCTTAAAAAAAACTTTACCGCGATCTTCCTAGCCCTTCCCGCTTGCCTCGAATTCGCGATCACTGCGCACTGATACGGCGCCGATGGCTTAAAACGTGGGTTTTCGATGCTCAAAACTGTACAGCTGATTAATGCCTGCTTTATCGGTTTCCACTGTTAATTATGGCTTTTTGACGAACAGATATCGGCTGTATGCCTGTTAGATTTCTTGGAAATGGTTATTTTTATGATGTTTTTGAATGTACTTGGGAATGACATGCGTGTGTCGATAAAAAACTAGTGTCATCCTTTTAAACCCCCGACGGAAAAGTGGGGTGTTATAAGTTTGATGTGTGTTGCTGTGTATCGGTCTGTGGCATCATAACTCCTAAACGGATGAACCGATTTTGATATAGTTTTTTTTTTGTTAGAAGGTAATTTTGTCGAGAGTGTTCATAACTATGTTTGAATAAAATCGGTTCAGCAGTTCAAAAGTTATGGGCGTTTTACTGTTTGAATTGGGGTGTTTTCACAAGATATCGTGTCATAATTACGTGTTCAATAGATTGCCGATCGAAGCGTATCTACTATGTACTAGATAAATTATGTAGCATGTAATAAAAATGTGTCGGAGGTTTTTTAAATTTTGAAATTATACTTGTTGGCTTTTAGTGTTATAAAGTTGGCAGTAAAGTGTCTAGTAAAATTTAACCGTTTCCACAAACCAAATACCGTAACAAACTTCATAAAACCGTAAAAGCCTAAACTATCCATCACTAGACAAGCTTTTAAAACAATACAACCAAAAAGTACATACAGGTCTGTCCGGACCGTCAGCAAAACGACGTTACATTATAACCGCGGCTGTAGTAACAAGTCAACAGAGATAGGTACAGTCAGCAGCGAAAATTCGCTCCCTTCAAATATTCACAACTTTTCCCGAATGGGAAAGGGGTAGGGATGAAAAAACTGTCGGCCGTGTCCACCACGTCTACTAAGTAACTAATGTGCATAATAATGCTATTATTTTTACCTCCAACGTGAACAGTGAATAAAATTAGATATTGTAGTTTGTAAAGTACAATTCGTATCTAAAACATGTGTTTAGGTATTGTTTTTTTAAACACTAGATTTTTCAGATTCAAGGATAATGTACGGGAAAATAAAATAACAAAAAGAAACCTAAAACATTTAGCATTCATTTACTTAAATAAATATCCTCGTCACGTTCATCTGTTTGTTATGTTATAAATAGGGAATAATAATCTAAATGATAAAAAACAACTTAGATAAGTTTAAATAATATATTTATGGCAAAAATAGTAGGTATCAGAAATAAATACAGGAAGAAAATTTCAATAAGCGTTTCTGTTATGTAAAAACGATTATTTAACAAGTCTGAACAAATTCAATTTTATGATAGCAGACAAGTACATGTCACATAAGTCTATGGTGGGAAGTGTCCAGGCATATACGCACGTCTGATTATTCGAAAATTCATGCCCTGTCCACCCCTGTCAGGCCACAGACAAAACACGGGTATATGTACGAAATTCACCCGGTTTTATTCCGGCGTTCGGCCGACGAAAACCGGTGCCAGCCAGTTCATACCGCCTAAAACTGCGTATGTACGTTACAAAGGAATTATAAAAGGCCGGTCAGTCAGAATTGAAATTGGATTTTATTGTTCAACTGTACTTTATTTTCGCTTCGTGGTGTCTGAGATAATTTGATTAGCTTATTGACTTGTATGAAGTATTTTCTAAACCTGAAATACGAAATCCGTAATGGAAAAAGATTATTTTGCTGCAGTTTTGAAATTAACTTCGTAAGTCTGGTTGGAAAGTTATTTTGGAAAGTTGCTAGTAATTAGACATGTAACATATTACGGTCGCTAACAATTATAATTAGCTTACCATTAATATGATTTTGAAATCTTATCCGCTGCGAAATATGCCCGTAGCCTGCGGTTGATCTGAAAAGACAAGAAAACTTTTTTTTAGTGTATATTATATTAGTGACCAAGATCGGGTAAAACAACAAACATTTCAATAATGACCATGAAATCAGATAAGACGGGTCAGAAGCTCTGTCACAACTAATTTTAACACATTTCTTTTTACCACCCGTCTACCGAGAATCGATAAGAAGGTACAACACTACTTATCGATATCGATCAGATAGGGGTGGCCACGTGCGCGCCCACCCGGCGCGAGCGCGTGCGCAGGGCAATAGGAAATCTATGGCGTTTTTTGTTTCTTCCGATAAATGGTGATAAAGGCAATCTTTTTGTGAATTACCCCTATTAAAACTTATAAAATAGAGTGAATGTTTAAATATGTGACAATTTGGGACACAAAATAACAATTGAATTAACTTTCCAGTAGGCCAATTCCAAAGCCAATTCCCGTTATTATCCATTTTAAACTCTAATTGCTCATCACAGAGACAATCACTGTCAATTATTTTGCATATTGAGACTAAAATTCTACAGAGAGAAGAATGTAACAAGTTCCTAAAAATATGGGGATTGCTCTTTTTGTCTTCTACCCTAGTACTTTGATTCTAAGCAAATCAAATAATTTACGAATTTAGTTTGAATTTAGAATATCTTAGAAGCCAAGCGAAGACGTGAAGGCAGCTTGCAATTGAAATTATATAGCTTTGCGTAATTTCTTTTAACTAGCAGCTGATATTTCTAATATATTCCATTCTTTCTCAAACTAACATCTTAAATGTAACAACAATATATCATAACTCACACTCAAAAGTACCGAAAGATGTTTCTTTCTGTAAACCAGGTGCCATGTGGTGCTTTAGTTACCCCATTGCTCGTTTTATGGTCTATTAGGGGCTCGGTACAGTTCAAGAGCCTAATTGTCAGGTAAAGGAAGCTCTGTACTACAGGAAGTGATTTGTATAGTACAGTGTCAGTTTGTAGAGGCGTGGGTGATTTATTTTTGTTGATGACTGTATCTACTTAAGATTTTGCGAATAGATATTTTATTGACTTATATTGGTTATATACATAGATGAATTTCCTAGCTCATGAGTTAGTTATAAACTGTATTACAAGATTGAAGATTGATTATTAGAATATTGATTTTTTGTCATTGTTGGCTTGTTTGTTAATTTTTCTCATTAGTTAGAACAATTTTATTTACTTGTTCATTTTTTTGAGCAATTTACAGAAAAACTAGCCAAGTGCGAGTCGGACTACCGCACGAAGGGTTCCGTACCAGTATCACTAAAAACGGCAATTAATTACGTTTGTTGTATGGGAGCCCCATTTAAATTTTTGTTGTTATAGCGGCAACAGAAATACATCATCTGTGAAAATTTCAACTGTCTAGCTATCACGGTTCATGAGATATAGCCTGGTGACAGACGGACAGACAAACAGACAGACGGATCGTGGAGTCATAGCTTTGGGTGACGGAACCCTAAAAAGCAGTATTCATTTTCGATATTAATAATACGGTCTATCCTCATTTTTACAGCTCTATGTTTGTCATTCACTAATTTTATATTTTCGAAGATATCTTAGATATTTATTAAAACTTTACAATTAACAATTTAGGATGATTATTACATATTTTTTTATTTTCCTTCCTTGTGCTGATATTTATTAAGAAAAAGATGGTAGGTAAGGTAATCAAACTTATTTCGAACGTCTGTGCTTCAAATGCGCAAATCTAAAAGACCGCAATAAATCTTCAAAAACAGCTGTTTCTATTAATCGTATCAACACTGTTATATCACATTTACGACACTTGAGTGTTACAAAGGTGGTGTACGTGTCAAATTAGTTCTATAAAGGATCAATATTTTGCACAAATTGGGCAAAAACTCGCAGATGGTTTACTTAAATGACTTCTGGTTTACAGAAAAAGCGCTTTTTGTGTCAGTTTCGATTTCTATGAGATATATTAGTGGGATTTATTAGCTTTATACGAGTGTATTCTATTCGCTATATTTGTGGTGCTATCTATATTTAAATGTTCGTACTTCGTGGTTTATTCTTTTGTTTTTGATTTAAAGATTATTCAACTTTGTCTTTCCAATTACAGATCCAAGTTTAGATTCTTAGTTCTTAGTTTTAAGTAAGTTTATTGTGCTTGGGTCTTGAGTAGTAACGGTCTACATTGTTTTTAACCCTCGGCGGAAAAAGAGGGGTGTTATAAGTTTGAGGTGTGTTACTGTGTATCTGTGTGTCTGTCTGTGGCATCATAGCGCCTCAATGGATGAACCGATTTTGATTTAGTTTTTTTTGTTTGAAAGGTGTTTGTATCGAGAGTGTTCTTAGCTATGTTTGAATAAAATCGGTTCAGCCGTTCAAAATTTATGCGCGTTTTACTGTTTAGATCGTGATGTTTTCGCAAGATAAATGTGTCGGGTTTTTTTTTAATTTTGAAATTTTACTTATATATCAAAATTTCACACAGCCAAATTTATTTTACAATTTAATTTTCATGTCTTTTAATTTTCGATCTACAATGACCCTCATTTAATACTTCTAAAATATTTACAAGATCTCAAACTATCCAATCAAGACCCAAAGAACTCCAAATGTCCCACAAGTACAAAGACTCTTCACCACTAATATTTTTATTCGCGGGATGTCGCGGGATGCGGGCTAGCATTCAAGGAACCATTCTTGGCCCCTCACACAATGGCTCACGAATTGGTCTACTTGGCCCACATTCCCACAATGCCAATATTGGTCTACTTACACCAAATTACCAGTATCGTCCCGCATCCTTAGACCCCTGCGGAGACAAATTAAATTTCAATGTTTTTTTGCAAGAGTTGACGCAGGAAGTAGTTTCATTATTGTGCTGTTCAAGGTTATAAATAACGCTTTTTTGTCCAGGGATTGTACAAGAGATGATATAAAGATACGGTTTGTAATGCGGCAAATTGGCACAAGAATAAAATCGTAATACGATATCTAAAGGCGGAATGTTAGGGTTGGTTTTTTGATTGACATCTGACTGTGAATTAACATGTAAAAAGATCACCGTATTAAAACGCCTCCCGACCGGACGCGAAGTCAGTCGAATCAAACTATAACTAAACCAAGAAAGTCAAACCAAAATTACATGTTACAACCTTAACCCTTCACTTATCTCGTCAACGCAATTGTCAAAACACATTCCGTGTTGGGGTGCGTTCACACGGCATTCGTAAGACCTGTGACGTCAGCGGATGCGACGTAAGGACGCGTCGTCTTGAATGGGCACGCACACACGCACACCTGTGCACCGACGTCTTAGACCCGTGTGTGGGTGAATGAACGTACGTCGTGTTTACGCCGAGATTGTAGACAGCCCGACTATGGAGATTGACGTCCGACTAACGTGGACAAACATACTCGATGCGGCTAATTGAAACACGTCCGTTATCCCGGATTGGCAACAAACAGTTTCAAAAAAACTTTCTAATGAGCAAACACACCAGTTTTCCATCATGAATTCACACTTGAATTGCGACTATACGAGTCGAAAAACTGTTTCGTCATTTCCGAATTTTAATAGTGTATGTTACGATGAATGACGGGGGCATTGGACCTTGTGCCAAAACCATAATACACGGACAAACTTATACATGCTGTCAGATAAGTTAATTTAGACTCTATTACAGCTCATACTGTACGTTTAAAATAAGAATGGGTTGTCGAAAACTATGCTTGTAGTTGCAGTATCGGTATGGAGCGTACGAGGGGTGAAGCCGGGCGCTCAGGCAGGTGTGAGGCCAGATGTCTTGAACAAATTGCCGTGCCATAAGGTACGTGTGGACACACCCTTAGTTCTGTGGGCCCGGCGTGTGCCAAGTTTTAATTTTATGCTTGATTAAGACTCCGATACCGGAGCCACTAATTAATGGCCAGGAGATCGACTGTGCGGTTTTTCGAGTGCTTTGCCGCATTACTACTTTAAAATAGTTCTTAGGTTTTTGGCTGTTTCGGGGTTAAAAGACTGCGGCAGTTTACGTGAAAGGGAATGTATACCTACCTATTGAGTAAATTAAAAGCTGGGCGCTTTTTAAGGAATATACTCAAATGAATTGTATTAATTTCATCTCGCATTCTATGTTCTTTATAGATGAAAAACGTTGCTGAAGAAATCATTAAAAACAAAATCAAGGCAGAAATATTTCAAGATCATAAGACTAAAATCTAACTAATTCGTCAAGAATCATAAGGTTGTCCATCTTCTTGTTTTATCCAGCCAAGGAAAGCTTAGGAAAGCTAAAGCTCCTGTATTTTTCCTCACACTCATTACATATTTTAGCGTATATATAAGCTATGGTACCCGTATGTAAAAAGCCTGAACGTATCATCAAAGTAAAGCCACTTTTTCACCGTAAGCACATTTTTTTATAACGACTCAATGGACAGTGTACCTTCAGCTAATGGGTGCAAAAAGATAATTCTCAATGCGCTGTAAAAAATAAATAAAGAGAGTGTATCAAAATTAATGTTTTTATTTTTATGAGACCTTAGATTTTCTGACTTTCGCCATTTTCTTTATTCTTAGATTAAGGTAATAATGATTGGTGGTAGGAACTGTGGAAAAAGTAATCTTATAATAAGTAAAAAGTAAGTTTGTTGTTATTTTTAGGTCAATCAAACGAGTCTTATTAAATAAATTGCATCTAAGTAAGGTAATAAGTAAAAATCTAAGTAGCTAAAATCTTTATCTGAAAAAGAAAATGCTAGCTCTAAATTCAAACAATTAAAAAAACAACTGCAACATTATTGCGCCAAAAATTCATGCGCCATATTGAAGAAGGAAAATTCAAATGATTCCCAAAATGGCGCCGGCTAGCGGAAGTGACGATGACCGCTGCGTTCGTAATTATTTTATTACACGGAAGTTGTAGTCATTGACTCTGCTCGTCGCAGTATGGCGATTTTGTAAGTATCTATTTGTAGGTATACATTAAGTTTTAGAGTTTATTTCCAAACGTGGATCGTAGTGGTTTAAATTAATGAAGAAAAGTTGAAATATTCTACATCCATACTTAATGTTATAAATGCGAAAGTAACTCTGTCTGTCTGTTTGTATGTGACGTTTTCAAGCCTAAACCGCTGAACCATATATCTTGATAAGGTAGCCTGAACCTTGGCAGAGGACATGTTTTCATGTGTATTTTGCGAAAGATTTTCTTTAAAATTATGTTATGACAGACGGACTTGTATTTTCATTGCTTTTTTTTATTATTTCTAAAGGAAACCATCGGTTACTCATTAAATTGATGAAAATGTCAAAAAGTTTCGAAAGATTTAGAGACCAGGCTTAATAATGCTTTTATTATTGATAGGCCAGCGTTTAAATCAATATCAAAATTTATTAGAAGAGTCACCACAACTTCTAACTTAACAGACCAACCCTAGCTTCCAAATTTAAAATTGTAAAAGATTGCAGCCTCAACGTTGTACCGTCGATTGTTCCACTCGATCAATTGTTAAGACCCTCATATACAGTTCCTAGGGTCGATAGATTCATAGTGACGTGTAATAATAGTAGAGAAATGGAGAAAGGGGTCGCTTGCACCTTTAACTGAGCCTTCAGCTACTAATGTCACGTGCCCGGTGCGTAGAAGCGTATGATACGAGTCATCCCGCGGAACAAATGTGCGTCTTTACACCTTGTGGCTTAACTGTATTGGAGATGGATTTGCAAAACTGTACAAAGAAAGTAGGTTTTTGACTGACAGATGAGGGAAAAACTAAAGGAATGGATATTTAACTTTAGACTTTGGAAGATATGTAGAGAGGCTTCAGAAAGAATTTTACTAAAGTAAATGAGAGATGATATTTATTTTGCAAATCGGTTATTTCTTTTTTGGCAATTTGAAAGATTTTTGTCTATTTGGAAGAAGCCTTTGGATGATATGATCCTTAAAACTTAGAAGTTATAAAGGAGCTTATAAAATAATTTTATTGAAGTAAATGATATTTAGTTTGCAAATCGGTTAAAATTAGACGTTGCCAGTTAATCTTTTTTGTTAATTTAAACTAAATGAGGCCGCTTTTTCCTAACTAACTACTCTAAGATGAAACACCAAAAAACAAACACAGGAGTCTAAACACGCCAGAAACCCTTGAAAGATGTAAAAAGAGGGTTTTTTAACTAACTACTCTAAGATGAAACACCAAAAAACAAACACAGGAGTCTAAACACGCCAGAAACCCTTGAAAGATGTAAAAAGAGGGTTTTTTAACTAACTACTCTAAGATGAAACACCGAAAACAAACACAGGAGTCTAAACACAGCAGAAACCCTTGAAATACGGGAAAAGAGGTTTTGTATTCATGTCTATGGTATCCTCGTGTAACTACCTACCTACTAAATATAGAAGCCAAACGTTTAGATCGCGTACTTATAAAATAAAGAAGCAAATATTATCGATTTTGCAATCAATAAATATCGAAAAAAAAATCAATTTTGCAACAGATGTCGAATCATTACTGAGAATTTGCATTATTACTCGAGTATCTCTAGCAGAGGGGCGTACGCACAATTTTGAAGAATTTCTTTATTTTATTGATATTGCAATGGAAACGGCACATGCGCAGGCGCATCTGTAGGGCGCGTGCGTTGCAAAAGATGTTTTGCGGATGATGAATGGATGATGGATGGATGTCTTCCCATTGTGTTAGCAAAACATATCGTGTTACGGGATACGATTGTTTTGGTAGCGAAATAATCGGATAGGTAATTAATGATCTTTTGATAAGATTGCAGTGTGGTGATCGCGATCTAGTGGCGGCAAAAAATCGAAGAGTTTATTTTTCTTTTTTATTGTAGTTGATTGATTAATCATTTTGAAGGTGCTACTTTCGTTTTAGTAGGCTTTTTTATAACTATTTGTTTTGTCTATGGTTTTGTTTGTCAGGCAAAAATTTTTCACCTGATGGAAAACGAAGATGTGGTCGACGATGGAATATGCTTGCCTAGAAGTTAACTACTAGAATTTTCAAAACATACGAAACAATCTTTTTTTTTTCAATTACCGAATTTGTATTGACTGTAATTTAGGCCTAAAAAATATGAAAACCACCCAAAAAGGTAACCACACAAAACCGCTTAAAAGCCGACTACCCAAGCTTAGATTCGCGATCACGCTCGAAACTTTATCGATCGCGATGCCACCCCTCGTCGCCATCTTGGGCGCCCGGCAGCTGCGCCTGCGCCGGGTCAAAGGTGCGAGGGGTAAGCAGCTATTGTAGTGTAGTGGGCGCTGTCTGTAGGATTACCGATACTACAGCGGCATATTGTTTGTCGACTTACGTACTAACAATTTAGCAGTTTGGAATGGTTCAATTTTGGCATATGCTATAATAATGAATTTTTAGCTCTATACTTTTAAGATTGTGCACAGTTATTTTAGCGTCTTGAAGTCACTAGTGTTCTTAAACAACAACAGAAGATCTGTCAAAAGTCTAGGAAGAATTTGCCTAAATCTTTTAAATGAGCGTAATAGCGTCTCAAGGTTTCCATCTTAAAACTGCTATAAGATCTACAATCACAATCAGATTGAATCACTTTCTTCAAAACAAACAAGGAACTTATAAAAGCCGGGAAAGAACCCACACCTGGCCACTCAGATTGTTTTTAAGCGCCACCGTCGTTGGTCGGTAACCGTAAAGACATTTGATACGCCCACAAAACACATTAAGTGCCGGATCAAGCATGTGCAGCGATGCTATCTTTTCAACACGTGCCTTTTACGAAACCTCAAACAAAAATCAACATTATCAACCCAGCTGAGGGTTAAAGTTCCAACGACGCAACTTCTAAGGAGAAGACAAGAACCACCTTACAAGGTTTTGTCCTTCTTAAGCAGTTTGAAACTTTATTCTGTAGAAGTTGAAGTTCGGAATTGATTGTGAGGATTTTACTCCAAATGTTTATCGTAAGGTGCGGGCGTAAAATCAGCTGGTCGGTCTAGTAAAGACGTTTTTTTCTTAAAAGGAATGCCAGACGGTATTTAACTTTGCCGTTGAGATATAAGGTTATTTTTACCTTGATGGCGGAATTCTCAATCTCGAGACTGGCAAATAAAATTTTGCTTTTCAAATTGCTAAGAATTTTGTCATTTTCATCCTTATGTCTTGAGGAATAAGATTTTTCAAGAATTCCAAAGCTGTCTTTAAACATTGTTGCTAGAAGGTGGTCTACTTGTCAATACCGGATGACGCATCTTAGTTTTTTTGCGCGTGCGCCCGATTTGTATTCAATAGATCTACAAGGTGCAGTTTAATCTATTATAAAGATTATTGCAAAACATCTTTGCACCCTTGAATCGACCTTTACTTGTGGCTTTTGGGTTATATATAGCAACAGATGATGTCGTGATTAATTGTAGAGAGTTTGACAAATAATGCCAAAGACAATATCTTGACATAGATAATTACGCCACGGTATAGATAACATACAAACAATAAGCTTTTGACTTAAATATGGGTCCTTTTCTGATTTTTTACCAGGTTTTATATCAATAACGTAATAATAATATAAAACTTATCAACCACTAATGTATCCTTATAATCCACGAACAATACTTATAAGAGCTTTACGTGTTACAGGAGGGGTCGCAACGACATGTGCGCACGCGACGCGTGGCTCAACAATCACAGTAATAATAACTAAAAAAATAATAATAAAATCGGGCGAAGAATAAAAGAATAAAGAAAATCACCCCCTGCTCCCCTTTTGCTTTATCTTGTAGACTTGGAAATGTTAAAGATAATAGGGGCGAGTCCCCTCGGTATGCGCACGCGCACCTTTCGCGGGGGTTGTGGCTGGGGCGTTGCGACGCGTGCGCGTGGCGGTTAAATTCAAATTTTTGATGCGTCTTCTGTAAGTACGCGTTGTACTCTACTTACCTTTTATTAGGTTTGTAAGCTTGTTTATGATTTGATACGCTTGCTTGTTGTTTGTTTTGATTTGAAAGTTTGAACGTAAAATAAATTGTTTTGGATTCCGTTCACAAGTCATCCTAAATATATATTTTCATACTTTAATAAGAGCTGTTATCTCTAAAAATAAGTTGGTATTTGAGAATCCATCTTATACGTAGAACCACTCGTAAACCATGTATTTTAATTATTTTTTAATCACTGCTTCGGCGTTTGAAAATAAACAAGACATCCGAGACAAATCCCGAGATTATGCCCATCCAAAATCATGTACCGATTTGTTGCCGCATCGGTTTCAAATACAGAAGCCCACTCTACTACAGATTATCGTATTTCTAGCCTGGCCTACGAGTGCCTACAAGCCTACGCCCCGAAGCCATTTCCTCAAAACTAGCCCAGGAAATTAAAACGGAATGGCATTTTTCTTTCGAACCAGACTTAGGATAGCTGTCATAGTGGCCAGTACTTGTTTTTGGCAGTTCCTTCATGAAGAATATACTGCTGTACCGTTATAAACCTTCCCGATGCGATATGTACAAGCATTTTCTAGAAACCACAAACAATATTAAATTTGAATTGAATTTTCTAAGAATATTTCAAGTACAAATCGGTTGAATTGAACCGCATTACGTCCATATGCACATATTTCAATTACGCTTAGTAAAAATCGTTAACGGTGTGATTTAAATCCAATCGCGTTGAACTATCAAAATCATACCCAAAGGTAGAAAATGACTCGTTGCATTAATTCCGTACAATAGTAAATAAATATTCCGTGGCTACGCCTATTTATGGTAACTAAAAAACCTCTATAAAGGTTACTGTAAAACATAGTTGAAGTAAATTATTTTTTAAAGCAATATAACTCCAACTAAATCCCCAGACGACCACCAACTAGACAGCCATGTTTTTTAAACTACGTCAATATAAATGAAAAGGTAATTACCGAGTTATGAATGAAACGAGAGGCCGACGAAGCAAAGGACGTATTCAAAAAGCCAGAGATAGGCTTTGTTGTCCACCTTTGATTACCTGTGGACGGGCAGAACGGCGACCAAAGACAATATGTGGACGTGAATGGAAGGAGGAATTAGTTTTTGCGCAGTTTTTTTTTATTCCGCGATTCATTGTGAATTGTGTTAGTTTAATTGTTGTTGTTGTGGGTTATTGTTGTTTTGGGTGTGTTATTTCGATGTTATCGATATAATTCCAGGTTGTTTTTAAGAAAAATAAATCTTTAAATTTTTGTAAATGTCTTTTCGCCGTAAAATTACTTAGCGACTTCATCAGTATTCGTAAAATATTTCAGTTAAATGATTATTTTTAAATTGAAATGGTTTTCTCTATTATCAACCTAAAGACTCATCAGTAGTCATTATATATTTGAGCTTACGCCAATATTTTGTATGACAACTTAGATAATTTTCAATAACATCAACTAAAAGAATTCAAAATCTGTCCAACTTTTTGATCAAGATTCTCCATTTCACTGCTCTAATTCTCATCAAAATTCGATCTTTGATTTACCAAAAAAAAAAATTGACAAGACATGCGGGTTCGCCATATGGCAGCAAGGTGTTCTATCAAAGGGAACTCTTTCGGCGAAAGGTGCAAATTTTGAAGTAGGTCAGCTTCTTGTTATAACCTTTTTGCTGTATATCATTTCTTCAAGTTTTACCTGATCACACGTGGCTGGTAAGAAATCAGCACATGTTCTATAGAAAAAAGTTAATATTTTGAATTTATATATTCATTTACCCTACAAGCTTGTAGTTCTTTAGGGTTAAGTAACGCTTGACAAGGTCGGTCCATGGATGGATGACCAACCCTTACATACCAAGATTCCTCCGTGTCTCGGCAAGCACGTTAAGGCGCTGATACCCCTCAGCAGCACATTTTAAAATGAGAATCATGTCTAAACGACTAGTCATATTTTTTTGGAAAAATATATATGTTACATTAGACTATTTTCTTAATGAATTGATCTAAGAAAATTTTGAGATTTATTCGCATAACATAGTGTAATTAATTTGTAAAGTTATGTCTGACACGGATAAATACACGAGAATCGCACGAAAACTGCCAAGCGAATTTTAATGAAAATAATACCATCTCAAAGACAATTTAATTGTCTACATTTTGATCTAAGGCTTTTCTTTAAGTCATAGAATACTAAAGGAAAGTACAAAACACTACTGAATTTTGGGTACTTTCCTTATTATTTTATGACTTTAAATTATTAAAAAAATGGTCTAATGTAACATAAAATTTTTCCAAAAAATTACGACTAGCCGTTTAGACGTGATTCTTATTTCAAAATCAGCTATTCAAGGGAATCGGCGCCTTAAAGCGTTGGTCTCAGTTGTCATTTACAGGTCTTTAAGAGTTGTTGCGGCAAGCCAGAAGCCCGAATATCTGATAACCAGTATTTTTAAGAGTATCGTAACCTAGTTACCGGGTTCTAGAGGTAAGATCGGTATTCACTCCATGTAACGTAATGATATTCGGCTGCATCTGATTAGATTAGAAGCCCATCTCAACATAGAGTTGGAAATAGACTAAGCATTTAGATGCAAATAAATACCTCATATTTAATTTAAGGAAAAATACCTGTATTTTATGGTAAAAACCGATGATTTGTTGTGGCTTTTAATAGTACTAAACAAATACCTAAAAACTAAGCATAGATGTTTTATCAGTAACTGGTATTTTACAAGTAGGTACACCTATACTATAAGGACATGATTATTCTACGTGTAGGTAAACCATAATTGAAATGATGTTTTTAATAACTTTGATTAAATACCTAACTTAGAATAAATATAATTAGTTACCAAACCTATTGTATGTTGCAGGTAGGTAAACTAAACCATCCTTGTTTCCATGTCATTTTCAAACAATGATATTGGCAAGAAATGTTTTAATCTACATATCTTCTAACAGCAGATTCACCCGCTTAAGGCGCAGATACCCCTGAGTAGCTGATTTTAAAATAAGAATCACGTCTAAACCGCTAGTCGTAATTTTTTGGAAAAAATATATGTTATATTAGACCATTTTTTTAATAATTTGATCTAAGAAATTTTTGAGTTGTATTCGTATAACATAGTGTAATTAATTTGTAAAGTTATGTCTAACACGGACCAAAAAACTACAATCGCACTAAAACCACCGTATTTAATGAAAACCTAAAACCAAAGTATTTTAATAAAATTGACACTATCTGAAAGACAATTTAATTATCTACATTTTGATCTAAAGCCTTTTTTTAAAGTCATAGAATAATAAGGAAAGTACAAAAATCTACAGAATTTGGATCGAAACGATTGCGCGTTTGGTTCCTTCAAGGTCGTTGGCGGCTGTCGTCGTCTTTAAAGTCGAAAATCATCCCAAAAGAACATACTGATAGGATAAAAAACATCCAAGTTTCATATATCTCCTTTCTGCTGTTAAGATTTGAGAAGGTAACAGACAGACAGAGTTACTTTCGTAATAATGATATTAGTATCTTAATGAGTATAGTGGATTATGTTTTTACAGGTAGGTAAAACACACATAGTTTTTATGTTGTAACTAAATCGAAATATGATGTTGGTAAACAATATTTCTAATTGTTTAATATTTTTTTATATTAAATAGCAGTTAAATATTCAACACTACCCCCAAATAATTAAATAAAGATAAAAAAAAATACTTGTAACCAAAGCAATTCAAATCAAAATTCATGAACAATACAAGCGAGGTCGCGGCAATTATCTGTGTTAGTGTGCCACAATCTGCTATAATCAATAGCGTTTAGCACACGCCACCCCATAGAAACACCATTGAACACCCCATGCAAAAACACACCTTAATCCTTTACCAATATAATCCAATATACATTGCATAAAAAACTGGTATTTAATTATAACCAATATTGATAGGTCTCTCAAAAGTTTCATGCGACACGTGTTTTGTTCAAAACAGAGATGGTGGTAAAGGTCAACTTATGTTGGTAGTCTCCCCTGTCTATGTTCCAAAGGACATCTGTTTGCAAGTTCTTGAACGGGATAACCGTGACATTTGGTTAAATGTTACTTGAAGGTTTTTTAATTTGAATCCGGTTTGTTTACACCCACTGGTAGATGTAGGGTCACCATTTATTCATTAGAATAAATACAAGGACAAGAAAGCCATCAATTTCTCAGTGTTTTAAATCCTTCGTTATCGAAAAATTTAACGTGAACGAAACTTGCTGAGGAAATATTTTACTCAGTTCCAAGAATCCTGATTCTTTTTCAAAGAGGATTATGTGTAAATTTCTCTCAAGGATTTAAAAGTGCATAAAAGAGCAAGACTTTTATTTAAATGTGCAAAAAGTTTAAAAACTACGTCTAGTTAAGGCATTTATTCAAAAAGCTCATAAAAGAAATGAGCGTATAAAAGTGTATGGAAATGAGAAGTTAACATCAATAAAATTATTTAAATCACATCGCCCCTTTCAATTAAAGTGCATACATCCATTATAGCGTGGTACACTTCATAAGCGGTGAGCGATTTTCGTTCGCCTATTAGCACACAAGATTTATTGGAGCTTTATGAAGTATGTTTTCATTGGAACGCGATTCAGGCTTTAAATTGCTTTTAGACGTATTTATATTAATGGTATTGATTAATTCGAAAAGTTTAAAAATAATATATTTCGAAGTCATATCATAATATTGCAATGTCAAAGAAATGAAGCTCAAAAGATTTTTCTACTATTTTTGTTCGTTAAAAGTGAAGCACGTATTTCTTTTAGAAACTTAATTTATGTTCAGACCAAATAGCCCTAAAACCAGAACATTATTATTACAAAAGAAAACGTTTCTAAAGTTTGTTTTTATTATTCTGCTGTTTCTGTCCGCTATGGGGAAAGCGTGAGTTTATGTATGTTTGTATTATTATTAACTATGCATAACAAAAAATATTCAACAATTAAAACTGCAAAACGGACAAAAAATCATACTCGCTATAGTATGTCCACTTATAACTTGCACCACTGTTGACGCGACGCTCACACAAGACAGGAAGCATAGAGCACACACAATCTCCACAAAAGAGAACATATAATTACGATATCGCATAACGGAACAGATAGCAAGAAAATGGCGGCAAGTGGCTCACTTGTCGCTTCCTTTGCCTGAATAGAGCACACGTTTTAAAATTATACGCTATCATGTGACGTCTATTCATTTGGCGCGCTTTTTAATCAGTGGTTTGACGTTTGACTTTTTGCATGTGATGACATTTGAATAGATGAGTGATTGACCTGTTTTGTGTCCTGGTTTTTGAGTTATTTGAATTAATTTTAGAATTTAAGTGTATTTAGTTACTTTTAACGTTGCTAACAGTGGAAGATTTGCCATCTTTTCTGAACTACTGCAGGGTCACTTTTCACACAGAGAACGTAAATTGAATGCAATACAAATAATGAATTAGGTAAAAGCAAATTGTAACAAGAGAATTTATTATAAACTAGCTGTCCCACGCGGCTTCGCTCCCGTCAACTGGCTACCTACCAAGCTAGCCCACCTACTCTAAATACGTTGCGTCTCAAAAATAATAAATTTTCCCCGTTTTTGGAACATTTTTCATTGATGCTCCGCTCCTATTGGTCGTAGCGTGATGTTATATAGCCTATAACCTTCCTCGATAAATGGACTACCCAATACAAAAAGAATTTTTCAATTCCAACCAGTAGTTCCTGAGATTAGCGCGTTCAAACAAACAAACAAACAAACAAACAAACAAACTCTTCAGCTTTATAATATTAGTATAGATTATATTAGGTATAAGCAGATACGAGTCAATATTTTAGTAAACACTAAAAACGTAGGCACTAATTATTTGATAAAAGTGGAAATAGGGGAAAGACTAGGTAACACGTTTTACCTTCCTGCGGAAGTTGTAAAATTTGTGAAGGGGAAATATATTTATGAATCATTTCATAACAGGCGATCCCCGATGTGTTTGACGTTTGAAAGTGTGACTTCAGTATTCTTAAGACATCTGGTCTGGTACCATAGAGAACTGTATTATCAATGTGGTCATTTTTAGCAAAATATGATCAGCCGTTTCGGTGCTATTTGGTAAAAGAAACACAAAATTATTATCTAAATGAATATCAATCCTTTCTACTACATGCCAAAATCTGTCACGTTTTACGGTGGTTGTGAATTAATTGAACCGCGACCAGTTAAACATCAAAACCAGACTCTTCACGATCTGCTCCCAACGAGTCCTAAGTTACTTTGGTCACATCGCCTGGACACAGTCAGACAACCAGGAAAAACAGATTATAGTGGGAAAGGTGAATGGAAGAAGACCACACGGACGTTCACCTACTCGCTGGTCTGACCAGATCTGGGCCATTACAGGACTCACGGTGACTACTGCACTGAGAAGAGCCGAAGACAGGGTAACTTGCAAGCTGCTCGTCGTTGACTCCGTCAAAGCTTTTCAAGACGGGCATGACCTTCAGAAAGAATAAGATTCAATCAAGAAACTGAATCGGATTTGGATGAAACCGGGAGCAAGGGTAGACCATGCCCTTAATTACAACATAGAATACTTTTTATCCAAGAACGTATTACTTTTCCCCAGTATAATATCTGCGAGCAAAGCCGCTTGTTGAAGCTAGTAATGCATATTTGATGCCCTATCAATCTAACCCTAAAACACAGGAAAGAAGGAAGCACACTAAACAATGGGTAATTGACTGCATATTGTTCTACACCAGCTGCATTCAATACATAATGTGAAAGAATTTCGTTGTAAAAGTTGTATTACGAGTAGTTCCGTACATTCCCACAGGTCAATTCCCCTTTGTCATACTGTAATGTAATTATTACACCTGATTGTAGCGATAGAAAATTAGGATGCGTCGAATTTTATTCGGAGTTTTACATTTACAAAAATTGAGTTTTCTTTTTAAAATGGCGTGTGTTATTTTGATGTAAAAATACCTGTTTATGTTGCACTTAATTTGGTGAAAAAACCATATGAAAAAAAAAAAAACATGAACACACTCACAAACCAAGTAGATGCTTTTTGGCACTTAACAACAACTAGCTCCAGTCATGATTTTATCATAAAAAATGGATGGACGGAAAATGGATGTTACAATATTTTCAGCCGATTTTTATTGTACTTGAAAAATATCTAAAAGTCAATTCTCAAATCAAAAACCAATAAAATAATCACAAAATAAAGCTAAACTTTCTTTTGGTCAGTACCAGCGGCCGTGCGTGACTCCGGCCGGAAGCGGGCGCCGCCATTGTGACGTAGCTTCCGTGCTCTATGCTTCCTCGTATCCGCTCCCGCGCATCGCTTACGCTATCGCCATCTTGTTAGCAAGATCGTCACCAAGTGGGGAATAAGATTTATTAGCCCTTTGTACGTGGTGTTGGAAATAATTTGAAAAATTTTGGGTAGTTTATGTAAGAATGTTTTCAGTTAATGAAATGGGTGCAATGATTTTTAAAGTTAGTAGTTTAGTAGATTATTCATTACGGAATGTTTTGTTGATTTTAATGTGCATTGCAATCATACATTTTTAGGCCCGGAATGTCCAACAAGAATCGTATAAGATATTAGACAGTGATTCAATTTCAATATATATATATTTTTGGAAAACTTGCTTGTACCAATATAATTATTATTAAATAGGTATTCCATTCTTTCTGATATTTTTTCGGAATAGTCCTAGATTAATTTAATACAACCTGTTTTTCTTTTGTATATGTTTGATAGATAAATAGTAGCATTTATAAACAGATTTCTAATACAAACTACTAATTCTAAAATGAAATCCAAACACATGGAATTCACAATAAATTTATACGAATTCTGAGAAAAGCTCTTCATTCTGCAAACAGAAATTCGCGGTATTTGAAAAGCCAATTCGACTACGCGTTACAACAACCTTTAAATGCTACTAAACCTCGTCAAATTCTGCCACAAATAATCGAAACAGACTAGAAAACAGGAACAAAAAGCCAAAAAAGAAATATTAAATAAACAAGCAGTTTTTATAACCAACCACGTCGGAAAAACGATGCGAATATCTCAATTTTGCCTTTTACAGCGACAACGAATTCTTTCTGATTCTTTTTTGGAAAAATCACAATGTTTTTCTGGAATTTCATCGGCAGTAACACTTAACGAGAATAATGGTAACATGACCACTCAGACAGAATACTGCGACAACGATGTTCGATAGCCAAAAAAAAACCAGTATCGAACAAGAGGTACGGCAAAAAAACGTACTTGCGTTTAAAAATCGCAGAATTTTGAAAACAAAAGCGCATTGAGTGGAGCCTGGAGATTATTAGCTGAATGTAACGGATTGACGGATATAGTAGTTTTTTTTTGTTTTGTTTAGAAATATGCTTCAATATTGTTTTGTTGCTACGTACCTGCGTAAAATTATTTAATAAAATGTTGGTAAAATAAATTCCGCTTAACCGGCTAACAACCTAACCATTTGCCAGACAGGCAGCTGACTAAAAAAATATATATAAAATAATAAAAAGCACAATAAACAGCAAACATCTTTAATTAATTAAGTCTCTCATCGCGGTAAAAGCGTAATCTAAACCGAAATAGGTTAAACAAAGGCAGTGTAGTCGCGGAGCAAGCGAGCCGTGGGCCTGCACGGATGCTGTGTAGTTCTGTGCTCTACTGTGCTCCACTGTGCTCTGCCGAGCTCAAACGAGCCAACCGGCTAATCCTGGCGCATCTACGGCATAATGAGCTACTCAAGTACACCCTAACCTGTTTACATTGTATCTTTATTGTGTTTTTTTCTCGACTCTTTCTTTACTATGTAACGAAATGATTTTTTTTCCTACCCACAGCTCGCAATAAAACGAAATCTCCCGTCGGTACTACCTTTGTCTTTTAAGCGATTTATTTTTAATTACAAACGTACGGAGTTGTGTGGATTATGGGTAAGATGCACTGCTCCGGGGGTTTGGCGAATGTGAATGTGATTCGAAATGTTTCTTTCTGCATTGTGAGGTGTTTTGTTGTAGAAAAGGTTTTGAGAAACATTGGGTTGCATCATAAGGATTTCTACAAGTATTAGGCGTGCCCGAGGCACATCAGCAGATTTTGCTCATTGCCTATTTTTACCCGACTACGGCGAAGGGTTATGATTTTAGCAGTCTATATCATGTATATTTGTATTTACGTACGTTCCTCCGTAGCGCCTAAACTTTGCATCCGATTTGGATGACTAAGGTGCCAATCGATTCGTTATTATGGCCCGGGTAATATAGGCTCGAAAAATCATGGACGGCTTACAGTTTTTATTAAACTTTTTGCTTTTTTACATACACAAAACCGACCAAGTGCGAGTCGGACTCGCGCACGAAGCTTTCCGTACCACTATCGCAAAAAACGGCAAAAAATGACGTTTGTTGTATGGGAGCCCCACTTAAATAATTATTATATTCTGTTTTTACTATTTGTTGTTATAGCGGCAACAGAAATACATAACATCATCTGTGTCAAAATTCCAACTGTCTAGCTATAACGGTTCATGAGATACAGCCTGGTGACAGAGAGACAGATGGACAGTGGAGTCTTAGTAATAGGGTCCCGTTTTTAGGGTACGGAACCCTAAAAACATCGGCTTTTCTATAGTGTATATAGTCCTATTTTTCTCTCTCCGTTTTTTGTCATAAAAAGAAAAGTGAAAAACAAACTTGTCAAACTCTTAAATTTTTTGGGGGTTAAGATTTACCAATGCCTAAGCCAGCTGGCCTGATCCTTCTGAGCCAAACAACTACCATAAAACCAACACCATCGCACATATATCTCAACACTTTATCACCACAAAAAGACAAACATTACTTGAATAAAACGTGTGTGCAACAAAAAAATATTACCAACCAACAGATAATCATAACGGCGCGATTCTCGCCAAAGTTTTCACAAAAGTGGACGATACAAAGCAGCTAATCAGGCTGGGTACATGCGTGGCCCCATTTCACACATTGTCTGTTCCATGATTAAGAGGATTGTCGCCACTTCCCTGGGATATTAAAACCGCATCTTGTGTAGATGCGTGCTAGAAAGTTTAGCGAGCGTTTTGTTTTAGCTTATGTGCCGTTTTTTGTTTTGTTTCGTTTTTTTCTGTATTTTGTTTTGTTTGAGCTGCCGTTTTTTTGTTTCGATTGTGCAGGTTTTGTGCTTTTTTTTCATGTGATATTTTTTTAGGTTGAGGGTAGGTATGGACTGATTGTGACGCTTATAGGTAGCATATTAGAGTAATACTGAAAATCACGTGAATTTTGACAAAGCTGGGAAGGACCAGTCCCAATTTTCAAATTAAAGATTGCAGATCTTATGGGAAAAATAGTAAACAGTGGATTACACAGTTAAATATCAATTAGTAACCCTTACCAGAAGTAGTAACACGATAAATTACGCGATTATAATCATCAAATGATGATGCAGCACAGATTTCAATAAAGAGGGATTTTCTCAGAGGGCTGGAGAGAAAGTTGGAGGATGCACTCATTCCCTCCGAGTCCGATCGATACGGACTTTCACCGGAAGTGAATACTATTTCTATTTAATAGTCTTTTGTTATCTCTCTTCCGGTGTATTTTAAGACAAATTATATAATCTGTGGTGGATAGTTTGTTAGCTTACTTTCGTTCCCAGAAATGGAGACCGAATTAGGTAAAATGGAAGCAATGTAAATTATTTAGTTGTGTTTTGTTCGGATTTAGTTTTAACTGCATATTAGAGTAGTGGTTTAAATGTACAACTGTTCTTAATTTGCTAGAAACCTGGAAATCTGACAATGGTTAGACGGCGGACAGTCTTAAAAAAAATAGTACAAACGTTTTTTTAATATCCCTCTACAAACTTCGTGTTTCGTCAGTCGTCAGATTTCTATATTTTCTATCAGTTGCCCTTACACTTGGTGCAGACCGGACGCTCTCAATCAACTTGGAAGCATATAGAGTTGTTAATCCTCTTTTAAAACAAGGTAATTTATTTATAAATGGGAGAAAAGCTGCTATTTTTCAGCTCTATATATTTCACACGGAAATCAAAACAAAACAACAATAAAGTACTTAGTTCTGAATTTAAATTATTATACACGATACATTTAATTATTGATGGACATGGAAATTAGCATTCATTTGTATTCGGCAATGCGATGATTGCCGAGGGACATAAAGAAAATAGTTGTACTGTACTTACATAGGTTAAACTTTACAAACTTTTGTTCAGTTTTCTTCTTCTACGCTTCGCTTTTGACAGAGTGTTCGTGGTTACGATGCGTTTAGTTCGATAGGTGATCTTTGGAAAAATTACAACATTTTTTGGTAACTTTATAAAAAAAAAAAATATATATATATATATCAAAATAAAGGTAAATAAATATCACTAATCTGCCACCAAATCATCAAATAACCCTAAACCCACAGCCTACTTACCCTTAAACCCGACCACAGTCAAACAGAAACAGTAGCACAACTCGAATGTTTATTAAAAGTAGAAAAACGCAAAGTTCATCGGCCTGATGTGAAGCACCGGGTTCCTGTTTGTCATGTCAACAGATATTACTTTCCAACGGCCACTGTCAGACTTTTACGTTTATTGTATAGTTTTGGACTTTTGGTAGTAGGTACTGTGTATTTATGTTATTTCGCTAGGCTGTATATCTGTCGGTATAGCGGTGTGATTGGTTGGTAACTCGGTGTAGGATTTTGTTGTTTCGTGTGAGTTAGTAGGAGTAACTTTGTAAATTCTTTCAGTTATAAAATAGTCCGCTGGTTTCTAGAAGACGATTGATTCTTAGGGTACAGCTTTATATATTTCAAACGTAAATCAAAACAAAACCGCAATAAAGTACTTAGTTCTAAATTTAAATTATTATACACGATAAATCTAATAATTGATGGACATGGAAATTAGCATTCGTTTGTTTTCGAAAATGCGATGATTGCTGACGGACATCAATAAAATAGTTGTACTGTACACTAACAAAGACACATCTCTCTTGTATGACTAACATATGTTTATGACGGCAAAAAAAGCAATCTGTAACAGTCAGCGTCATTACAAAGAAATTTACTACCAATATCTCGCCACAAATGTCGGCCAAGGTGTTCAATTTTATGCGCACGCGCCGAACATATGTTTGCGTCGCGTGGCCAATGTTTAACCAAACATTTGCACAAAAAATTTATGAGCCAAGTCAAGGTGTGGTCTGAGCTATCTAAACAGAATGTTTGTTACCGTTTTTTGTTTATTTTTTTATAGTTAGCAAACAGATTTTTTTTGATAACCCTTTAACTTCCGATTGGGTGTGCTAATATTTAGTTTTTTTTTTCTCTAGATTTGATACAAAAGCGACGTCATAAAAAGTTACCACCGACACTAAAAAAAAAACAGATGTTTTGCCGTGTAGTTTGTATCAAGTCCTGAAAGATAGAAAAGTTGAGACATGTTTGGCAAAATTATTTTTTATCAATTTCTCTGTTTCTGTAAATCATTCAGCCAGCTAATAAACAAACTAACATATTCCGCAATTAATAAATCAACATAATAAAACTCTATCAACACGCATTTCCTAAACAAGTGATAAAAATAAATGGTGGTAATTCACAATCAGATACAACACTGTACTTATTAACCCTCCCACGGCGATCGACTTAAGTATAAGGAGCATACGTCGCGCTCCCCCAAGCAGAAAACATCCATTTAAGTGTTTGGTAAAGGTGCGAGTGTCAGCGGGTTATAAGAAGCAAAACGTCTTGGGATTATGAACATAATAACTACAAAGAATTAAACCAAACTGACAAAAAAAGCTGTCGCAAATTGACTTATTCCAGGCATTTATACAAATACATTCAACAAATAAGCTTCCTTTAGCCCACGCGTATCGTTAAATATTATTTTAAAAATGAAATTGACAGTTCCCCACGCAAATAATACGGTGAAAATGTAAATATTTTAAAAAGTCCTCACACGTTTTTATACAACTCTTTTAAATACTTTACGCGTTATTAAAATAACGTCCACAATAATTGGGTGGCATCATTTTTCATCATTCATTTTTCTTTTTAATCGAATTCTGTTAATATCAGTTATCGGTGGCAGTTGTTTTAATATTAAGCGTTTTTATTATCTGCGTTTATTCGCTACACGGTTCAAGGTCCTTTCAGGTCAATCGTTGTTTTAACACTGCAATTTTATTCAGAAGAAATCGCTCTTGCTCGCAAGCGTAGCGTTTTTGGGTTTCTTAACCAGCCCGATTGCAATCTCTCATGACTTAAGAAATCGCCTTTTCACAAGCGGAGCGTTTTTAGTGTCTTATTCGGCCCGCTGACACTAACACCTTATCCTTAGCATGTTTAACAAAACGTTGTTTACACCGTCTTGAGACGGAGGGTTAAGAAAGAGCTAGGGGTGTCACGTAACAACATCGTAAATGTTACGAGCACGCAATGTAAACGTAGGGTTTCTTCCATTACCTGTTAATTTGCGGTATTTGTTCCGTTTACGGTTTATTGCTTATGTTATTAACAGAGGGTGGATTTTGAAGAATGAGTGCTGTTTTCTTTTTCTTGGAAATAATGAGCAATGGGAAAATTAAGTTTGTAGCCGTTTGTTGGTTTTTACAGGGTGCAACCACTTATTTACTTCGTGACTTTACTTAGACTAGATAAACTGTTTGAGCTTTTTCTCTTCTTTTTTTTCGTTCCAACCGTGATTTTATTGGGCGTGTTGTTTCCAATATCCAGTTTTGTAGATACCATAGTTAACAAGAAATTGAATTTTAATCAATTGTATTTTAGACCCGTTTTTAGGGTTCCGTACCCAAATGGTAAAAACGGTACCCTATTACTAAGACTCCGCGGTCCGTCTGTCTGTCTGTCACCAGGCATATCTCATGAAACGTGATAGCTAGACAGTTGAAATTTTCACAGATGATGTATTTCTTGCCGATATAACAACAAATACTAAAAACCGAATAAAATAAATATTTAAGTGGGGCTCCCATACAACAAACGTGATTGTGCCGTTTTTTGCAATAATGGTACGGAAACCTTAGTGCGCGAGTCCGACTCGCACTTGGCCGGTTTTTGTAAGAGTGGTAGGAGACGGCTAGAGATAACGAAAGCTCTAAAAATGAGGAGGGGGCGTTTGCCCAGCAGTGGGACAGCATCAGGAATATATAAAAATATTTCGGAAAACAATATATCATGTTTCTCTCGTGCCAGCCCTGAGACAGACCACACAATCTCACGGCTCCATTGAGGGCACTCCGGAGTCCCTCCAAGGAGTCCCGTTCACACTCTTATTTTATTGCTCTTTTATTTATAGATGTGTACTTTGTAAGTAACGTCTTCTCTTTGAGATAAAGATTGTGATAAATGTTTTTTTATTTATTTTTTCAGACGTTTCTCAGAGTGACCTCTCTTTGGTGAAGATCTTTATGGGCTGATTATTTTTTATTAATTTTGACGATTTGACAGATATATTTTTCTTAAAACATCTTTTGTAGGGTCCATTGAACTGGTTTCTGAGTTGACAACTTGGATATTAACCTATACTTGAATAGCAAAATTATACAAATTTACAGCCCAAATTAGACTTTGAAAATACTTAACTTGAAATTATGAATAACGTATAGAGGGATATTTTTGTCTATAGTATTTCTGGCAGTGTCTAGAAGTGAGTATTCGCAAGTAACCACAGTCAAACAAAGAAACCCACATTTTTAAATTAAATCTAAAGAAACGCAAACCACTAAAAGTAAATCAAATTCAAATAAACGCCAACTGTCCCCCAGCTGGTTCTATTAGTAATTAGATCCGTATGAGGAGAAGATACCCCAGTCCCCACCATCTGTCGGTAAACTACTGAGACGAACTCAAACATTTGTACTTAAAGTACTCATTGGTACTCTGCTGTCAGTATGTTAAATACGGACAAAGTATGTCCGTCTGTCCCTTGGGTGGACATCCATCCAGGCTCTGTCCTCGCCTGTAGATTTTACCAGGAATAGGACGTTTTGGTAAGGTTACTTAGCTGGTTGTTTCAAGCGTGGTGGTTAGGAGGTTTTTTGGTCTAAAATGTGAAAAAAAAAACTGGTTTTTTTGGTTGACCTGCAAAAAATAATTAGGTATTGCTAAAAATTATTGGACACTTTCGAAAACAGTATATTCACCAAAGAAAGCGTTAAATATTTTTTGGCTGTATCTAATTATTTAAAGAGAATTTGTCATACTCTTTCATGGGATCAAACTCTTTGGCTTGCCGAATTCAATTACGAAATTAGCCTGCTGATTTTGTGAGTCAGTCCAATTTTTGTTTACATAGATTTGCACCTTGTTTCCTCTGAGTACAGTTTTTTTGGTTTCTTGGCAACTTGTTGGGTTGCAGTTTGGATTCTCTCAAAACAAAAAAACATTTGTATTGACTTTCGTAACACGTTCCGAATTTAAGAGATTTCTTGTAAACACACCCCTATATGAAACAAACTAGCTTCTGCCAGCGGCTTCACCTGCGTAAATGTCAAAGATTATCCCGAGGGAACATATTCCCGGGATAAAATTCATCCTATGTGCCATTCCTGACTGTCTCTATGCCAAATTTCATCCAGACAAACATACAAACACACACACACTCAACAACTTTCGCCCCTATAATATTAACATGATAGTGTGATGTGATAACTGACTAAGATCAGCCTTTCGTTTTTGATAAACGTCTTATGAACCAACAAAAATCATGATAGCAGTTCAATTTAAAATGACTCAATATGTTCCACATTTAATCAATATCTATTCTTACTTGTTCCCATCAATCATAATAGAATAAAATGCGTGTAAAAGGTGTTTATATGGTACGGAGGCTGAGTGGGGGCTTATGCAATAGTTTGTGACATGAACTCTTAGGGGACGCATCACGCGAATTTTGAGTTAACTATACCATAATATGCGGGTTGTTTTTTTAGTCTAGGATGTATTTTTGGTAGAAATGGTAATAGAAGTAGAGACAATAGAGGAATTTGGATGTAAGAAGCTTAATTGTATTGTATCAAAGACCTTTTAAGAGCATTTAAATTAATTTTAATTATGATTAACGTTTATAGAAAAAACACTTCAAGAAACTAAATGCAACACATCACTATTAAAGGTAAAATCCACTAAAGACCATCCCACTAAGAACTTCAGAAGAACACTAATCGAACTGAAAGTTTTTCCTCAAAATCAATTACAAGTTAGTCCCAAATATGTGGCGGTCTCCAATCTTGTGTGATCGGTGGCGAGCCAGGCATCCCTTCAATTTAACTTGCACAGATCTTGGAGTTTCCACCATGTGATGTAATTAATAGTGTTTTGATTGGGGTTCTTATAGTAGACTAGCGGAAGCTATACTTGCTGAAGGAGTTAAAGATCTAGATAAGGAGATATTCGACAGAGATATGTAAAAATGTTTGGGATTGATCTCGTTATATTTAGCGCTTGACAAATTCAAACATTTTAGACTTTTTGATAATCGTCATCGCAATGTCTAGCTAGAGTAGATATCTAGACTAGAAGACAGCCTATCAAAAATCGATTGTCTTACAAAAACTGTGCAAAACAAATTCGCTGACGACTTTACTGCAGTCTCTAATTTAAGACAGATAGGATAGCAGAGCAGAGTAAGTTACTAGAAGCAATTTTTCAAAATATGGAGAAGCTTTTTAACAAAAATTGCACATCAAATTAGACAGAGAATAACCGACAAAATATTAGCTTAGAACCATAATTTATTCAAAAATAAGAAAGCGTTAAATCTAGATTCAAATTAAATCTAGCAAAAATTATTTAATTAAATATAGAAAAAAAAAACGAGCGAAAAAACAAAACAACCAATGAGACGTAATCTTACGGCACGCGCACGCATTTAAAAAAGAGTCCACAAACAATACGCCATTAAACGTGAACAAAAGGAGCAAAAGCCAAGTTGAGGACAATTAAAACAAGAAATAATAAGGAGCTGTGATAATAAGTATTATAGTATTATTATATCGCGAGGCAGAGGGTCCTGTACACCTGGCAGCGAGTCCCCTCGAAAGTTGAAAATGTTGAATTTTTTTAGCCCCTTTTAAAAGATGTGTTTGCCTCCCAATTGGATGTTTGAAGCAAGAGAGAATGGGATAATTTCTTTCATTTAGAAATAAGATAATGAACGGGGTTTTGGTTTTGCGCTCTTTTTCTTTCGCCTTTGTATGGATTAACTTTGATGCAGTAATTTTCTTTGAGGATTGAGAAAATAGAGATGTTTTTCTAACAAGATGTGTGTGTGTCTTTCATAAGCTCATTAGTTTAAATAAATTACTTGTTTAATTTTTCTTTAGAAACTAACTTTATTATTTGAATCTGTTTCGCGTCTTCATTTATCTTGAAAAATTTGGCACAGAGATAAATTATATACTGGAATAGCAGATATGCTATATTTTTTGTTAATTTCCACGCGAACGAAGTCGTAGGCAACAGCTAATGTTAAATATTTGACAAATAATATAAAATACTTGTAAACCAACTCTTTTTTAATTAATAAAATGAGTAAAAATCAAGACACTGCCACGTGTCCTTAATCCATTCCATTTTAAATACAACTTTTTAATTACCCACTTGTTGTATCAAATCAACATAATATTTCAAGTTTTAAACCATCCTTATTTGCATACCCGAGCTGTATGATGCGCGCGCGCACTACCTCGTCACATCTGTCAGTGGCACCTGGTCAGTTTGCTGCATTTCTGGGGACTGTGCCCTATTGTACCAGTACTTGGGGGAAATGGTATTTAGTTAAGAAAAATAATAGTAATTTTGTAAGTGGACACGAGGTCTAGAAGAGTGTTTTTACATATTAGTTGAAGTTTTGATGTTTTTATTTTTGGTTGACTGGATTTATGACGGGGTTTTAGCGAATCTTTCTGATGGTTCGACGTGATTCGATTTATATCATTTCAATAAGCGATTTTTACGAAGTGAAATAGCAAGTATGTTCACCTGGACGCACTGCGATGCAATTCACACGTATGTTGAAAAAATAAATAGAAAATACGTTCGCGATATCGTGCTATTAGGAAGACCACGTCTCTAAAAGTGTTTTTAAAGAAGTTACCCTTTATCTAGTAACACCGATATAAGCTATTCGCTTGATTTTACTTGTTAACAGTTAAATGGAGTCTGTTTATGCGTTTTGCAGTCTTTGGGTAAGAAAACGCTAGCTTTTTGGGCTCTCTCGGAAACATTGCTCTTGTTAATGCTTCTAATTACCCATGGTTGATATATTCAGTGAAGTTTACTTGTGTTAACACTTAACAATAACACGATAAAATATAATATGTAGTAGTAGTGATGGTAGTTTCTCTTCACAACGAATATACGAATAAAAATATAGTAAGTCGGTAGTAGATATAGGTGGGCGGCCTAAAAAAATGTGATCGAACCTAGCAAATACATAGGTATCTATATAAAACAATACTCATCTACATACAATTTTCATTAATACCTATCCACAGTGTCCATTCCCACACAGCACTACGTAATTACAGTAAATTATGTTAATTCAATTCATACATCCTTATGTACAGGTGTACCAACCTTTCAAGAGTAATTGGCGTGACTCCAGGAAACGGAAGTACTACGTTTAGCCAATGGGAAGCCGTCACGGAATGCGCGCGCGCCAATGGAACGAGGAGCTGAATGAGTACTTCGTTTTATTGAAGATGTAGATCAGAATATAGACATGGTGGATGGACTGAGCGTTTCATATACGGGTAGAATAGTGTGAGAGAGATAGAGATATCGTGCGGTCAGAAACTGTATTTTTGTGCTTTATTGGGTCACGTTACTGGCTTGCAAAAGTGGAAGGTTTCTGCACATAGAAATAGAGAAAATGAAAAGAGACGGGACGAAGCGACTGTGCGGCCAAACCGCGCAGAGGCTGTGTCTCTTACTAAAGAGTGGTCTTATAAGGGCATTGCTCAGTCCATTCTCTAGGTTTATAGTTCAGAATTATTGTTTGTTATCAGATATGTTATTATTGGTTGATTCCGGTATTGAATGAAGAGGGTCGTTCTTAAATTATTGTTGTGTCGATTTGACAGTAGTTTTCTTGCTATGAAGAGCAGAAGTTTTCGTACCTTTGTATCTATTTTATTATGCTACTTAGTAAGTTCTTCTTTGCATCGAAAAAGTTAGGAACTAACGTATGGTCTATGCGTTCATGTTACTAATTTCTACTCATAATATGTAAGAATGAATTAGGCAACAAAATTGACTGTTAACTTTTCATACTCTCCACATCACATTAGACGCAACAATAGTGTAAACTTCCAACTATCAAACAGCCATTCATCAGACTTCCAAAGACGCTTTAATTACTTTTTCTCATCGTGAGGCTTAATGCGAAAACTTTAAAATTCTTGAGCCAGCCTGCCACCATACGTGGGTGTTCGGGCGTGACTTGTTGGTACCCAAGTTGCCGTGTAAATGTGTGCTTACACTTGTGGGATACATACGGTGTTACAGTTGAGACGGGACCGTGGCAATTATAAAAAGAAAGCGACCTTTTTTCTTGGTGAAAAGTTGGAAAAAAAGGGAATTATCGTTTTTTTTCTTGGTAATGTTTGTTGTTATACATATCTCGTAGGTAGCTATTGTTCATTGATAACTAACTGGTTGAGTCTGGGCTCCAAAGCCTTGAACACGCGCCAAGTTGCCAGTCTGACGATTTCTTATCCGTTACATTTCGGGGAGTGTGCGATGGAATTGCATGAAGTAATTCCTCCTAGCCCGTTCCATCATCGGATTACAAGGCGTACGGCGATGCGTCATCGGTACATCGTGGACAAACTATACGCACCAAACGTTTTGGGAATACTTTTATTATGCGTAAAACTAAGGAGTGGAATTCCCTGCCGGAGTCTGTGTTTCCTGATAGCTACAACCTGGGAGCCTTTAAGTCAAGAGTGAATAGGTATCTTCTAGGCAAGCGTGCTACAACGTTGACCACATCATCGCTTACCATCAAGTGAGATAGTGGTCAAGAGCGAGCCTAACAAAAATAAAAAATAAAAATTGGCGGTAATATGGAACATGTCCAATCAGTCCGTTCTGGAGGTGCATTAATGGCTGCGAAACAGTCTCACTAATACGGCCATTTCCGTACAAAATTCTTGTAATATATATGTGTTTTTGTTCTAAATAAAGATAAAGATATATTGTAAGAATGGGAAAGCTGAGAGAAAGATCATACGTTTCCTGGCGAATGTTTGATACTGGGTTGGTTATACATTAGGGTCAAAGAAAATGCCAAAACGTTTCAGATAAAGGTGCGCCAATGCCTCATTCGTTTGTCTCGTCATGCTCTGTTTGGTTACTTTCACATATTCATCCTGCATTGTGCCATTGACAAAATATGTAAATAATACAATAGTAGGTACCTACTCCCTGCTATCTAACACGAAAACGAAAAAATTGAATTGGCCTTCTTTAGGAAGCTAGCAAAAAACAACATACGGTGCTTGATTGAAAAATTTAGCCGAGTTATCTGTACTAATATTATAAATAGGTAAAGTTTGTGAGGTTGTACGTGATAATCTACGGAACAGATTTTCACCAATAGAAAGCTATATTATTCTTGAGTGACATATGCTAAAATTTATTGTAAAAAATATTAGAGATCCTTATGAAAATTACAATAATGTAACCCAAAGTAACACATTTTTGACTATACAATTCATTCTTTGGCGTGCGCTGAGAAAACCATTGATGATACATAAAAATTATGTACTACATAATTAATGTACGCATTATAAACTACAAAAAAGGCTACGAGAGAATATATCTAACTATCATGGTTAAGTCACAATAGCAGCTTTTATGTTCTAAATTAAAATTAGATCTCCGGTAGAAATAAAAGTTGTTAACATTCGTATTGTAGTATTAATTCTTATTCAAATAATTAGTTTAACAAATTTGGGAGGTAGCGTAGGTGGGCAGGGTAGGTATGGTAGGTAAGGTAGGCAGGTAGGTAGCCTGTTGACGGGACTGAAGCCGCGAAGGTCAGCTAGTCTTAAACAAAGAGAAATGTTCCAACGTGATCTAAAATAAAACAAAATAATTACCTATCCTACTATGTTACGAAAAAACCAAGACACGCGTCCCCGCTCCCCTGCTCACCCCCGTATGTTTTCCTCATCACACCTCGGTATTCAATTTGCGACACGTCTCGCGAGCAATTTGCGACTTGCGGCAACGTACCTCATTGTGGCGTCGCGGCGTCTTTTGTCGCAGAAACGCAAACTCATGTGTGAGCGCGCCTTACATTGAATATCTTGAATACTTTTTCTTTTTTATAATTTTCATGTTTGGGTTGTTTCGTTATGTTTAGGTAGTGGGGGTTTTTAATTTAATAATTTTGATATAAAGATGTAATTGATCTTTAGATAAAGGTAGTATGCCGCGTTATTTTTACTTGATTATTTATAATTATTATTATTTGCTACTTCTATGCAAGCGTGTTACACCGTCGATACATCATCGCTTACTTTAAACCACTGGTTAGCATATTTAACCATTGGTTCAGTTAACCACGGATCTAAAAACCGGGCCTAAGTTTCCCACCGGCTCTCAGCACCAATACTTCTCGCGACATCTTTTTCCATCGCAACCAACCTTAATGAAGACTCCTCAACAACGTAATACCTCCTTTTACCGACTGCGGCAACACCATAATACTTCAGTGCTATCTTAAGTACGGTTTTCTCTCCGGTCTTAATGGAGAACCTCTTTCGTACGGTTTTTGAACGGTTGCGGCCGACTTTGTCTTTTTGCTGGCGTAATAGTATTGTAATTGGAAAGTTACGGTCTTTTTTAAGTCTTTTTCTTTTAGTTTTGTGGGATTCTGGATTGATTATATTGCCGTGGGAGTGGAGAAGAGCTTATTTTAGAGCTTATAGTAAAATATACTGACAGTCTGATTAGATGGGTCTGATGGAGTTTATTGTCTGTTCTTCTCCATAACAAGCTACGTTTCCGAATGGACGGTACAATCAATTATTATTAATATTAAATTTATATTTTTGACGTTCAAAAGTGCCACTTAATTTAGTGAGGAGCTCGTGGCTAAATAATAACAGCCGCACGGGTCGATCTTCAAGGTTAAGCAACGCTTGACGAGGTCGGTCCGTGGATGGGTGACCATTTCAACATACTGATTTTCCTCCGTGCCTCGGCAAGCAGGTTAAGCCGTTGGTCCCGGCTGTCATTTGAAGATCTTTGACAGTCGTTACGAGTAGTCAGAAGCTTGAGATCTGACACCAGTCTAGTCAAGGGGTACCGTTGTTACCCAGTTACTGGGTTGTGGAGGTCAGATAGGCAGTCGCTCCATGTAAAACACTGGTACTCAGCTGTCTCAGTTAGACTGGAAGCCGACCCCAATATAGTTGGAAAAAAGGCTAGGCAGATGAAAAGTGCCACTTAATGGCCTAGTTGAAATAAATAATTTTTGTCTTGTCTTGTCTTTGTCTTGACGAAACTTAGTGGCAAATATATATTTGCAAAAATGATACGTATAGATCTATGTATACTATTGGTTGATATATACACTTTGGTAGGTATATTTGGCATGTATACCTACACAGGTTATATCAGACTAAATAGAGCGATACACCTTTTACAATATTAAAATAACTAAGCTATATTTTTTGTGCATGACATGCTATTTGTAAATGAAATTCCTTACGCCTTACAAACATGACCTACATGGAAGAAAAAAAACGCGCAAAAATAATTTATATTCTAAAAAAAAACATGTCCGCCACAGGTACGCTCCGTTCCTCGTAATGACTCCAAGATTCGCGCCATCAGATCGGGATGGTTTCTCTAATGAGATCCACCTTCGTGTCTGCGTACAATAGAACGCGATGCGTGAGTTTTCTTTTTTTTAAGCGTCAAGGGCCGCGCTCATTCAGCCTTTCTGGATGACGTTTAAAAAGATGGCGTTCTAAGTAATGATTCTACATGTGACGTTTTAATTTTGTTAGTGGGGCGTATTGTGGGAGAGAATTGCTTTAGTGTTGTTTTACCTGAGTGAGGTGGGCTAGATTTGCTGGGAATAATTTTCTTACTTTTTTAATTTCATAATTCTGGTATATATACTACTTAACCTAACATAGGTACTTAAACAAAGTTATGCTGGACGGAAATCATATTAATATTAACCTCTTTCTTAGTAAACTAAGAGTAATTTTGTAGATATTGTTACTTACCTAAAATATGTCACCGAAGGCGGATGTTTTGCTTAGAGGTGGTGAAGAAGTCTGAAATAAAAGAAAACATACGTAAAGTAAAGTATTTTTCATTCATTCACTCATAACTCTAATTGGCAATTAGATTGATAACTGAACCGTAGATGTATGCCAATTCATAGCAGATTAAACCATTCTACCGTTTTGTTTTGAACACTTCATGCAAATATCAATATTATTGAAGATAACGGTAACAACTAATTGTTAGATACAGAACTATGTAGCTCGCTACGAAAATATCATCTTCGTAGCACCTTCGTAGCACATGCTACGAGAACAGTCTACGCCGTAGCCACTTTAACCTCATTCGTCAGAATTCCTAAGATCAAAGTTGAAGTTAGTGTAAACTTAAGCCCCGCCTCCTAACGTCTTGCGCACGCCCCCTGCCCCGCGCCGCACCCCGCGTAGCTCCTTGCGCACCCACGCCTTGTTTCTTATGACGCCTTGGTACTATACGCCCTGAAGAGGTGGGGTGATGCGTCTTACAATTCGGGCTATCAGCAGAAATGTAGGTTGTATGAAGTTGTAGAGTTATTTTTGGTATAATTATGCCTGTTATTTTGTATTGACACTCCTATTATGTCACATGTGATGGAGCTATTGATTTTGTATGTATCAAAGTAGAAGTGGAACACTCATGGAAAAAGGGTAGGTAGATATACCAGTAACTAAGGATCAGAGTATTATTGTTGCCTACATTTTGACATCTCTCAGTTATAAAACCTATCTCTCAAATACGAGCATTTATATATATTGGTATTATTGTTTTATACGCCTTCCGTTGAATCTGTCAATTTCCATACTATTCTATTGATTGACATAAGTCTAGCGGCACAGTGAACGATCAAAAAGCTATTTGCTAGAATATTATCCTGAGGACATATTGTTTTCACCATCAATCCTAGTTTTTATGTCATAAAAAGTGGAGGATGTGATACTCTCTTGACATAATCACTTAATCTTTTTTTATGGTGCCCGGAAGACACTGGGGTGGTCTTTACTTCATAAGTACCTACTTTACCAGTAACATAACCGGTAGTTAGTTTTATCATTAGAAGGGTAATAAGAACTAGCCAAATCAGTGGCCCTCTTTTATTTTCCGAGATGAAAAATATTCTTTTTATGATATCGAGTACTTAACATTTTCCAAATAACATAAAAATCGGTGCAATCGTTATGACATTAAAAGTACCTACTTATTTGACAGTAGATTCAGAAATCTCCTATACCCTATTCGCTGCAGCAATAAATTAAAGGAAAACAAACCATAAAAAAGGTTTTTACAGTGTCTTCTTTGCTGTTACTAATATTTAAAATATAAAAATATAATGAGAAGATGTTTATTTCATACAACAACGAAATTCAAATATGTCAAACATTTAAATTATTATTATCTTAACTGTATTTTACAACAATATCAATTTTAATGTATAAATAAAAAAAATGGTATTAATAAAACCAAAAGCCGACATTGAAACATCTCGAAAGCCTGGAGTTCAGAACTATTATAATAATAAATTAAAGAGTGCTACAAAAGTAACCATTTTGCGTTGTAACTTTGTATTTTTAAAATTAGTCGAATTATAACCGTTTGACATTTGTTTGTTTAACTTTATTTTTTTTGTTCCAGCGAATAGAGTATAGGTTTTGCCCAACAGTGTTAGCGTTGGCTACCAGTGTAACCGGATGCGATTGAATTTTATACCCAAATACCCCATAGATTACTGCAAACACCTACTTGTATAGTTCAATCTGCCAAACACACAAGACACTATTTCCAATCTAATAGTTTTGACGACCAACCTAATGAAATATTAATAGTGGCCTACTTACAAGCTGATCAAATATTTATGGCTACCTACAAGAGTGGTCACACAAGATAGGCATTTGTATGTATAGGTACTTATTTGAACTATGTTTCTCAGCCAATAGCAAGTTAGCACCGCCTACGTCTTGCCTCGCCTACTTTCTTAGAAGTTGTTCAAACCCCACCTATTGGGCTAACACGCCTACCCAATAACAAGTTTTGTTTGAGGATAGACATATTTATATAGTTGTGAATAACATATGAGGGATCGACTATCTGGCTGTTGTTATATTTTCACATTGAAATGCATAAAGGAACTAACAAAGACAATGCTAGTGGTGTATTTATTGAACGTTATCATTTTAAAGAATCCATTAAACCTAATAAGTATTGTTGGGTTTATATTTTAACTGTAATTGACTCACAAGAAAGGCTACATAGCTAGTTTATTTTATTTTTTATTAACAAAGAATCAATCCTTTACAATATATAGGTATCACAAAATTCTTCTGTTAAAGGGATCGGAACGGATCTTCTTTGCAATCACGTTAATCTTCTTGGGTAACAGTCTACCCTACTAACTAACGCTCCTGGTGCCATCTCTTACTCAATATAATAACGAATATATATATTCTTTGCATACTTATACGAATCATAGATGGCGTTGCACCTTTATTAGAGCTACAATTAGCCGCCATCTGGTGAATAACAGAGGAAAGCTATTGACATAAGTGCTTTTGTGAAGTAAAACTCATAGGTGACGCTTTACTAATAAGATTCCAATTGTGTTAGATACAAAAATCACTGTACCTTATAACGTGAAAGAATATAACACTGAGCAAGGAATTACAAATGGCATATACTTATGACTATTAACTAGCGCCATCTGTGAGACGCGTCTAGATTTACGTTAGCGTTTTGTCATGATTGCATGCGCCCGCGACGGTGCTTACAACGCCATCTATGTTATCGTCTCGGAACTAAGTAAAGCGCACCCTATCGTTATTTATAAGACCCTGTCAATTTGAATGTTTATTTAGTTAATGCCATTTCGGATAGATGACGTTGTTGGTGAACAAAAATATTTTAATATAAAAAGATATCACATATCATAGACCTGATAGAATACAAAGATAGTACATTGATAGGAGCATTTTAAATAGTATCTAATAACAAGAAGACAAGTTTTAGCGGTCGAACATTTTGAACCCAAAATATTTATGAAATACTGTATTCTTACGGGCAATAATATCCTAAAACATTTTACATGTAATAACTTGTTTAACAGCTTGTAGGAATTTGCCTAGTGTTGAGATTTCTCGAAAACAGACAGACTTTGAAAATATGATATTGATTAAGTACAATTTATTTTTGTCAAGTCTATGTTATCTTTAACTAATTATATTTGATCAGAAATCATCTCGTATCCTTAAACCAGCAGACTACGGCAAAGCCAAAAAGAAGGGTATGATTATTATTTTGGTTAGAGGTTTTAGTGTAACCTGTCAAGTGTCTTACCCTCAGTTTCCCAGCTCAAAATTATCTGAGAATTATTGTGACAAATTGTCAAGCACGCGTTATCTGCTGTGATTGGTTGAATGAATTTTCAACAGCCAATCACAGCAGATAACGCGTGTTTGACAATTTGTTACATTAGTTCGCCGATAATTTTGAGCTGGGAAACTGGGGGTTACTGCATCAAGAAAACATTTATATCTTAATCTAATAGAAGTGTGTCCTATTTGTATCTCCCTGAACAGTGGTCAATGCTTTAGTTGTGAAAAATACTTATAAGTAGTATAAGTACCTACTTCTCAGTTTACGGTATCTACTTAAGTGAGTGGATACGGAATAGACAGCGTGCAGAGAAACTGAGCGTGGGTGTATCTCCGGTCCGATCAGTACTTACTAGAAATTCAATCGGTATGAAGTCCAAAAAACTATTACAGATTATTTTTTTCTGCTGTATAATATATGACCAGTCATCTCGTGTGAAGAACCCACACAAGAATACAGTACATATACTAACTTCTGCCAGTGGCTTCGATTGCGTGCAGGTTTTAAATTATTCCCCGGAAACCTAATACAGGATTAAAATGGATCATGTACTATGTACATAGTCTATCCATTTCGCTTTAGTGTCGTGATTGACTAAACTTCTAAGCATGCAGACTTTTATGAATATTATATGAATTTGTAGGATGTAAATCAAATGTAACCAATATCTAGTCTGTACAAATTCAATGAACCAAGTCAACAAAATGCATTATGATATTATTACAGTTGTGAGTATTATTAGGCCAAAATCGACAATGGTCTTTCCATATAAATTTTAGTTGCTTGATATACATTGTTTCAATGATTTTTCTTTCTTGAAACAGATAGGACTAAAAATGTCTTTGTAAATCATCATCTAATCGGTTTCTTAATTTTTTTTCATTGTCGTAAGACACACCGAAATGGCTAATAGGTATGGTACATGGGTAAAAAAATATTAATCTATTTAGTCCATCAGTGAGATAATCAAATAATATTGGACACGTATTTTTTGCTTTACCAAATCAATAAAAATTTACATAGTTAAAGCGCATCAAAGTTCAGTGGGGGCTTGTGACGTCACTAAGGCAGTATAAAGTGTACTAGCGGCGTGACGTCACACGATATTTCAACGCATTATATCGCCGTTACTTTATGTTTACGTGTCAAAACAAAATACGTGTCCAATATTTTTTATAAATCTACCTGACGGACAAAAAATATATTTCCAGTAAACTAGTCCTATTGTCCACTAGTCCGTGGATCTGTGTACTCCGTCCCCTTTGAATATAGAACGGGACCTAAAGACGTTATGGTTAGTCACTATAGTGAGACATAACATTCTGGGCATTCATATCAATAAGGTCATATGCGCCATTCAAAACCAGTTACCGACCATATCGTAAACGGGCTCCCTTCAGTATTGTCACTGTCCCCTTAGTATTTGTTTGTGGTTGGGAAAGATATTTTGTGAATTTTATGGCAGTTTTTTGAACAATGATATTCAATACTAACTTTAAGTAATTATCTTTTTTTTATGAGGAGCAACTCGCATTTTGTCAGTTTTTGTAAAGAACATAATTTCAAACCGTATATCGGTAATACTTGAGACAGTTGAAAAAGCAGCACTTTGAAAATATTGTTTCCCCATTAATTCGTTGGAATAAGAAGAAGCAATTCATGGTATTTATCATTTTATCTGAGTATGATGAATCCCGAAACGGGCAGTGCGTTTCAAATATTCCGCCGCAAAATCACGACACGGTTAAAACTGATTTAAAGGAATTGCCTAAAATAAATGGTTGCAAATATGACCAAAAACAGTAGAAGTAGAAATTTATAAAGAAATGAGTTATCTTTTTTGATTGAATTTCCAAGAAAATGGGACCACTTTAAATAAAGAAAATCTCTAAAACGGACACACAAATTTAACGACAAAATGTTCATACTTACCTTTTAGGTATAAATCAGGCGAAATAAAAAGGATAAACAAGCAGAAATAAAAAAAAATGTTTATTATAACTTGACAAAATCATAAAAATTACAAAAAAAATCTTGTCGGTAACAAAAATGAGGAAAAACACTTATTCTAGAACAACAAAACAGTAAAAAATCATGACAAACTCATAAAAAAGAACTGAAATACTATATGTATTTCTATAATAATAAAAGAGAGTCTTTTGTTTGAGTTTGCCGCAAAAAATACAAGAAAGCACTACTAAAAAAAATATTCTAGTTTTTTTACATAAAATGGTGCCTAGATTTGTAAAATCTATAAAGATGGCCCGTCCCGTCGGACAACGCCGAAAAATAAGAAGTGCTTGAAACGCTTAAAAATAACAAAAATATAATAAGACTGAAATGCACAGTTGATTTTAGTGAATTAGATACTGTTTTGACACTAACAATCAAAAAATTTTTGCAAAAAAATAATAAAAAAAAATACAAAAAAAAAGATAGCCACACAAAAAAAAAAGAATGTCACTAGCTCTACAATAAAACATTATTGTTTAAATCACCACCTTGGTCCGGGAGAAGAGTTCTTGATATCGAATCACAAAAAGTTTGTACGTCCGAGTAAACCACAAGTATAGTCCAAATATTATACTAGGTACAGCTGACAATTTTTGTGGCAGTCAATAACTATCAATTACTCTTAACATTAATATAACGCTTAACATTAATTATTATTTACTCATCAATCGCTCACTCAAGATCGCTCGTTAGTTAAGAAAAATAAATTTTGAAATAAAAATATTCTCATCAACGGCCAAAAGTTTTAATCTCTTTACAAATGTAACCGACGTAAATATTAAAAATTTCGCAAAAAACTTTTTCTCCACTGCCAACAGTTTAGGTCAAAAAAGTGAGGGTCGAGGGGATTTTAGCCTAAAAATATTTTCGATTAGACGCGGTTAAATTTTTTTTTATTTAAATTTTGGAATTTTGTATTATTAAAATTTATAATCACAAGAGCACGAGGAACGTGTATTACGCCGCGCGGCCCGGCCGGCCGGCGCGACTCCAGACGGACGACTGAGACGGTTCCGCGGCCGGCCGCGCCACCCACCCGCGCCACCTCGCCCCGCCGCGCTCCCACCCCGCCCCGGGCCCGACTTCGTTACGAGCCACTTGTAATTGCCGCGCGATTTTTCCGCCTAAGACAAATTAGGCGGTCCGCCCCGCGCGCCCCCAGAGACTTACTTTTGGGCGGTTTCTTACGGCTAAGACGTTTCGTCTACGCCTTGCGTGTTTTTTGCGTAACACTTGAGTTTGTGAATAAAGATTTTTCCCTTCTCTATACTCATCTATATGAATCAGTTTTACGTTGACACAGTATGTGTTTGAGTTAGAAACGCGTTAGAGACTTTGTGTCCGTCCATCAACATACGCGGTCTCTATGTGTACACAAAAATTATCGGCTTCCCAATGTTATGGCGGCGAGCTGTTTTATTTTTAAATGGCATTTAATCGTCACTTTCGCTTTCGCCGATGCCGAGGCCGGGTTAATTGTAAATAAAATTCAATCATTCGCAAAAAATCCTCCGGTAATCGGCACCCGGCGATATCAATGAGAGATACGTATTCAGCGATTGTACTTTTTAATGCATTATGGTGAGTGGCGTGACGTCATCACCGCACTTTTTTTGTTCGACACTTGTATGAGTACGTGCGAGAGTCGGTAGTCGATCGATTTTTGCCACAATGAATGAGGGCTTTAATTAACTGTTGATTAGAATATGAGGAATAAATTAATGTAGTCTAACAGAGTTCGAAATATGGGAGGTCATTTATACAAATCTCGACATTGTTAAGCGATTGTTATTCAAAGTTTCTGTGGAGAATTTGAATTAAGAATCTGCTATTCTATATAAAAAATTTGCAATATCATATCTAGCAATTCTTGTATATATATATATAATCTGATTTTCATGAAACTTAGTATGCAGGGGGTTTCGGGGACGATAATGCGATCTAGCTAGGTTTAATTTTTAGAAAACGTCGTTTTTTCTAGTTTCACCAGAGCAGAGCTTGGTCGCCCAGGTACTTTATATAATCAGTTGCTAAAAAACTCAGAGGTTTTTATGAATAAGGTCCAATATGTCAAACTGAATGTTAAGTAAAAGAGTTGATTTGTTTTTTGGGGAGATGAAACTGGTTTTGAGAATAGTCTCACCTGGTTTCATTTTACCCTTGCCCATAAATTCGTTGCCCATTTTGATCATAAAGAATACGGACAACACACACAACTAGTTTTCAGAATTCTAATATTTGTGAATTTGACCTTCCCAATGGATTGGTTTCCATCCAGATCACATGTCAAATTTCATAATGGTAAAATTATGAGATTTGTTTAAAAAAATAACCAACAGGGTTTTAAAAAAAAAGCACACAGGGCTTTTTAACTTACTTCAAAAAAGCAGGTTATCAATTCGATCCGTAATGTATGAAATAGATAGGTAAATACCTACTGTTGGAATTGCAAAATATTTTTAATATTTTATTAGATTTTATAAAAAAGTCAGTACTGAAACGTTCTAAGGCTCAGAATAATTTAATAAATAAAATAATTTACAAAAAAGGGCGATAATAGAGAAAGTACCATTCTGTAAAACAAAAATAACCATAGAAATTACGCCTTTTGAATTGAAATATCTAATTACGCAGTAACATCAAAGAAAATCTTCAAATAACAGAGATGGGACGAAAAACCAAAAACGACAAAAGCACAGTGACATAATAAAAAAAAAAACGAAAATGATCGCATCACTCTCGCGGGACAGAAAAAAAAACACGACGAACATTTTAACAGCCAATAATGTCGAACTCATTGACGGGAAATTTAAAAAAGGAAACCAATAATTTACCTCGATTTCGTTGTAAAAAAAACAACAACACGCCGTCACGTTGGTAGCGTGTATTTTTTTATTTCGCCAGTGAATGTTCTCGTTGTAAACCGTAAACAGCTGAATGAGTATGAATTAATATGATTCTTTTATCAGAGACCGGTCCGAGCGAGGTCGACGAACTTGACGCGGTTTCACGAGATTTTTTGCCGGTAAATTCCGATTATTACCGGCGAAAATTTTTGGATATCGTACGTGATTAGACGGTGTTAACTAAGTACGAAAGGAAGATAGAAATAATCCAAGACTAAACATGCCTTTTTTTCTAGAAAAATTAAAGAAGTTTTCATTAATTTTTTGGCTCAATTTTAATTAATAGTTAAAAAAAACCAGTAAACTCGTTTGTTTACAAAAAGGGAAAAGAAAGAATCTGTGACTAAACATGTTGTTTTTTTTTCAAAACAATTCGGTTATTTAATTATATTTTTTTGGTCAAATGCAATTCAAATTTAAAACAAAAGTAAAAAATAATAATATTTTTTTGTAAAAAAAAAACTATTTTTTGAGTCGTCGGAATTGTTGGCTTGACTTTTTTACTTACGTATACCTACTTCCAGTTAAATAAAAGTAATGCATTAACGCGGCTAGAGAGCTCTCGAAGAATCGAAGTTCAATTTAATCGACAGGGTCATACAAATTGTTTACTAAACAATATTTTGACCACAACTGTTTGGCCTTGGGGCTTGTTTTAATTTTTCTGACACAATTTTTCAAATCACTTTATGCCATCACTGAGATTAAGATTTTTACAAAAAGAGCGATCTATGCAAAATAAAAATTTGTTAGCAAAAAGAAAAAAAACTTAAACAACAAACAGAAAATTAAAAAAATACATTTTCATCACAATTTACCTGATGTGCTGACTAAAACAATTTTTTCCTTATCTTGAAAGAAACCACCACCAATCTTGATAAATTAACTTATTTCTAATTTTCCATCAACACCACAACAAATACCTTATAATTAACCAGTTCTAAACGTCCGGAACTTAACAATATTTTTATACAAAATTTATTAATTTTCTAAATTAATCCAGTCCAAAAAAACCGAGTCACTAGAAAAAAATTACACTAATTGAAAGTACTCGACACGGCTAAAGTCAATTTGGAACGTCCACTAATAACTGATAAATAAAAAAATTCAAAATCCGAACGCGGCGAAGGAACTTAATACCACTTATAGACTATGCGGCAAAACGAGCCGAATATTTACATTGGAGAAAAAAAAATGAGGTCATTCGGAGGTTACGGGCAACGCAGCCGGTCGGCGCGAGCCGCGACGGGATGTGGCCTCGCGTCCTCCGGCGTCCCGCACACCCCTCGCGCGACCACCCGAATCGAGACTACCGAAAACCACGTGTGCGCCACTCACGACAGAGACGCACATACACACAACCCCCGCGCCAGACACCAACGACACTATTCTTTTTTCAATTTACTATATTTGCAGATTTTTATTATTTTTTCACATTTCGATATTTTATTTTTTAGTTGATGCGCTCCGCAACTCACCTGTTGTGCTTGACCCCGTTCGATCTGCGGCCGATCATGTGATCGACGCTTTTCAATACTTTATTGGCGTGTATTGGGTTTAGTCAATTATGTCAATTACACAAAAAGGAAAAAAAAATCTAATTATAAAGCTTTTTTTATGTTCGAAAATTGCATTAAAAAATTGTGAGGAATTTTTAAGGTCTACGAAGCTCTACATAAGCGCAAACTGAAAATCAGTTGTTTATAATCCTTTATGAAAAAAATATGCAATATTTAGAAAACAATCTAATTAAAAATATTATTATAATTTTCAAAGCACTTTTCCCTGTATAAATCCCTCGTTCTAATATAAAACAAAAAAAATACTAGTCGCTACAAAATTATTCTAATAAAAAGTTCAAGTGCTGCCATAATTTAGCAGCGTCGGATAGCAGAACTAAAGCTTAAAGCATTGAGCCCGCACACTAGCGCCACCTCGGCGTCAATAAGAACTATTAGCCGATGGTTCATTTCTAACGCGTCGTTTATTTTTTCAATTTTATTTTTTAATCGTGAAAGTGCAACGTTCACTTCGCCGGGCATTCAACGGCCATTTTCGTTTGCAGTTTCTTTTTCGTTTTCATTGGTTTTTTACAGACGTTTTGATCATGTCGTCGGATCTCTGTCGTTTTGAATACAGTACTTTTGCATTTGACACGTTCAATACAGTTACTGTTATTACGGCAACCTGTAGTATTTGTGAAGCATTTTGTCTAAAGTATTTTTAGTTTTATCTAAGTTCTAATCGAAATATTTTTGTTGTGTTAGCTCATTATGATTTGTTACTACACTAAGTACAATAGATGGCGCTCCTAGTCTCGAAATGAGATGATTAGAAATTAAATTGTATAAATTTGCTATGTCATATTTATTGTTTTACTCGGCAAATATTATTAACATTATTTTGTCATCAATCTAGTTTAGTTAAATAGCGTGTTAGTGCATTTTGATAAAATTTTCACTCAGTTCAGCATTGAAGCATTGATTGTTAGACTTTTCAGTATGAAATGAGTCATATTTTTCATTGTTTTTTCTGTCCGAGAAATTTCTTTACAAATTCTGGCGTAAAACAGAGTTTTATTCAGTAGTAAAGCTTAGTCACTATATTAGCTACATACAAGATACAAATCGTCTATGGGCATTAAGTAGAGACCCGCTTCGCTCGCTCTCGATGGTTGGAAAAACAACTACTTAGTCTATGTTTCGTTCTATGAACGTTTTTCCATAAAGCCAGGCTCTTTCTTATTTTTCTCTTTAGTTATTGATGTATTTTAGACAGATGTCTGAAGGAAAATGAATTTCATACCACCAATATTCATTGATTTAGTTAAATATTTCTTTATAGTTATTTGAGCTCGTGGCTTAATAATAACAGCCGCACTGGTCGATCATCAAGGTTAAGCAACGCTTGACGAGGTCGGTCCGTGGATGGGTGACCATTTCAACATACCGGGTTTCCTCCGTTCCTCGGAAAACACGTTAAGCCGTTGGTCCCGGCTATCATTTGAAGATCTTTGACAGTCTTTACGGGTAGTCAGAAGCCTGAGATCTGACACCAGTCTTACCAAGGAGTATCGTGTTACCCAGTTACTGGGTTGTGGGTCAGATAGGCAGTCGCTCCATGTAATAAACTGGTACTCAGCTGAATCCGGTAAGACTGGAAGCTGACCCCAATGTAGTTGGGAAAAGGCTAGGCAGATTGATTGATAGTTATATATTTTACCTCCTGATATTATCCGCTGCATTTTAGGGTCTAGAAGTAACGTATCCTCAAAGATTCATTTTAAAGTCAAACGGGTCAGTAAAATATGAATAGTGATGATTGTTTAATATCCAATAATACTCTGTGATAGATTAACAAAAACCGGCCAAGTCTGAGTTTCCGTACTATTATCGCATAAGACGACAAAAAAAAAAGTTGTATGGGAGCCCTACTTAAATATATATTTTAATCTGTTTTTAGTATATGTTGTTATAGCGGCAACAGAAATACATCATCTGTGAAATTCAACTGTCTAGCTATCACGGTTCATGAGATACAGCCTGGTGACAGACAGCAGGACAGTGGAGTCATAGTAATAGGGTCCCGTTTTTACCCTTTGGGTACGGAACCCTAAACAACACATCTCTGAAAATTATGCTTAGAAAAAGCACACCCTTTCTTTTTTACCCCATTTATGGGTTTTCTACGCGTAAACCGAATCTTAAACATCACCGTCCCTTTAAAAAGCACAATTTCTTATCACACGCGGCACTGAAGTACGTACTCAAGTGTCGTCGTAAACATGTTACTCAATTACTTATTCTAAACAAATTACTTTTACACGGGAGTTTTCTCAGAACATCTAGTAGTTTAGTTGAGGACAGCAGATTAGATGCTTTGAACATTAGCTACACAGAAAATGTATGTCTCATATAAGTAAATTCTTGCAACCAGCGGTTTCAGAGTCCAATCATCCCAAAATGTCAGGTGCAACGTCTTGCTATTACTACGCTGTACTACGTTAAGTTAGCGCGTAGAAGACGTGGCGTGGCATGTGCAAATATTTGGAGGCCATGATTATTATTTATTTATTATATACTTTATTGTACACCACTTAAATAATTACAGAACAAAACATTTGTAAAGATATGTGTCCAATGGGCGGTCTTATCGCACAGGGCAATTTCTTACAGACAACCTTTGGATGGACTGAACGAGAGGAGATAGACATAGGGTTGTCAGTGTAAAAAAACTACCTTAACTATCTTATTTTTCCGGGTATTTTTTTTGTTTTGTCTACCATGCCGTATGAAATAAAATTTCTAACAGTCATGGCAGTTGATGATCTAAATGGCAAAGCAACCTGCACTGAACATATGAAGACTTCTTAAAAGTTACCTTTTATAATGTACGAAGACATCTTACAATTTGATTACCACAACAAAACAGGGTAACTATACTGTCGTTACCGCAAGTCCCACCCTAGCGTTGTCATAAAACGTTAACGTTACCTCGGTAACTTTACCGTCAAGAGTGTCATAAAAGTGTCGTCAATTCGCTCCGTAACTATCGCGAGATTGACTTGCCGACAATTCACGACACTTCACGACAGTTACCGAAGCGGGAATAGAACATCAACATGTTATTTCGTTTGCTTTGGCTACTGACTATAAATCTTTTGAAGATTTTTCGGGCAAAGTTTTTATCTCATGAGGCTTCAGCAAAGTGGATGGCCAAGGAAAACTAAATACATTGATGACGATGGTGAATATCAGCTCTAGGTATGTTTAAATATGAACTTAATCTGCTACTGAACTTCATAAATTCTGTATATCATTGTTTGTATGTTTATGGCTAAACAACTGACACAATTATGATATTTTGAAATGTCAACAATACTTTAACCGTTAAGTATTTTCTCATTTGAAAAAGCAAGGCATGAAATAAAGCCATTTTATCAAAAGGTAAATGTGATGAACAAGACAAAACGTTCTTTTATCAGGGTCCGTTTATGATCCGAATAAAATTGTGCAACAAAATAAGAATAAAACGCTTTGAAAATGGCGACCACGGGGCCCATATCCCACACCTTGTTAACGTAAGAAGCTAACTTCTTTTTTATTGGCAACACCTTTAACGTTTTAGCATTACGAATAACTTTGAATTTGGAACGTTTTTATTGCTGCTTGCTTTTTATTGGCATTCTAAAACAAGACTTACCGTCTAGAAGTTAGAGTTGAATTTAGATTGGAAAGGTTAGGAATGAAGTGTTGAGGCGATAAATAAAAACTTTTTCATTTGTTTTGTTTTACGTCATACGTGCGAGCATGTTTATTCGAATTATAACTTTAGGGTCATCACCTAAGGTTGGTTTTGAGTTAGATTTTACGGTTATCTTTTGCGATAATGTCCTTCTGAACCGATATTGAAGTCTGACAATTTACAGATATTGTTCATCCGTTTTGATGTTTGGAACATTGTCTCTTATAATGTCCGGGATGAAGCTAAATTCCGTTTACGAGTTTCTAGGAGAGGTGCTTCGGTTCAAACGGATCCAAGTTTTTATTTCTTGTTTTATTTAAACACCTGGGAATAAAGAGTGTCTGTAATAAGATGATGTTAATGTTGCAAATAACGCAGTTTTTATTTTGGAGCATTTTGTTTCGTTATTAAGTTGTCTTCGACCAAAAAATCTACAGAAATTAGCTCAGATTTGATGTAAAAGTGAATATTGATCTTGAGTTGGAGAGTGAGTTTGAGATCAATCTGCCAAGCCTTTTCCCAATTATGTTGGGGTCGGGTTCCAGTCTAACCGGATTCAGCTGAGTACCAGTGCTTTACATGGAGCGACTGCCTATCTGACCTCCACAACCCAGTACCTGGGTAACGCGGTACCCCTTGGCTAGACTGCAATGATGTCAGATCTCGAGCTTCTGATTACTCGTAACGACTGTCAAAGATCTTCAAATGACAGCCGGGACCAACGGCTTAACGTGCTTTACGAGGCACGGAGGAAACTCGGTATGTTGAAATTGTCACCCATCCACGGACCGACCTCGTCAAGCGTTGCTTAACCTTGAAGATCGACCCGTGCGGCTGTTATTATTTAGCCACGAGCTCCTCGAGAGTGAGTTAGCGATAAAATTAAAAAATGTCGATACTGAAATCACTAAACAAGACGGGTAGGTGTTGTCCAACTATGTTTCTAGGACAAGGTCCATCTGGCTAGACCAAGAGTTGAAACTATTTATATTCGCGAATATTAGAAAGAGGTAATACTGTTTGTTTGGAGGAAGTGATCTATATAAGTAATGATCGGATCGGAATATCTCAGAGTGGAATATACTACTTATCATACTGAAAATAATAATAACAGGATAAGCCACGTGAGCGAAGCAGCGGGAAAAACTTAGTTTATAATATCTAAAAACCATTACACTTTTAATTCTTTACGTTTTATTCCGTTATTAAGTTGTTAAGATTTATATTCAGAACGGCAAAGGGCAGTACAATGAAAGAAAGAAAAGGGGTTGTAATCCTTTATAAGCATAAGGCTATGGTCACACAGCCAGCGAGGTGAAAGAGTAAGCATTATCCTACTTCCTACTAATATTATAAATGTGCACAACTGACACCTTAATGGCTGAACGAATGTGTATGAAACATGACACACGGTAGACGCTTTGGCCAATTTCCGATTTCCACGCGGACAAAGCCGCTGACAGAAGCTAGCAAATGTTATATTGGTATTCAATTCTTCTGAATAAAATATGCAGTGTAACAAATAATAGTTTGTATTGTCGATACTTTTGGGCGCACAGTTGGTGCAGTGGTTGAGCGATTGACTAATGCGCTGCGTATCGCGGGTTCGATTCCCGCACGGTACAAATATTTGTATGACCTCTAGATAGTTGTTCCGGCCCTGGGTGGTGTGAATGTGAGTTTATATGTTTGTAAACGCACCCACGATACAGGAAGTAATTTCTAGTGTGGGGCAAAGATTAAAAAAAAAAAAAAGTTGTAAGTATTGTGTTTAGTATGAAAAGAAAATAAAGACTTTTTAAATATATACAGCATATTATCAATCAAGGACGTTTCGTGACTTTATTACACAAATATTGATATAGAACTTATTTTTTATCGTAAACGTCACCCCTGTCAATCTGTCTATTAGTTGTAATCCCATTAATTTTAATTTTCCCCTACATACTTCTAACCAAAAACCAACAGAAAAGTGCTATTGGACACATTCTTGATAAAGATAATTTAATAGTTTAGGTTATTATTAAATTACTTATTAGTCTATTTATAAGGCTAGATTGTAATACAATTAGGGTCCATCCTATTGATGAACCCTAGAAAAGGAACAACAAAAAGTCGGATCAAGTGGAGCAAGTTCAAGTACAAATATAAAGCATAATAAAATCGCTACCCGCTCCGCTACCCGCTACTAAACATACCTTACCCTTACAATCAGCACACTTTATAACGAAATAAGTTTTATAAAAGAACTTTTTAAAGGATTGCGGTTCTTTGAGTTTGAACTCCTTTCATATTGACGATGAAATGAGAAATACTCGCTTAATGCAGTTTTAACGAAGGACTTACCTATAAGGAAAGTTTGATTTTTCTGTTCAAGTTAGTAAAAGTACCAAGATACTTAGGTAAAGTACCTACTTTACCTAAGTATCTTGGTACTTTTAGGATAGATTTTTGAATTGAGTATTTGAGGTTATGAACGAGCTAAGTATTTGTCAAACTATACTTCAATCTGAGAACCTGTCAACATTTGGCACTAAATTAGGGTTTGACACGTTCTGAACCTCAAATACTCAATTCAGAAATCAGACTTTTGAATATAGCATGAAAATATGACATCTTTGATCTACGCAAGCAAAACTAATAGTAAGATCCTGCTTAAAAAGCGAACTAAATAGACGTAGACAAGAAGAAAATCATGCTGTGCAGCCGGAGGATACATATTTGCGAGCTGGCTGACCAAAACCAGATGTATCCTCCGACTGCACAGCATGATTTTCTTCTTGTTTACGTCTTTTTAGTTCGCTTTCTAAGCAGTCGGCTTTTTTGATTTTTTGAATTAACTTATTTATTTATAACTTTTTAGTTTTTTTTTTAATTAGGTACATTTAAACATATAGGTGTTATATATTTTTGAAATCACCTCTTGAAATGCTTTATTTTGGTACCCCACACGATGGGTTAGGAAGTAAAAAAAAATGGTACCCAACAATATGGCGCCCAAAATCCGCCATTTTTCTATTTTCCAATTAAAATGTAGCCAATGACATTGGCAGGGTTAAGACGAATCGATTGACGTAAGAATCATCAAAATCGGCCAACGCGTTTGGTCTCTAGAACGCCACATAGGAACAAACATACACACATAGACTGATAAACACATTACCCTGCTTCGGCAGTCGGGTAAATAGTAGAGATAGGCTGACTAGATGAATAGTAGGCACTCAAATGGCCGACTTGTCGCCAACTATAAATGTGAGCGAATAGTCGGCTTTCCAGATTAGTCATTGCTACTATTTTTGTTGTAGTGTCGACTAGTCAGAATCTTTCGCCCATTAAAAATGTAGCTTTATAGGTACTATCGAGCTACTGAGACTGGTCGGGTAAGCAGACTATTGGTCCATCTCTACAAAACATACAGAAATAATCAAATATTTTATCACAGTACCTTGTCAGTAGGTGTCCGAGTGAATGACGAAAAATCATCATTCCCGATGCACGTAAAATAATAGAAAAAAAACAAATTTTGCTATTTGCACACAACGCCTATGACGTCAAAAAACTTACGCGTATACACAACAGCGTAACGCACGTCTAATCGTTTCGAAATTTTGAATTTTAACCTACACACAATACGGCTCATTTTAGTGTGACCAATGCGTGTGGGGATAGAATAGACAAACGATTGCATGTGCTGCTATGACACTGTAATAGTGATTTGAACAATACGACTCTAGCTTTACAGAACATTGTTGCTTGCATGACCTGGATATTACTATTTGGTCGCAGGCTTATTTTGCATTATACGATGGATTTTTGGGCGTATAAATGCAGAGATTTTTATCATTGCAAGCATCATCATTGTGGTTCAATCGATAGATTTCTAGATATGATTATGATTAAGTAATAATAAGTCAAGGTTGTCTGTAAGAGATTGCCTAGTGCGATAAGACCGCCCATTGTACACTTGTATATTTGAACGTTTGTCCTGTATGTTTTTTTTTGTGGTGTACAATTAAGTATATAATAAATAAATAAATAAGAAACCTCCATAAACTATTTAAAAAAAACATACTGATACGGGTTGTAAAAGCAACCAGTAGGTTCAAATCTATAGTTAGCCAGTCTATAGCCAGAAACGAAGCAAGAATTTTTCACCAAAATGACAATAGGGTAGAGAAATGATAATTCTATTTCCGTCAGTGAGATTTTCAAATAATACTGATCACGTATTTTTTGCTGTATCAAATAAATAAAAAAATACAAAGATAAAGCTCAGGTGTGGATATGACGTCACTTGTCAGTATAAAGTGTACCAAGGCAGGACGTCACACGATATTTGAACGTTCTATATCGTCATCTCGTACTTGAAAACCGGCCAAGTGCCCGTCGGACTAGCGCACGAAGGGTTCCGTACCATTATCGCAAAAAACGGCAATATAGGAGCCGCACTTAAATATTTATTTTATTCTGTTTTTTTAGTATTTGTTGTTATAGCGGCAACAGAAATACATCATCTGTGAAAATTTCAACTGTCTAGCTATCACGGTTCATGAGATACAGCCTGGTGACAAACAGACAGACTCACAGTGGAGTCTTAGAAATAGGGTCCCGTTTTTACCCTTCGGGTACGGAATCCTAAAAACGTGTCGATGTTTTCGCCGACTTGATATTGCAAATCCGCAATATCAAGTCGGCGAAAATCAATGCTAAAAACTTGTCAGTCAGAGGTTGACAGGAGTGTCATTCTGAATTTTGACAGTTAATTATTTCGACACAGTCTCAATTTCGAAAAACAATAGTTCGGCAACTCATTGCTTCGGCAGAACATATATTCGACTAGCATTAGTTCGACAGATTATACTTCGACAACACACATCTTCGAAAAACACTACTTCGACAAAACCCTTCCTCGATATGCACTTGTTCGGCAGATCTCTATTTCGACGGATCATACCTTCGACATAAAACTGCTCTGAAATGTGACAATAATAATTGAATTTCGTTTGTCATATTTCAGAGCAGTATTACGTCGAAGTTATGTTCCGTCGAAAAAATCCGTCCGTTCGTCCGTGCGTCGAATAGTGCGATAGCGAGGTTAACATTACTTACAAATACGAAATTTGCTCCTTTGATATTAAAACTAAATGAATTTCACCAAATAATATTATAGAAAATAAAGTGTCCCCCCAACTTCTCGATGTAAATCTCAGGCCTCATACATTACCGTTGTCTGACCCTCCCCTGCTAATTTATAGTCAACTTTCAATTTAGCCAACACGTCTGCGACCCGTAAATCTGGACGGCCATTAAACTGTTCCTTGTGGTCCCTTTGGCGACCAACTGGACACTTGGACAATGTTAATACGATTCCCTGATTAAAATTTTGAATTTGGAATTGAAGATGGGGACTCTTGTCTCATTTGTCTCTGATGTCACTTTGTGGGTAAACATGAAGTTTATTAGTATGAAAGAGTTTTAGTTAAAACTCTTTAGATCTCACCTATGTTTTTTAATTTAGAATTTGAAGATATGAATTTGTCAAGCTCTAGATTGAAAAACACCTGTCAAACTTTGGGATTATAAGGTTTAGAAAGTTCTTAACTGCAAATTCGAATTCAAAAACTAGCCTTGAGGATCTCAATCTAAAGAAGTCCGATGACGTTTCTCATTTTTCATGTCGCGATAACTTTTACGAAAGAAATTGAAAAATCAAATTCATAATCCTAATTAATTACTATGTTCCCCATACACTATAACAGACGAGTATCGTTCGTAAGAATCAAGTTTAAATATTATTAAGTATTTTTATAGCTGTCAAATCCGACTTCTTAGATTTTCACGAGTAAATTATGGCAAAGTGACAATCTGTCAGCGATAATGAATGTCATTGTCATCAATGACATTTTGGTAGAGCATGTAGATTCCATCTTACTTGATCATAGCCAATGATATTCTAGTAAACAGATACGTTTTACACTCACAAAACCACCAAAAAAGTGTTCCGCACAGCAGCGGCAGCACACATACACACTTTTCATTCATTTGACATTTCACTACAAGTCGAAAGGGATAGCTTGATAAAACCAACAAGAAAAAAAGAGACAGCTAGTGTTTGTCACTTGCGTGTGAATGTAAACAAACATGTTTCTGACCACTAATGTTTTTTTCGTTTTCTAACATCCAAATCTCAGAATAGTAGGGAAAAAATTGAAATATATTAGTAAGTTGAGGTGTATTGCGTTAGTAACATATGGTATGAGATCGCTTCTGTTTTATGTACTTTGGTATCATAATTGGTACACTTTCTAAATACACACGATGGCATATTTTTAATTTTGTTTTTGTTTCAACATAGCGTATCGCTCTTCGCCATGAGGACATAGACTAAAGACTATACGTCCCAATTAGGACGTATTCGAGTCTTCACAATGCACGCGCTCATAACATATCTGTTTACTAGAATATCATTGATCATACCTATGTTATTCTTCGCCTAATCTTCAATCATCATCGTCTTCTTGCCGTTGTTCCATGTAACTTGGGGTCGGTGCAAATATATTCTCTTCTTCCGATTCGTCCTGTTAACTACACATCAACACTGAATCCCTTTTTTCTTAATATCTCTAAAGCCAAAGTCAAAATTCTTTATTTCAATTAGGCCATTAAGCGGCACTTTTGAACGTCAAAAATTTTAAAAGAAATAATAATAGATTCTACCGTCCATTCGGAAAAGTAGCTTGTTATGGAGATGAACGGACAAGAAACTCCACACTTACTCTATAAAAAAAAGGGTTTCACAACATTTACATACATATATATTGTGCCAGAAAGCGATTTATACAATTAAAGATTACCTTGAGGACAAAAAGGCTTGGGATTGAGCTGCTCCAATTAATTTTGTTTTTTTTATTATATTTTGCACCGTGAATTTTGTTATTTTCATTTTTTTTTGTTTTTCGTTTTCTTGCAATGACAAGAATATTTACTTTTTAAAGTATAATATTAAATTATTTTATTTTAATTATTGTGAATGTGAAGACTATGTGGATCATTCTTTTTTTTTGCTTTAATTTCAATTTATCTTAGTTTTTAATCATGGTCTGGCAGTTTGAGTAGTTTATGCGGCCTACCCGAATGTCCTTTCTTTGGTATTGTTCGTCGAATCGTTGAGCTCCTTAAATTCTGAGTTGAGCTGCTCGGTTATTGACAAATGCGTGCACTGACTGGACAGGCCCACTCAATCTGGCTGGTTCTTTCCTCAAAAGACCATTTCAGACATCAGTCTACATGGTCTTCACATGATCTAACCAAGATTTTGTCAGGACTTTAAAAGAGACTGTGACCTCTGAGTTTGTTTCGGCCTTTCTTCTCAGAGTAGTCAGATAGGAAATGCCGACCTCATCTAGTTTAAAACAAAAAATCAAACCGACTTCCAGAACAAAAAACTACAAAGCAAAAAATTACTTTCTTTTCCGAAGTCGGTGTCTTTTGTACCCATTTTTTTTCAGTTTTTCGACACCGACTTCGGAAAAGAAAGTTATTTTTTGCTTTGTAGTTTTTTGTTCTGGAAGTCGGTTTGATTTTTTGTTAAAAAGTTTTTTATTTTTCTCTTTTTAGTTTTGGTAGGTACCTCCAATTAACATGATTATCATTTACAGCCAAAGTAAATATCATTGCGATTCCAATAAGCCCAAACACGACTAGGATACATTGTTTTATATTAGAGTTCCAGTGCCTACCTTCCGGCTTCATCATCAGATCAGTTCGATGGTGCCATTTTCATCAGTACCATTTATTTATAAGTATTTGCTTCATTATAGTCGGTTTACTATTCGAGATATCTTATGCCCGTGACATATTTAGCATTTAGGAGTTCCAGTGGCCATCTGTGGCCTTCTTCATCAGTTCGAATCCACCAAATGGTACTTTCCGAGTGCAAATGATTGCATTGTTGATGAAAATACCAAAATCGCTATATGTTTGCCTATAATATTTGAGGAGTTCACTCGATTTCTCTAGGATTCCATCATCAGATCCTGACCTGATGATTATGGGACCAACTAGGAAGTATACCATTTCAAACAAAAGAAAAATTTTTGAAATCGGTCCAGGGGTCTTTGAGTAATCGGGGAACATACATTAAAAAAAAAAGATTCCGACGAATTGAGAACCTCCTCCTTTTTTTGAAGTCGGTTAAAAATATGTTCGGCATGTAAAATTACAAACCAACTTACAGAAATAAAATCATTTATCATTTATATTAATTCATATACGTGAGGACGACGCATCCAGACTAACACTACTATACTACGTATATGAATAAAGTATTACAAGCACTAACAGGTAAATTCATTAATTTGATAAATAGGAACATGGTTCTCACATACTTACCTACAAATATTCAACAACAACGGAACTGTATGTGAGTCAATTTCTTAAATAAAAAGAGAAGAAAGAAAAATAACAATACTATAATTTAAATTAATTTATATAATATACGTATAATTAACCAGTTTGATTTTGTCTACACTAAAGATTGTCCTATGGAGCAGGACCAGCATATTTCCAAGCATTCTTATCTTGAATATAATCATCTTATTTGTAATAAATATGCTTGTCTACAAAGTGTGCTTTTAAGAAAAGCTTTTCGCTACTCACTCAGTCCATCCTAATCGTCAATATCGATGATACAAAACTCAGAACGATTTGGCGCCTAACTTAGTTAAGCAAACACCCATTTCTAATGCAGCAGTCCATAGTGACACACACAAATGTGTCAGTCCAACGTTCGTTATTTAAAAAAAGTTAAAAACAAAAAAAGTGTTCCATACTTAAAAAAGTAAAAAGCTCAATGAGTGCATAAATAAAATCAGCCTTGACACAGCTACTGTAATACAGTGTTCCCGAATGCCAAGGTCAGCCAATGACCTCGACCGAATCAATAACTCATTACTTTTTTATTTCGTTTAACGTTTAAAAATAACGTGTTTTTTCGCGTTTCGCGCGCCCTCATCGCGCCGATTACGTATCGTCGCTGCTGTGTTGATGGCAATTGTGACGTCATGGCCCCGGGTTGTGACGTATTGCAGGTTACCTTAAACATTTTTGTGGATATTATCTTGCATACTGAAATTCACTGTAAGATACGTCGGAGAGAGCTTTGAAATGGTTACAGAAACATTATTATAGAAATGAAAACCAAATCTGTAATAGTTCAAGAATATGTAAGTAATAGATCGCTTCTTAGATACCTCTTTTGAACAAGTTAGATAAAAAAATACTTTGGCCCAGTGGCTTAGGACCTCACCTCGCGTCTTGAGGTTGTGGGTTCAAAACCGGGCAAATACCAATGTGACTTTTTCAAATTCATAAGTACTTTCTAAGTTTATCTTGTTCAATGACTGTATCAATGTTCGTGCCTTCTCTGTATGAGAAGAGACCTTTGAACTGCAATGGGGCAGTTACAGGCTGGTATATTATTTGGTTAACCCGCAACTGTAGTTAGGAAACAAGATAACATTAGATATAACTTTTTATGGTCATTACAGCCACTGGCCCATATTTTGCTTTCATCATCAGCCTTATAATGTTCCCACTGCTGGGACACAGGCTCCCTCTGTCAGAGAGGTAATAGGCCTTAATCCACCACGCAGGCCCAGTGCGGATTGGAGAATGTCACATGTCTTCGAATTTGTGGTTCTAGGACATGCCTGGGTTCGAACTCACGACCTATGGGTCGTAGGTCTTGACTACGGTCCTGACTTACCTACGTATCGTAGGCTACAACACGTAAGTTGGGGCAGTTACCACTGGACCACCACTGCTCTCATCTATTTTGCTTTAGTAAATACAATGCCTTGTGGTGTCGTGGTGGCAAGCGCTATAACTGAGGCACTGAAATATGGGTTCTGGGAGAATTTCGCAAGTTCGACTAGTGCAGCGTTTCGGTGGCGTTGGGTTTAAGTCCCACCTAAGGCGTTATAGTTGGGTTTTTTATATAGAAGGGACTTTAAAGGAATAGAACTTATTAGTACTTATAGAATCCCCTGCATAGGGGATCGTAGTGGAACATCGAGTGCTGTAGAATCCCCTGGGGGACTGATTTAGGGGATCCTAGTGGAACGAGTGTAACTGGCAGGCTTATTACGTATCTTGCAAGAAGACAACGATAGCGATTCTTGCACAATAATTGTTGCGCAATATTTTAAACATTTTGAAAGAGAGCAAAATGATTTTTTTTAAGTTTTTTTTTATTTAATCCACCCATACGTGTACCTCATACTTCTTCAAATTATAGGCAAAACAGTTATATTGAAATTTCAATGATTTATTCAAGGAATATGATTTAGATCCATTTTTTCAAGCAGCGGTAGGTTATATTGTTTGTTTCTGTTTTTAATAGTTTATTATTTTGCATCAGTCATATAATTGCAATCAAAGTATTTATATTGCTTCTTACTTTAATTAAAGCGGTGAGTTTTTTTTTTAATAACCTATAGTCTCGCGTTTGACCACTACCTCGCCTGATGTTAAGCGATGACGTGGTCTACGGTGAAGCTCGCTTGCCTAGAAGAACCCTATTCACTCTTGACTTAAAGACCCCTAGGTTGTAGCTATCAGGGAACAAAGACTCTGGAAGGGAATTCCAATCCGTAGATGTGCGCACAATGAAAGTATTAGCAAAACGCTTTGTGCGTTTCGGAGGGATGTCTACCATGTACCGATGGCGCATGGCCGTACGTCTTGTAGTCCGATCATGGAAAGGGCTAGGCGGATTCAAATTGTTTATTTTTGTTTTTATGCTCACACCATAAATTATTATTATAAGTCTATAGGTTCGTGAGGATTTGTACTTTCTGTTGACTATGGTATCCTTTTTTTCTCTGCATTTATGTAGCTGTAGCTGGAAGTCGTCCATGTACATACTTAAATAAATAAATAAAAACTTAAATACAAAAACTGACATAAAAAGGTGATACCGTTACGTAATAAGTCAATGAATATATTTAATCGCAGTATTATTTTCATCTGATCTGGGGAAAAAAATGAACGAAAGAATGAACTGTTAATTTCGCACGCTTTTAACCAGATCATTTGGGTAAATATTTTTTAATGGACATGAATTGTGGTCAATATTTATTTTTACTTTTTAAATAATGGTTGATTTTTTGTACATATATTGTACATGGTACTGGGTTTTTTATGGACTTCTTTTGAAATCAGCTTATAACAGAACTCTGGTCACGTGCAGTGCAGGGGCCTTACTATATGACGTCTTAAAGCCATCGTGGTTTCTGTGTGAGACAGAGACGGAACTATGTGGGACGAATAGCACTATCTCTGTTTCACTCCTTTTCACGGAATCATGATGGCATTGACACGTCATAGTACGGCCCCCGCAGCCTTATTGCGTAATGAATTCAGTAAGGCAAAGAGTATGGGAAATCAACCAATCACATGCGAGATGAAAGACGCGATCCGGATTTCCGTACATGTGATTGGTCGATTTTTAATACTCTTTACAATAAGGCTGTAGCAGCCTAATTGCGTAAATGAATTCGTCAAGGCAAAGGGTTTGGCCTCCATCAATTGACCAATCACATAGGCGGAAATCCACATCGTGTCTTTTAACTCGCATGTGATTTGTCGATTGATAGCGTCAAAACCCTTTGCCTTGCCGAATTCTCACTTCATCGATTACCATCAGATGAGATAGTGGTCAAAGGCGAGCCTATTAAATCATCCACAAAAAAGTTTCATACACTTGTAAATACATATGTAAGAAGTAATTGAATATAAGTTAAGAATAAAGATAAAGAGGCATAATTCCTGTGCTACGCAGATAGACTGACATTGCTAAAATAAAGGTTACCTGGCATCCGTTACAGAACCCTAAAAAAAATACAGACGAAGGGATGTTGTCCTATTTTGAACCTTACGCTATAAACCATAAGAATCCTAATGCCAAAACTAGAATGTTATATTTTCTTATGTTGACAGTTGACACACCGATCCTACCAACGATGACAAGGATAACAATTCAAGCAAATTGTCTTTTAATCATTTAGAATATCAGCAGTGATCACCAGGTAAATATTTCAGTATGCACCCCCAGTTGCTGAAAGATAATGTTTTGTTGATTTGAGAAAACACAGTTTTTCAGTCAAACCACCAAACAAGAGATCGGTTTGGCAGCAGATTAACAGTTTGTCAATAATCAGACTTTCAGAAACCGAGAGTTAGTGAATTAGTTCAAAACGAAAACATCGGAAGTGCTATCCCAGTAAGAACTTCGAAGGTCACCAAGAACCATTTAACAATATAATCAAATTGGAACTATGTAGTACTTACCAGAATATTTGCAATCCCCGATGTCGTATGTAAACAAAGGTAAACAACTAACTAAAATAAGACACTGTAATCAGACTATTGATATCCTTATACACGATATAATATTGCACAAATAAAAAAAAAATAAAAAAAAACTATTAAAAAAAATTGAGCACCAACATAAACTTATTTTTAAATAGATTCTTTTTTATAAGGAACTTATCACACTTCTTTTTCTTAATTTGAAAAAGAACAATCACACCAAGGCACTTATGTCGAACAATTTTGAATTTGAATTTCGAATGTGTCAGTTTGAATTTTGGCGGGAGAGCAGGGGTGGCGTGTGCCCGACCCGCTTTGTGCGACGGTCTACAAGGAACTCGTCTTGGGCTCAAAAGACGTTACGTCGGTCCCTATCGGACCCTACGAACTCCCCTTATTTGATCTTGATAAGTGTGTGTGCTCTTTAGTGGCCCTTTTGAATTAGAGTTTATTTTATTTGGACTTTTGGTGCGGTGGACGTTAAAGATGTTGGTGTTTTCTATGAATAAGCATGTAAAAATACTTGAAAAAGATGTGACAGTAAAGGCTTATTTTAATATTTTGCAAACTATAGTATTGCCTAGTTCTGTGGTGAAAATTTAAGTCTATGAGTAAGTAGGTAATCACACCGTAAAACAAAAGATTTAAAAATATTCCGACTAGTTTCAATGTTCTACCGCCTAGATTTTAAATACAAAACGTAGTAAATAATCTCGTTTTTATCAAACATTAATTTCAAAACCACACAGTTCAAAAATAAAAAGAGGCGACGGTCACAATTTCAACACATCACAATATTAAAAGCAACCAGTTAAAGTATGAAGTCTCATACAGAGCATTTGCTAATGTAAAATAGCATCTATAATTGAGGCGATAAAGTCTAAACGTCATTAGAGCTGTCAGCTGCTCGCATAAAAAAGGTCTATTTTGTTAGGGTGAGCTTTCTTCGCGATTACTACTGTTGTTCGTACACACATAAAAGACGACAATATGTTCAGAGATGAACTAGGCCAGTGACATAGTTTCTTAGTAAAGTTTAATTTCTTATAGTAGTTTCTTGGCCGAATTCTTTCGGATGTTTTATCACAAATATGGAAACAATTCTACTGTGGGTCCATGGCGAGTTTTTCAAGTGTGTATGGTCAAATCTGAAACTACGAGGAATAGCAAAATAATTAAAGGAGTTTTAGGTAAAAACTTTTTTTTGATAAAAACTAAAAAAGCATAATTGTTTTTTTTTTTAATTGTATGTTTCTGGCCAGGAATCGAACCCGATGACTTAGAAAACAAAACACGCTGTATTTATTTATTTATTATATACTTTATTGTACGCCACAAAAAAACATACAGGACTAACGTTCAAATATACAAGTGTACAATGGGAAGTCTTATCGCAATAGGCAATCTCTTACAGACAACCTTTGGATGGACTGAATGATAGGAGAAGAATTTAGGGCTGTCAGTGTACAAAATATCAAAAATAATATTACTTAGACTTAATAACATACAATACATACATACAATATTACTTAATATACTAATAAATATCAAATATATAACAGAGAAAGGAGAAGAATAAAAATTATAGTGAAAGATAATGCTCCTTCACCATTTTCTTGAACGTTGGCAGTGTTTGAGCACGTCTCACTTCAATAGGTAATACATTCCACAACCGAGCTGCTTGAATCGTGAAAGATTTGTCAAAGAAGGAAGTGGAACGCATACGAATACTTAATTTTAGATTTTCCGATGATCTCAAGGACCATGGACCATGTATTCACACGATCCAATACTTAGTGTCGCTAATCAGGATAAAAATCTGGAAAGTAATGATATACATACGCAAACGGGCATCCTCCTTTTGGCATAACGTTTTAAGGCATAATAGCATAATAATACTTTGGCATAATACAAAGGTTATCAATATAAAAAAAAAATATTTTGTTAATTGTAAGCGCAAGTCGTATTAATTTTGTAAAATGATTTTGTATTATGTGGAAAATGTCGCTGGGTGCACATTTGTTTTTCTTCTTGCTTAAGTTTTATGTACTGCACTGACACTGACTACACACTACTCGTTTGTTTTCCCAAATAAATAAGCTAAAAAAAATAAAATTACTGTCATTTGGTCTAATTATTTTGGCATAATTTGGAGTTGCATAAATTGTTTATGCAACTCCAAATTATGCCAAAATAATTTTAATACAGCATAATATTTTTTGAATCTGAAAAATAAAAAAATTTGGTGTTATGTACTTAGATTTGTAGTCACTTAGATAGTGCAGGTACGGCGGATGTGGCCCTTGGAGTTGGGCCTCCCTTGAGCCGCGAACATGTTTGTTTTAATAATGATATGAGTTACATCGTAAATGTACATTATAGTACAAGTGTGTAATGTTGGTGATTACCGCTGAGGCGCCATTAAGACCCGAGCCGTTAGGTGAGGGTCTTAAGAGAGCCGAGGACGGTAATCATCAATACACTCGTGTATCATACGACGTTTTTCAACACACTTGTGAAGAAAATAATACTAAAAATCATTTCCAACAATGAAAACGAGTTGTTATATTTTTTTCGCAATGGCGGGCAAAATTAATAATTGTTTCTATGCGCGCGCATCTAACAATGGCGATCGGCCATAGACTGAAAATAATGAGGTTTATTTTATTTGGCTTTTCGCGGATAGCTTTTGAGCCACGTTCAAAGTGGGAAATTTCAGTTTTTTTTTATTACAGAGAAAAACAAAAGTTATATTTCAGTGAAAGTTTTATTTATTAAACACGTACAAGTTGAAATTATCTATTTAAATACGAAGTTGCATGAAATGTGTTGCATTTGTACTCAATAGTACGATCTTTTTTGTATCGAAACTTTTTTAAGAACAAAGCAACTCAACCAATAAATAAAAAAAAAAACTCTTTATCTCACTTGTGAATAATAGCAATGAAAAAGTCACAGTTTGATTACAAGTGTCATTATGTGCCTAATTGCGGTGAAATTGGAGCCACTTTATGAGCAAGTGTGTTGAAAATATTACGGGTTTATAACGTGTAAGTATCATTATGCGTTTATAAAACTATGCTTCATTATTATTATGCCTATAGTATGGCAAAACATTTATGCCTAATGATAATTATGCTGAATTTCGTTATGCCAATGTAAATTATGGCTATGTATGTTATTCTTATCATTATTAAACCACGAAAAACTAAAGGAAATACCAATTTTTTACAAAATACTTTTTTCTTCTTACTAGGTGTGTGAGAAACGAAAATAAGTCATGCAAGCGTAGCAGCTGCAACGCTGTTTGCAAACAGTAGATGTCAAAAGCTCCCAAATCCAGTCTCACATACGTTCTATATTTCGTTTCATTCATTTAGATAGAAGGCGCACTATATTCTCTGTGTCAGTCTAAACTTGGGCATAAAAAAGGAACACTCCTAAGTTCGTCTCTGTATTAGGAAGTATTGCACGGTGACTTATTTTTAACGGTCGTACGTGGCGCGCGCCCTTGTGTGCGGGATGGTAAACTGCGGCCCGCGGATTTAGTTTGATATATTTATGAGAACTTCGTCCACAAAAAACAGCTTTGATTCGAATTCTTAATTCTTTATTGTACTTCAAGACAATACAGCAATAGAACAACGCGTAGTTTGTACCAGTGGTGTCTCATCCCATAAAAATAAACTGACCTGACGTACTGTACTGATTATACTGATTATTTAATTTATCTAACGATTTCGATTGAGTATTAGATGGTGATCTATCTATCGCCGTGGAACGGAACCGGACGCGATCGATTTACAAAAAATAATCGTATAATCAGATGAAAAACGCTAGTTATGTGGCATGGCTTCTTTGTATGGGATGAGGCATCTGTATGCGAGTATTATATTATCTGTGGTTGTACACAAATAATGTAATAAAGGCCTCATCCCAATGCCACCTCATTTCAATACTTATTTAAAAGCAGTTAATGGCTAAAAGCGCCTTTTTAATTTAGGTAACTAGATGCTGGTACCGCATTATCACTGACTAAAACATTTAACTAAAAAAGACGTATCTAGCTAGAAACGTCTTTTCTTTGCAGTATCACGTACTTTATTATATTTTTATTATTAAAAATAAAAATAAAATATGATTTATTTAATACATAAACTTTATTTTATGAAAATCCACATATATATAACGTTAGATCTAACTTTAATCCACACTTTTGCCCTACATAAATAATAATATCTCCTTTTCTTTTCGTGCAGCGAATTTTTTTGTTTATTATAAATAAATCATTTTTGTCTCCATTATCAGAAACGTAGTTTTTCGTTATGACGGCAGAATAGTGAAACGATAAAAAATCGGCAGCCAAAGTAGGTATCTAGAAATAATAGAAACGAAAAATAATATAATATTATTTAATAATATCTCTTTTCTTATAGACCTACAAAAGCTAGGTGTAAAAGCTAGAAACAAAGGCAATAATAACTATTTCTAATATTCAATTCCCGGGTTAGTCCAAATAAATAGCGGCCCCTGAGTTGACTTTACCTGTCCTCCGTACGTTATGGTCGAGCGTTATGCTCCTTCGAAATTCAAAAACAAGTGCTCGAGTGAGACCGAGCTAACGTATTTATGCATTTTTTATTAGGATACTAAAGAAAATAAATAAAATGTTGAGAAAGTGTCTAATTTGTGGCAATTTTTAGAAAACGTATGGAATGTTTATATATAACCAGCTGCCCTCGCGGCTACACTTAGAGTTATTATAGATTTTGTGATTTTCGATCTACTTCTTCGTGATTCTGATTGCCTGGTAGTTCGAGAGCCTTTACATGATTCCATCCCCGGATATACTTCATTTCTTTATCTTTCTTCTTCTTCTTCTTTTCGAGTAGATGGGAAACTCTTTATAACTTTTGGGCCCAGTAGGTCGCCACTCCGATTGCGGCGTCATTGGCGAGCATAAGGTCCTCCAAAGTGCAGGTGTATGGGCACTTGGGACACTCCAGCATGTGTGCCATATCTTGCAAAGGGGCACAGCACTCACACTGGGTATCAGACGGGTCTATAAAACCCCATTTTGCTAAATTGTGTTTGCAGCGGCCTACTTGGGTGCGCAAACGATTGAGTGCTTTCCATATAGGACACTGCAGTTCACGTCCAGGTGGCAGGCGTTCCTGGGGTTTCAAGAAGTCGGGAGGTGGTAGGTGAGCTTCTCTCCACAATCTGCCCCTCACTATAGGCGATGGGTCTTGGATTGCCCTTGTGCATCGAAGAAAACTCTTCCGGCTCTTAATTCTACTGTTATCTTTCTTATAACATTAATACTTATGATTCCGGCCCCGATTTTTCTTTCTTTATTTCAGTGTTCTGGTCTCCTAGTCAGTTGCGGAAAATATAACTGAGACTGAGACTTAGAGTAAATAAAAATGACCGTACAAATTTTCATCCCCTATTTGACCCCTTCAGGGGACGCATTTCGATAAATCCTTTATTAAACTACACCTACAGTATAAAATCAATATCCTCTCAAAATTTCAAATTTCATCATTAGCGGTTTAGGCTGGGCGTTGACGTCAGTCGCGTGCCTTTCATACATAGATTTTTAGTCCAAATTATAGTTAAGACATAAGAGACTCTAGAAAAATGACATTCTACCAACGAAAGCATCGCGATAGCGATTGTTTAAATGTTATAAATTTATGGGACAGCCAGAGCTGAAAAAAAAAATTCACCTGATCAATCCTTCACGTATTGGCATTCCGACAATCGCCATCGCTGATAGAAGCCTAGAGCCTCGGCAATATGGAGTTAGAATAAATGACGTCGAAGTAGACCTAAGTTCCATATTTGTTACCTGACTACGGCGAAGCCAAAAGGAAGGGTTATGGTTTTAGCAGTCTATGTTTGTATTTACGTATGTTCCTCTGTAGCGCCTAAAATATTCATCCGATTTTGATGAATAAGGTGTCAATCGATTCTTTATTATGGTCCGGGTAAGAAAAGCTAAAAACAATCTTATTCGGGTTACATTTGTTATTAAACTTTTAGCTTGTTTTAATCCAAGATTAGACTAAACAATGCAAAAAAGCTCGACTTTCATCTACGATGACTAGGAAACAACTATTTTTCTTAGGATCTTTTTACACTGTATTAAATACTTACACGTTTAGTTTTTTTCAAAGCCCGTTAACGTTAAAAACGAATAAATTCAAACACACAAACCACCTGGTCAAACGAAAGCATATCGCGCGTCATAAAACACAGAACTCGTGCCTGCCACACGAACGGATGTCTCCAATTTTCATAAATGTGCCAGTAGTCCACAATTATTACAAACCATAATAACCTTAGTTTCCTAACTTTAAGGGTGATACTCCCTTGGCCGTGCGGGCACGCGCCGTCTGCATACCGCTCAAGAAAGCAACAGGATGTATCGAAGAAGGGTGATTCCAAGACGTTACCATTCCACACATCCGTTCCAACCTTAACTGCGTTGATTTAAGGGTGATTTTCCCGTGGCAGTGTTGGCACGCGTCTTCATACTGCTCAAGGAACCAAGACGTTGGAGTAATAATATGAAGTAAGCAAGCGTTACGGACGACAGATGGTCTTTTCTTTGGTCTAATGATTAGGGTTTTAGTCTATGGAACTGGTTTGGCCATAAGGTTCGATACTATCTTGTAATACTTAATAAGTTAGGCGGGATATATAACCAGAGTTTGAGGTGTTAATTATATTTAGTCCGTCAGTGAGATTATCAAATAATATTGGACACGTATTTTGTGCTTTATCAAATCAATAAAAATTGACAAAGATAAAACGCATCAAAGCTCAGGAGTGCGAGCTTGTGACGTCACTATGTCAGTATAAAACGCAACGCATTATATCGTCGTCACTTTAGGATTACATGTCAAAAGAAAACAAAAAATCAAAAAACCTGACTGCTTAAAAAGCGAACTAAAAAGACGTAAACAAGAAGAAAAGCATGCTGTGCAGTCGGAGGATACGTATTCGCGAGCTGGCTGACCAAAACCAGATGTATGCTCCGACTGCGCAGCATGATTTTCTTTTTGTTTACGTCTTTTTAGTTCGCTTTTTAAGCAGTCGGGTTTTTTGATTTTTTGAATTAACTTTTTTTATTTATAACTTTTTAGTTATTTTATTTTAGATTTAGGTACATTTTAACATATAAGTGTTATATATTTTTGAAATCACCTCCTAAAATCCTTTATTTTGATACCCCATACGAAGGGTTTGAAAGAAAAAAAAAATTGTCCCCTACAAAATGGCGCCCAAAATCCGCCATTTTCTTTGTTTCAATTTTAGTGTAGCCAGTGACACTCGCAGGGTTAAGCCGAATCGATTGACGTAAGAATCATCAAAATCGGCCAACGCGTTTAGTCTCTAGAACGCCACATAGGAACAAACATACATACTTACATACATACATAGACTGATAAACACATTACCCTCCTTCGGCAGTCGGGTAAAAATACGTGTCCAATATTTTTTATTAATCTACCTGACGGACAAAAACTAATTTTCTGTTAACTACCCTATTGTTGGTGTTTCGCTTGTTAAGGTGATATATACGCCACAATGTAACGCAGTACTGGCCGTGCGCCCGCTCGATGCCAAAATATCTAAATTGAACCTCCTTTTGAACAGTTTTGTTTGCAAAATATTATTTGATTTACATATGCTATGTTAGGTATGAAGAAATGCCAGCCATCAATTTTTCTGTATAAAAATATTTTTAAACATCCAAGTCGTTTTGGAGGAGTTTCGAAAAGTTGCGAAAAAATATTGTGTTGTTAATTATTTTTTTAAAGCAAAACTATTAGTTACACGAAAAAACCTTGTGTTCAAAATTATGTACACGAATCAATAATAAATATATATTTTTTTCAAACCTTTTAACCTAGCTGTTACTGAGGAGTATGCTTTAGAAATTTACCGTTTTACGGCACTAAAGCGTATGTAGGCCCTTAAGTTTTAATCCCTTGTAGTGGGTTAACTAAATTCAGTCTCCGGGTTCCCACTGCTGGGACACAGGTCTTATCTCTGTGAGAGGGAATGGGCCGTAATCGACCACGCAGGCCCAGTGCGAGTCACATGTATCGGAATTTTGGAAAAGCAAAAATACCAGTTAGACAAAAAACTTTTAACAAAAGGATTAAACCGACTTACAACACAAAACACTGCAAAGCGAAAAATAACTTTCTTTTCCGGTACCTATTTTTTTTTTCTCGTTTTTGACATCAACTGCCGAAAAGAAAGTTATTCTTCGCTTTGCAGTGTTTTGTTTTGGAAATCGGTTTAAATTTTTTGTTAAAAAGTTTTTTATTTTCTCTTTTTTTGTGTTGGGACTTTATATAACCATAAAAAATCATTAATAGCTAAATGGCTTCTCATAAAAATTCTAACAAACCTAAACACGACTGGGATACATTGTTTTATTACGGAGTTCCGGTGCTTACCTTCCGGCTCCATCATTAGATCGTTTCGATGGTAACATTTTCATTAGACTTATACCTAAAACATACTTCTCATTGAAAAGTTCCAGTGGCCACCACTGGTCTTCCTCATCAGTTCCACTTCACCAAATGATACTTTCGAAATGCAAATGCTTGCCATATTGATGAAAATATCAAAATCGCTACATGTATGCCTATCAAATTCACCACTTACACAGACATAGGCTCACTCACTCACACATACTCTTACACTCAAATTCATTTACACACCGGCACACAATTGTAATACTTACCACCGTTGCGATATACACCCTGGCTGCAGCTATACCTACATGACTAACCGCCCTGTATGGCCTAATCACTGTCTCCTAAGATACAGGACTACTTAGTTTAGGAGACAGGGTTACATGATCAGTGTAGATTTATGTAGATATATATGCTATTTTTAACCGACTTCGCAAAAAGGAGAAGGTTTTCAATTCGGCTGTATTTTTTTGTTTTTTTATGTGTGTTACCTCAGAACTTCTTACTGGGTGGACCGATTTTGATGAATCTTTTTTCATTTTAAAGCTGGTGCTTGTCATGTGGTCCCATTTAAATTTCATCAAGATCTGATGAAGAACTTCGGAGATATACTTCAGAACTCTTCAATAAATGACGGCATATCACTCGGGATAGCTGCAATCGGATGTCTGTTTATTGTTTACATCATTTCATAACATAACATCACTTTAGCACGTTCTAAAGGGGTACGCAGGTGTGAACAGTTCATCCTGTTATACTCTAATTCCACCGTTTTTGTTTAAGTTGCATGTTTTTGGGTTAATCTATTCTGGCTTCACTTTGGAGAAATGGTCCATTATGTACCACAACTAAAAAGTGAAAAATAAAAAACTTTTTAACAATAAATTTAGTATAATAGTGTTTTTATTTTGAAGTCGGTTGTATTTTTTGTTAAAAGTTTTGTACATTCTGCTCTTGTGTATCATGAATCTTGTGTGTATCATAATAAAGATTATTAAATTTAAGGACTTTTCTCGATTTCCATGGGATCATCAGATCCTGATTTTGTGACAATGGGACCACCTCGAGAGTACCCTGAAAAAACCATCATGAAGTCGAAGATAGAACCTGCTCCTTTTTGGAAAATCGGTTAAAAATCAATATCATTTGATATGTGAGAAATAAGAGGAATAATCCGTAGATGAAATCGAGCTGCATGTTGTCGATGAAAATGTGTCCGAAACGAGATTTGACGTTGATCTAGTAGTCCCCAACGGTATCGCTGAGATCCTGGGTATGTTTTCCGGACCCGACAATTAAGGTTCATCTAGACGACGGCACGAACTATTTTGTGCGCGAGGTTAAAAAAAAAAAAGGTTTTGTGCGTTAGGTTATCTCATACGACAACACGTGCTTATAATATAGATGCTGTTATGAGCAGTAAGTTTAGTAGTAAAGTTCGCGTACGAATTAGCACTTTTGCAAATTTGTATCGAAATGGATGATGATTTAGGGCGAAAACGAGCGCGCGACTTTTTATAAACAGACCTTTGGGAGTCTAGATATCATGAAAAAACTACTAAATGTATATTCTCAAAATAAAATTATTTGCATTGTTGAATTACTAATCTATTCCTGTATGGAGGCCGTTTTGCTAATTTCCTTCTTTTTATGGTGTTTATTTCCGCCCAAAGATGCGTTAAAATTAGTGTTGAAACGTGGAACTTTCGACGCTCATAACTTTCAAATATATATATTTTTTACTTTTTTGTTTCCATACAGAGCAAGATAATGATGAGACAAATTGATATATATTTTTTATTTTGAACGTACATCGTCAAACAGTAGGGTAATCGCTAGAATACGTTCGTATGGAAGAATTTTCGACTAGTGTAACCTTAAGGAAGTGTGCGTGTGATTGAGACTCGCCATATATTTAAATCACACCCATTAAAACCTTTATTAACGACATTATTAAGTACTAATTCAACAAAACACTGACATTAACTATTCCCCAATTTGTCAAACACGATCTTGTAGCCAACTCACTAAGTTAGTTAAGGCCAAGTTCCGAAGTGCTGAACGGACTCAGTTGAGATTTGCCACTTAAGTGATTTGTCCCGATACCCAACTTGCGAATTCGAGTAATTTGTCGCTCACTATCGTACTTAGTCGAGACGAGTTTGTCTTGCTAAGTTTCTGGTTGAGAAGAATAAAATTAGTATTTCACAAGTCGAACGTCCGATGGCAATTCCTGTCTGCAAAGATGATTTCATACACGGGTGAATTTTTGAAAAGCCTTCTTCATAAAGATAGCTTGTAAAAAGTTTAATGTTTCGTGTGGAAATATAACTAATATCCAACCAAGACTTTGCCCATTTCTCTCAATGCAAGATCAAGTTTCCTATTCCATTGTTGGTTTGCCTCTTTGAGGCCATATAACGACTTTGTTAAGAGTAAATTCGGGCAGAGAGCTCCTACTGAAAATCCTAAGTGAAAAGTCATAATTCGAGATTTGGCTCTCGCCTATTTCCTCCTCTAGTATTGTAAAATTTAAAAGATATGCCATAATTTGTAATTACAATCGGGGCAACTATACCTCTGAGAAGGACGGATGCAGAGATATAAAATTGAAACCAATTACAGTGTATAATTATTCATTCACACTGAAATATTGTAACGTAACGTTAGGCTCAGTCGAGCTAACGTTAGCTACGTTAATAAAATTAAGAGAAATTAAAAACTAAAAAAGGATATAGATAATAAAACAAAGATCCAGGAAACCAGGCAGCAGGTCGGGCAGGCAGACGTGGCACACACAAGATAGATTTTAAGGTTTAAAGAGTTTTTAGAATAGAAATTACACTTGGTATTATAGTATTCAGTAGGCAACTGGCAACCTTCGGCGTTCAGTCCAGATTCAAAACTAAAATGCTGACCCCCATTTTTTTCCTCGTTCTGCCATCCCTTCTAAATTTCAAATTCAAATGTAAATTAAGAAATCAAGACCAGACCGAATAACGAACGGTTCACAAATGAGGGGCAGTCTATCGCTGCCCTTATAAAAATATACAACTAGCTTAAGGAAGGTCTAGGTATTCCATGGTACCTATGTTATGTCTATGGCTTAAGAAAATAAAATAGACAGACAGACGTCATAACAGATGAAAATGTCACAGTATAAAATATTCCAAGATTTCACAAATTAGCAATATAATTTAAGTTGTAGATATTAAACAATCAGAGATAACTAAAAATATGTTTTTCAGGTGTTAAACAGTATCAAAGAATATATAAAAAATGAGTCACATGAGTTGATACAATATCAAAGGATATGAAGGTATGGTTTGTATAGTGTTAGTAAAGCGTAAGTAGACTGAACGATGAGGAATGAAGACCACAATATATAGCTGTTGTTTTCGTTGATATAGCTACCTTCTGCATTAACTACCTACATTGTAACTGAATGTGTCACATGCATCAGTTATTGTAGTTAAAACCTAGTTAGACTGACCTAGTTTCAAATCTTTTTCACAATAAAATAAACAATGGTTACAAAGACAAAACACTAAAAAGTGCAAAATTACTTTCTTTTCGGCAGTCACGCGGTGTCTCCGCCGTGCCTCTTATTTGTATCGTTTTACGACACCGACTTCGGAAAAGAAAGTAATTTTTCGGTTCGTAGTGATTTTTTTGGAAGTCGATTTAAAAGTGCAAAATAACTTTCTTTTCGGCAGTCACGCGGTGCCTCCGCCGTGCCTCTTGTTTGTATCGTTTTACGACACCGACTTCGGTTCGTAGTGATTTTTTTGGCAGTCGATTTAACTTTTTTGTAAAAAGGTTTTATTTTTCCCTTTTTAGTTTTGGTACCTCAAATTACAGTGAAAATCATTTATAGCCAAAGAATCGACTAGGATATATTGTTTTATTTCGGAGTAACAGCAGTGCCTTCCTACTTTCCGGCATCATCATATGTTCCTGACGTCACATCGTGCCAAACCCCTGCTGCTGCGGCTGCCTCCCGCCACCTCCACTCGCTCGCCGTCACCCTGCACGTGCGCACACCACACATCGGTTGTATGAAATCAGTACCAAAAAATATAGTCATACTTATAATTGAAGTCGTTTTATTTTTAAGTCAAGACCACCAGCAGCACACCTGGAGCTTGATACTCAACACCATCAGATCAGTTTGTGTTTGTTTTTTCAGATAAGTGTATGCTTCATCATAGTCGGTTAACTATTCAAGATATCTTATATCTGTGACATACTTATCATAAAGAGAGTTCCAATGGCCATTCTTCGTTCCACAGCAGCACACCTGGAGCTTGATACTCAACATATGGTCCTTCAAGCCGGATGGGCCTTATTTAATCTTGAACAAATTCAACATGAATCTTGTAAATCGTTACGGAACAAGACTGTCGTCACAACAATAAAAAATCTTAACGAACACAACAAAACTAAAACAAACGTCGTATTACCCTGTTCAGAAATTAATCAGTTTCACATTTTATTATCCACAGCCTTGGCAAAGGTGACAGACGTCAATGGAGAGCTTCATACTGCCAGAATACTGTTGGACAATGGCAGCACCTCCAACTTCCTCACCCAAGAGATTTGTGAGAAACTCGGCCTGGTAAAACGCAGCACTAGCTCCACCGTCTCAGGTATAAACGGGCAAGTTTCCAGTACCTCAGAAAACTGCTGCCTTAATTTGCGGTCTTATGCTTTATGCTTACTTTCGCCTAATAGTCGCTCTATCAGGCGAAAGCAAGCTGTTTTGTAAAGATCACACAATCGCTGCCTGGCTCTTATGTAGATAAAACGTATATTATCGTCCCGCCAGGTATTCAATTAGCAGATCCATCATTCAATGTGCCTACTGCTATCGATATTTTAGTAGCTGAGGTATTCTGGTATGTCTCAGGTTCCGATATTATTAATGTAGGTAATATTCAGCCTAGAAAACAATCATCTAAACTAGGTTGGCTTATTTCGGGCCGCGTCAGTCGGTTTCGCCTTCGTACACAACCTTCTGTTTGTCACTTTATTTCACACGAGGAGTCAGATCAGATGACTCGATTCTGGGAACTTGAAACGGTATCGTCTGCAAAATTTTTCTCTTCAGAAGAAAAGGCTTGTGAAAACTATTTCAAGAGACCACACGTCGGGATACGCATGGTCAATTAGTTGTCACCATACCATTGAACGACTCGCTCGAGTGATTAGGTGACTCTTACGCGATGGTTAAGCGTCGTTGCCTCTCCCTAGAGCGTAGATTTGAGCAGGACGCAGATACTTGCAATTCATGCAAGAATATATTGACCTTCATCACATGACAGAACATTCAAAAACAAATCATTCAGAAAATAATTATTTTATGCCTTATCATGGTGTTGTGCGACCGTACAGGAGGATCTGCTATCCATCTTCTTGAGATACAGGCAACACAAGTTTGTTGTAACGGGTGACATTGAAAAAATGTATAGAGCTATTTTAGTTGAGGCATCTCAGCGCCCGTTACAACAAATTCTTTTCAAATGCAATTCCTCAGACCTTTTAAAGACCTATGCACTGAATACAGTAACATACGGTACAGCTTTAGCCCCGTATTTGGCCATAAAATGCCTTATAGTTTCACTTGCAGAACAATGGTCAGACCCAGAAGTTAGTCAGTCCATTAGACGTAATTTTTACGTAGATGACTATTTGAGTGGTAGCGATTTTATTGAGTCAGTCATAAATTTATGTCACGGGGTAGTGAATACTCTTGAGTCCGCCAAGTTTCACCTTAGAAAGTGGCAATCAAATAGTCCGAAGATATTAGAGGCAATAACTAATATATAACCAGAAAATCAAGATAAAAAAATAAACCTAAATGAAACAGCAATACACTTGGGCTATATGATAGATTATTCTTTTCTATAGATTTAAAACCTACTTCAAAAATTATAAAGCGTAATATTTTATCTTTAATACGTCAGGTATGGGCCTGACGGGCTGGCCCCTATTGGCCTAGTCGGGACTTGCATAGTACAGGCTAAACTAATGTTACAGCAGCTGTGGATACTTAAATGTAACTGGGATGATGAAGAAATAAAATCACATCTCCAAGAGTTAATACAGTCACTTCCCGCTCTTCACTCTGTTCACATCCCTCGTTGAGTATCTTGTAGCAATGCTTTTTTGGTGGAGCTACACACTTTTACAGACGCTTCTGAACGCGCCTATGGTGCGTGTATTTATGTCAATGTTAAGCATCCTATCCTTTTATGTAACAAATATCACTTGACGAAAATTATCTTCGAAAGAGAGCACAAAACACTCTTTCACGCAGGGTCACAATTACTTTTAGTACACATTAAACTCACCTACTGGTCTTTAGCAGGCAGAAACCTAGCTAAGCATGTGAAGCTCAGTCTATTCAGGTCATCACGGGCAACCTACCGAGCGATAGGACTCATCTAGAATACCCTTTTTTTTGAATACAGGGCTTGATTATGCCGGGCCAGTGCTGATAGCCGATCGTAAGGGCAGAGGATGTAAGCTACTAAAGTCATACATTTGTGTTTTTGTGTGCTTTGCAGTCAGAGCCGTCCATCTAGAGCTGGTTTCCGACCTCACCAAGGAAGCTTTTTTTACGGCCTTAAGCCGATTTATTAGTCGTCGGGGCAAGCCTCAACGCGTGTATTCCGACAACGGCACTACATATTTTGTGGGAGCTTTAAAAGAGCTTTCACGCTTCTTAAAGGTTTCATCAAGTACCATAGAGTCAGATCTTGCAACCAAAGACATTGAATTTCAATTTATACCTGCCTACAACCCACATTTTGGTGGGATTTGGGAAAGTGCAGTAAAGTCCACCAAACGTATTGCGTAGAGTCATGAGCCTAACTCATGAAGAGCTCTCAACATGTCTGATTCAGATAAAGGCTATTTTAAATTCCAGACCATTAACACCTCTATCCACTGATCCATCAGATCTTTCTTATCATCATCCTTCACACTTCCACATCGGACGATCACTCGCGTCAGTCCTTCGTCCTCAGATCACCGACGTCAATATCCAGCGGCTACAGCGCTTCGATCGTATAGAGAAACTACGACAACATTTCCCCTCGGACCACGAAAGTGTTTAGACGTGCATTACGTACAAGATATTTTTTCTTAAATATTTATTCCAAATTAATAGTTATTTCAAAATTAAATGTTAAATATATTTCGCAAAAGTACTAGGTGCGCATAAAGTTTGAAGAGAACGCGAAACGCAGAGTACTGGAGTAAACAAGCCGGCAACAGTAAAGACGGAGATAGAAGGCGGAGCCTGCTGCGCGTAAGCCGTGCGTGCGCCATCCTTGTCGGCTGCCACAACTCAAGAGCGATAGCGATTAGCGAGTAACTTATTTATATTTATGTTTACTTTGCTTTGTCTTGTTTTTGTAGTTCTGATTATACAAATTAGCAAGTTAGGGTAACATGCCTAAGGGAACACCCAAAACTCCTCCGAATCAGTTCTCATCGCGTTCGGAGTCTGATATCCGGAAGCTGCATGCAGACGAAGACTCGGAAGGGAAAATCACCCAGAGGGCCAAACGCAGATGCCTTTCAGATGAAATCACCGGTGATGAACTGGATATTTTTAAAAACGATATCAAGAAGATGATCACTGAGATGATGTGTACTCAGAGCACCCGATTGGACAAATTGGAAGGACATATTAAAGACATAAAAAAACACTACACGGAAATTAAGGTCACAAATAACGATCTCGAAAAGGCAATGACAGCGGTCTCTGATCAATTACAGTCACTCGAAAACAAAATTACGGGACTAGAAAATCTACGTGGCTCCATGGCAAACCAGCTAGCTACGATAGAAAACAAGTTGGAAGTTCTCGACCACAATCTTATCAAGACCTCTATAGAATTACGCAATGTACCTAAAAGGCAGAATGAGACCAAAACAATGCTGTATGAAACTATAACGCACCTATCAGCACATATAGGCCTTGATACAGAATCTGCTAATATCCGTGATATTGTAAGACTACCCTCAAAAAAGGAAAACTTAACATCGAGTTTATCAGTCGAGTTCTGTAATACGCTGACGAAAACGAAGTTTCTTGCTGCTGTTAAAGACTATAATAAACGCAATCCCAAGGACAAGATAAAATCAACCCATCTGAACATAAAATCTGCACAGGAAATACCTATTTACATCACCGAGCTTTTAACAGCGAATACTAAAAGGTTATTTTACCTTACTAGAAACCACGCTAAGCAACACCAGTATAACTATTGTTGGACGTCGAATGGAAGAGTTATGCTAAAAAAGGATCCTGATAGCCAGGCTATCTTGATAAAAAGCGAAGAACAACTGAAGCAGCTGGCGACAATCATCAAAGCATGACTACTTGCATTTAAGTATACCCTGCTATATCATACGTATTATTTGATTATCCTTACGATTTTTTTGAACTTATATGTTAAAATACTAAATACAAACACAAACAAAACTCACACACTTAACTATTACTATCAACACAACATACTCTCATACATTAATAACTCAACACCAAAATATTACATATTCACCATGGTACCCTTTACATATGCTTGCGTTCATCCCTATTATTCCTTACTTAGCTACTTCAATATCATAAAAAATATGTTTTTAAATTTAGTACTCCCAATCATAAGCTTCCCACACACGTCCCTAAAACAAATACCACCCTATTTTCTCGTAACCATCAAACAACTTTTACCTTACTGCAAAAATGCATAATACCATAAACAATTTAATTGACAACATCGACGAACTATCTGTATCAACTACCTATACATGCGCACCTGAAGAAACACTCTCCATTGTGAAGTGTCCTAAAAACTTCATTAAGATCCTGACACAAAACATTCGCTCTATAAACCGTAACTTCCTAAACTTGCAAACGCTTCTGCACCGAATACCTTTCGATTGCGATTTGGTTGTTTTAACTGAATGCTGGTTACCTTGTTCTAGCAATAGCACTATCCCGATTCTCAATAATTACTCCGCGTTCATGACAACCAAACATATAAATCAGAGTGATGGTGTAGTGGTGTATTCGAAGTCGGACATGTCTGTTACATGCGAAGAACCAGATTTCCACCGAACTGCATCGGGTCTTATTATAAAAATTAACTTTGACTTGGCGATAATCTGTATTTATCGATCGCCGTCAATAGACAATATAAACAGCTTTCTCTCAGTTCTTAACGACATTCTTCCGTCGCTACATAGATTTAAATCGGTAGTTATAACTGGTGACCTGAACGTGGACATTAAACCTACCACATCTGACATGCGCTCCCACGATTACCTAAATTGCCTCGCTTTTCACGGTTATCTTCCTGCTCACACCTTACCGACCAGGGATGGCAACTGTTTGGACCACACGTTCCTCAAAACAATTTCCCCCACGCACACATTTGTCTTAAGTTCCACAATAACTGATCACTCCTCCTCCTTACTTTGCATTCACGATAAATGTCTACGAACGGTCACAAACTATCTTGTAACAAAAATAGACTATGAAGGACTTGACAAATCAATTTCAAAACTGGACTTCACTCCTATTTTCAGTATAAAAGACGCAATTATATAGCTACCGATAGATTACTGAACTTAATGACTGTATCCATTTTTGAAAATACCACAGTTAAAAAAGTTTCATCTAAAAATAGAATCCTCAAACCGTGGATCACGCCTGGTTTGTTACGGTGCATAAGAAACAGGGATGCTCTACATAAGAAAGTTAAAAATTGCCCAGGAAATGAAATTCTAAAAATGACTTATCTTCGATACAGAAATTTTTGTATTAGTGTTTTAAAGAAAGCAAAGAAAACATATGATACAGAGGAACTAAATAAAGCTAGTAAAAATCCAAAAACACTATGGGACACTATTAAACGGGTAACTAACACTACTAAAACTAAGAATACATCTGCTCAATTACTAACTTTGTCATCTACACCTATTGAGTCTTGCAACACTATTAACTCATACTTCGTAAACATTGGTGAGAGGCTTGCAAATGATATAATTCACACCAGTACTACACAGCCATTGACAGTCACTCAACCTACTTCTCATATCACATCGACTTCATCGTTCGTCCTTGACCCTACTGACATTGACGAAATTACAACAGTCATCCATTCTTTGCGCTCTGATGCGGCAACTGGCTGGGATGGGATATCACCCTACATCCTGAAGAGGTACTCAATTTCCCTGGCACCCATACTATGCCATATTTTTAACCTCTGTTTCGAGACTGCCGTCTTTCCCTCTTCTTTTAAAAAGGCAATCATTCACCCAGTCTTCAAGGGAGGCGACGGGAACCTGCCGAATAATTACCGTCCCATTGCAGTACTGACTGCCTTATCGAAGGTACTAGAACGGCTTATCAATAAAAGACTAGTATACTACCTAGAACATTACAAACTAATATCACCACAACAATTTGGATTTCGTAAAAACAAGTCTACCTGTGACGCAGTTCAGGAATTAACTAACAATATCGTACACAACCTGAACACTAATAAAAAGGTCCTTACGGTATTCTTAGACCTTGCGAAGGCCTTTGACACCGTTCCCGTCCGTTCTCTCTTACTCAAACTTGAAAAGATGGGCGTCAGGGGATTGCAACTTGATCTATTTCAAAACTACCTCACAAATCGCTCCCAGATAGTCAAGATTGACCGTCACAGCAGCCATGAGCTCCCCATCTACTATGGCGTTCCGCAAGGAAGCATATTGGGACCCACTTTATTTCTAGTTTTCATAAATGACTTATGCAATATAAATATCCCAAATGCCAAGATAACATCCTTTGCAGATGACACTGCTATCACTTTTGTCGGTAACACATGGTCTGATCTCGAAGACAAGGCACAACATGGCTTTAATGTAGCGCTAAACTGGCTTTATTTTCATATGCTTACACTTAATACCTCTAAAACCAAGTTCATTACCTACTCGATCAGTTCTGCTACCCAACCAAACCCACCAGTAGCACTTAAAGCTCACACATGCAATTTGCTGACTCAAGTTTCATGCCAATGTGCAACTATATCCTCTACGGATGAAATCAAATACCTAGGTGTTATTATAGATAAGAATCTTAAATATAAATCTCATGTTAATGTCCTTACTGGCAGAGTTCGCAAACTTATATATATCTTCAAAACCTTAAGAAATATTGCTAATCCTATAATTATACGTAATGTCTATTTTGCCTTATGCCTATCTATAATTACCTATTGCATTCCCTGTTGGGGTGGTGCTGCAAAAACTATCCTTAAACCGTTGGAAATTGCACATCGCGCCATACTGAAAGTGGCTACCTTCCGTCCACTAATTTATCCAACTGATCAGTTATACAAAAACTGCAACGTTCTCAACGTGCGGCAACACTTTATTTTACAATTAATTTTGTTGCAACACCGCATAACCCCCTATATTGAAATTACCAAACGCCGAAAAGATAAAATATGTACTCCTCCAAAAACTCGCTTGTCGTTTACTAGAAGATTCTTTTATTATTTAGGTCCGTCTCTTTATAATACAATTAACAAAAATTGTCCAATATATAAACTGTCTTATCATAATTGTAAAAAGACCGTCCGCATATTCCTTCAAAATAAAACCTACGACGAAACAGAAAAATATTTAATATAATTTAATTATGATAAGTTTGTAAATTGTACCACTCACTCAAAACATAGACCCACACAAATCCAATCTCCTTACTTACGCACGCTTACACTGACTTACACAGCTGCACGCTCACGCACATGCATACACACACAAACCTATACACGCACACACAGCACACACGCACAAACACACAAGTACACACACACACGCACACACACACAAATGCGTTCGCGCTCAAATAATTATAGATTTTAAGAATTTGAAAAAGTAACTTGTAGAAATTAAATTGTAGCAATACAATAAGAGGGTATCGGCACTGTTACTCCTTAATACAGGCTATTTCATAGCCTAGCAAGGAGGACAGCACGTCACCCACTTGATTGTCAGAAATTTACAACTACCTACTTTGTAAAACTGTTACATGTACCTACTGCAATCTGTTTTTATATAAATAAAGATTATTATTCCGTTTATTTAACTTTGTACACACTTTATATTTACATTTTTAAATATTTCTTTATAAAAAACAAATCATTAAAAAAAACATTTAAAAATATAACAAAAATGGTTGTCCACCGGTGTCGGGAGCAGGGTCCAAGCTACCGGTGGTTAGGCCTCCAGAGACAGGAACCTCCTCACAATGCGAGCCGTATCGAGGAGTACTGCCTTCTGTATCAGGCCCTTGATCCAACCGTGCAGTGACAGCCTCGACAGATGGTCGTCGAGGCTCTTGGCCATCAGGCCGTTGGCCGTAATGACAATCGGCACAATGATCGCCGAGTCCACATTCCACATGTCGACAACCTCGTGTGCTAAGTCGAGATACTTGATTTGTTTCTCTTTCTCAGCTTTCACGAGGTTCTCGTCATGCGGAATGGTGACATCGATTATCATTGTGCGGCGCGCTAATCGGTCTATCACCACTATATCTGGCTTATTAGCAACAATAGTCCTATCAGTGATGATAGACCGATCCCAGTACAACGTGACATGGTCATTTTCGAGAACTGGGTCGGGCACATACTTGTAATACGGTACCTCCGATTCCACTAGATTGTACTTCAAAGCAAGTTGCTGGTGAATAATCCTGGCAACTTGATTATGCCTGTGCAAGTACTCGCCGTTAGCGAGACGAGAACAACCAGAGATAATATGTCTGATGGATTCACCCGGACGGTGGCATGCCCGACATATGTCAACCGTGCCGTCCTTCATTATATGTCTCCGGTAGTTATTCGTCAGGATAACTTCGTCCATAATTGCACAGACAAAACCTTCAGTTTCCCCGAAAAGGTCACCGAAACGTAGCCAGGATACGGACGCTGGGAAATCTACATCGGACCCATGTAGAGCCCGATAGAAGCGTCCGTGTAGCTCCTTGCCTTGCCATACCTCTTTGCGTTCTTCAGTAGTTAGTATTACAGGCTTGCGCCAGTTCTCTTTAGCCATGGACAACGGGGTGAGTCCCTTGTCCACTGCGACCACATCCCGGTGCATACCCACTTCAGCTTTAAAAAAATATTCTCTGAGGCTGCACACCTCGCGGTTGTGAAGAGTCTTGGCGTTTAAAAAGCCTCGACCCCCACACTTCCGCGGGATGTACAGTCTCATCACTGATGATCGCGGGTGATGCATCCGGTTTGCGGTCAGCAGTGTCCGGACCGTCCTATCGAGGGCGTCGAGCTCGGTCTGAGTCCATTTGAGTATACCGAAAGAGTACATCAAAACCGGCATGACCCAACTGTTGAAGGAGCGCACCTTATTTCCGCCTGACAAAAGGCTATTTAATACCTTTTTTAGGCGGCCAAAGAACCGCTCCTTCAGCAGTTGCTTCATGTCAGCACTGTTGATGCCCAACGCTTCCGACATACCCAAATACTTGTAAGTTTCGGTCGAGGAGAGGTGTCTGAGGTGTATGGAATCAGAGAGTTGAATTCCCTCAGATTCCATAATCTCCCCTTGCTTTACATGCATGACTGCACATTTATCCACACCAAATTCCATCCTGATGGAGTTACTGAAGGTTTCAGTTACCTTCAGTAGCTCCGTCAGTTGGAATTTGTTGGGGGTAAAGAGTTTCAGATCATCCATGTAAAGGAGGTGAGATATGACCTGACCACCTCTTCTCAACCGATAGCCTAGTCCTGAATCCTCCAGCAGTGTACTTAGAGGATTCAGGGCTAAGCAGAACCAAAGTGGACTCAAACTGTCGCCCTGAAATATCCCCCGCTTAATCCATACAGGCTCGTCATCCCCCTGAATCGGTCGACATCCTGGATATCGAAGGACTGTCTTCCATTGCCCCATACATGACTCAAGGAAGGTGCATAGAGTTGCATCTATTTTGTACAACTCCAGCACCCTCATGAGCCATGTATGTGGCACAGAGTCGTAGGCCTTCTTGTAGTCTATCCAGCATGTCGAGAGATCCTTGCGGGATCGACGAACCTGCTGGCTTATGGCCATGTCAATGAGGAGTAGCTCCTTAGTGCCGCGGGACCCATTCCTACATCCATTCTGAGAGGTAGACATTATTGAGTTAGCTTCAATGTGTTTATCAATTTTTGCTCTCAGGATGGATGTAAGAAGTTTATAAACCGTCGATAGACAAGTAATTGGTCTATAATTCTTGGGTTCCGCGGGACTACCTGTCTTATGGAGCAGGTGGGTAACGCCTGTTGTTAAAAACTGCGGCAGCGACCCAGTCTCTAAACATGACTGGAATTGAGATGCCAGTAACGCGTGTGAGCTGCTATACCATTTTAGCCAAAAGTTATGCAGTCCGTCCGGTCCCGGAGACTTCCAATTCGGTAGCGGACGAACTGCTTTGGCTACATCAGGTGGACTGATGATTACTTTTTCCATATCTGGTATAGCATCACACACGCGCTCGACATCACGCATCCAGCCACCCTCAGTGTGACAGACGGGCACCGACCAGATGCTTCGCCAGAATGTACTCGTGGCGACATCATCCGGGCGGCACACGTCAGTCACACTGTGCTCAGATCGCTCCCAAGTTCTGTATACCCACCTCTCATCACTCTGGAACATGCGATTCTGCGAGTACCGGTCAACCCGCCGCCTATACCGCCGAATACGGCTGGCCCATGCACAAACTTTCTGCTTCAGGAAGTCGATGCGCTCCGTGACACGGGACATGTATTCTCGAGGACTGATTCCAGTCCCCGAAAACGCCCGCCTCACGAAGCGCATCACGCGTGGTCGTGTATTGCCCTCCCTGAAACAGCATAGTTTGCCGATGAGTACCCTGGCCCCATCGATACGCCGTTGGATCCTGCATTGCCAGGCTGGCACGGCAGGCTTTGGCCGAATAGTCTCGTTTGGGAACTTAACATTGGCCAAACGACATGCCGCTACAGCCCCGCAATACAGGATTGAGTGCGTATCAACGAGGCTCTCGCTGCTTTCAAAGATATTCTTAAGCAGCGAGTCCAAGGCACACACCAGCGCCCTATTCTTCTTGTGCATAGGCAACCGTGGCAATCGGGGTCTAAGTTCAGTCGGTGTTGACCTATACTCGCGAAGCGCATCCTCCAGTGCGCTCCTCAATCTTTCATTGCACTGGCTACTTACTGTAACAACCCTATCATCTGCCTCTTCGGTAACATGATTGGACCGCGGCGGGATCACAATAGTGGCTGGCGGTGTCGCGGTCTGTGTCGGGGTTGAGACGATTTGGTTGTTCAGCACTTCTGAGCGCAGCCTATCAAGTGCGGCGTCGTCCAACCTGTGATTACGCTGGATGACCCGCACCTGATCCGACAATCGTTGGGCTGAGACGTTTACAGTTGGTTCAAGGTCCTGAAACAGAGACAGCATCCTAGCACGGTACGCAGTGAGGTTAGTTCCCCCCTCAGTAGACCCGTAATATGCGCGCATGACGTTCTCATTCATATTTTGAGTCCATCTCATGCGCTGCACACAACCACCGGCAGCGGGGACCCGGCTTGGAGCCGGTTGGCTCCTAGGTCCCAAACTCCTCGGCAGCCGGCCTCTCCCCTGCCGACGTACAGGTGTTGGCGACGTCGGCGGGGAAAAATACTCATCGCTCGAGCTCGACGCGGCATCAGCCACCGATGACACAGGTGATCCGAGGTCCGGCGGCGGCGGGGCGGAGCTGAGCGACGAGTCCGGGGGTAGAAGTCGTGCGCGACTAGCTGCTGCTCTCGTCAACATTATGCTTTTTCCTTAAACATTTTCACTTTTTCCTTAAACATTTTCACTCTATTTGACGTCGTCACTGACATGTCAACTGGTTTATTGTATTTTTTATGAATTGGATTGGTTTTTTGAGTGGATATTATAGGTGAATTGGTTTTATCTTCTTATTGGTTTCTTCTGTTGGGTACTTTGTTCGAATTTGGTGATTGTAGAATTTTTTAAATTTTATTATTATTATTATTATTTTTGGCAGCGCATCTTTAATGAGTATGTGTCTCTCCTACAGCAGAAAATCAAATGGCAGATAGCTGGGCAAGAGCTGAAAACAGGCACCATGGTCTTAGTGAGAAACACTAATATTCCTCCTCTTCTGTGGTTGCTGGGCAGAGTGGTCGCAGTGAAGACTGGGCTCTGACGGGCATTGCCGAGTCGCCGACATCCTGACGAAGAAAGGCTTCATAACACGTGCATACTACAACATTTGCCCGCTTCCTGTTCCAACATCATCTTGAAGATTTCTCTTCAACGCGGGAAATATGTCCTGACGTCACATCGTGCCACATCCCGCCACCTTCACTCGCACGCCGACACCCTGCGCGTGCGCACACATCTGTTGTATCAAATCAGTACTTAAGAAATATAGTCATACTTATAATCGAAGTCGTTTTATTATTAAGACAAGACCACCAGCAGCACACCTGGAGCTTGATACTCAACACCATCAGATCAGTTTGATAAGTGTATCCTTCATCATAGTCGGTTAACTATTCAAGATATCTTATATCTGTGACATACTTATCATAAGGAGAGTTCCAATGGCCATTTATGGTCTTCTTCATTAGCTCCTTTTCACAAAATGATACATTCTGAGTGCAAATGGTTTGATTGTTGATGAAAATACCAAAATCACTATATGTATGCCTATAATATTTGAGGAGTTCAAACGATATCCTTGCGATCCCATCACCAGATTCTGACTTAGTGAATGGGACCACCTTGCAAACAGAAAATTAATTTCCAAAATTGGTCCACAATTGGCGGCATAATCACGTAATAAACATACAAAAAAAACATACAGTTGAATTCAGAACCTCCAACTTTTTGAAGTTGGTAGAAAAAACTTTGTAAACGTCTGTTCGCATTTCAACAGAATAGACACATCAAAGTTAATTTGAGCCCCCGTAAAGACAAAAAAAGAAGGTTTATTTGTAATCTGTCTTCGAATGTTACACCATAATTGAAAATTTAAAAATGGAACCTTTTTTTGTTTACCGTTACGGTTGCCCTTTCCTAATAAAACTTGCTTGTTTCTTATTCTCTGATTAATAAGGCTCAGAATTGTATAAATATTTCCTGTGTTAATAGTTGATTAGTTCTGGGTACAGGTTGATGAGTAGTTTATGACAGTGATGGGTAATCGATTTAGTTGCAGACAACCCTTGATTATGTGAAATTGTTTTTATTTTTGTGTTTTAACGGTAGCATTTTTTTACGGATGGATTTCTAACGAACATAAGTTACTTTGTTTCTTATAAATATTACGTCTTTTTGTGTGCAATCCATTCGATACTATGAAAAGCTCCCCTGGGTTCTCTGCTTCGTTCTGCTGGGTTCTGCTTTTCTGGGTCGTGCCCAATATGAGAATTTGTTATGTCAATACAAGTGTAAAACTGCTTTATTGAAAAAGAGTTTCTTTGGTATTGCTCCAGATATTTATAATAAAATACCGGGTAGTATTAAATGTATGCCTCAAAACAAATTTAAAAAGTCCCTTCAGGGGATATTACTAGAGAAGTGCTATTACAGTGTAGATGAATTTTTAAACGATATTTCGCTTGTATAGAATTTCAAATGTGATTTTTTCTGTTTGTCTTACTCAAATTAAATAAAGAATTTGACATAGTCATTTTTGATTGAATTTAAATTGTGACATTGAAATTTTTAATTGAATTTAAATTGTGACATAGTGATTTATAATTGAATTTAAATTGTGACATAGTGATTTATAATTGAATTTAAATTGTGACATAGTGATTTATAATTGAATTTAGGTTTTGACATTGTAATTTCAATTTAATTAAAATTTCGACATAGTGATAATTTATTTAATTTAAATTTTGACATTGTAATTTCATTTTAATTTAAATTTTGCAATTGTTTTTTTTTGTATTGTTTGTCTAGTGCAACTAATTTTGTACGCCATAAATGACAAAAAATGTAGCCACCTCAAATTTATATAAGACCTTCATACTGTACTCATGTTTGTAAAATAAATATATCTTATCTTCTCAGTGAAATTTACTTTATGATGTTGCCAGGCTTGACAATCTTCTTCTTCGAAGTTTTTCTTTGCCTACAAAATTACAAGAGTCATAAATGTGGCCTAACTCAAATGTCAAATAAAGCGTTTGCAAAACCTGTGCATTCGTTTTGTTTTTGGGCTGAGGAAATATGTCCATGTCTCTCAGTTCCACAAGGATGCCAAGTGGCTCCCTATCCGTCTTCTCGTCGACATAATTTTTAACCCAGCATACCCTGGCTATCTGCGCGATTGTTTTTCTAAATTCGTCCTGCCGATGCCCTGTGCAGATCCCGTCTACATCTCAATTTCCCGTTCTATAAAACTCATTTCTATTCCCATTCCTTCTCTGCACATGCAGTACGATTGTGGAACTCACTTCCACCTAAAAACGCTGTCCAACCGAGTCAGATTCGACGGTCAGTTTCGACGGTTTCTCAAAGTTGGCCCTACCCAACTGGATCGTTAGTCCCAGGTAAACATAGACGTCCACAACTTCAAGTTTAAAGTCTCCGACCTTGATATTAGTGGGTGTAACATTGGCATTCAACATCATCCAGAGATTACAAACGAAACAATTTTAGGTCTTAAATTATAACATTGCTAGCTTCTGCCCACGGCCTCGCCCGCGTGAGTGTTTTGTTATCCCAAGGGAACATTATACGGGGATGAAAAATATCCTATGTCCTAATCTACTTTCTGGTCTATCCATATGCCAAGTTTCATCCAAATCCGTTCAGCCCTAAAGGCATGAAAGCGATTATGAGTAAGATCTCGTTTACACCTGCAACCAGTTCGCATACAAGTTGCATTACATTGCGGGCTACCAAAGGTATAAATGTGTTCAATCGCTGGATCTTGCCCCGCAATGTCTTTAAATGTACTTGTGGATACGAGGCTTAAGTGAAGTAACAAACTCACATATTATCTGCTTTCATAGAATTAAGTTGGGATTTTATCGCTTGCCCCGGTCGTTTGGGTATTATGGTACAGGGGCGACGACGTTCAACAACATGTGTTGGATAGAATCGTCTTCATTAGCGACTAAGTGGGATCAGGTGGTCCGCTATTAGCTACAGCGCGGCAGCGTTCTATTCTTCGTGCCTGCTGACGTACGTCAGTACATCATTATTATTCTATAGTGCTCGGCACTGGATTTAATTTGCGATTGTGACGTATGAAATTGAAAGGCTAAATAAAATTATAAGGCTTAGCTTGCGTGTAGGTTAAAATGTATACAGTTACGCACTATTCAGGTGAGAATCTTCGCAGTCTCCCCGAGGTTGTGCTCTAACAGACGTTGCACAGCGGGGGCTCTGGTGTGGTATTTAAAGAACTTTTAGGAAGCTTCCATGTGCTGATGGTGATCACCGGGGTGTTTTTAGTGAGGTAATAAGCCCACACTTCCTGGTCTTTTCCCCAAAAGTCCCGGCGCCTTTAGAAGGTTTCAACAGGAAAAACAAAAAAAAAAGTCTACGCACTATATAATGCTAATACTGAGCGTGAGGTCCTGGGTTCGACTCTCGGGTCCGGCAAAGTGTCGTTGGGATTTTCCATCTTGGAATTTCTAAATAAGCTGGGAGTCTGGCTTTGTGGCCGGTTGATGAGAATAGTCATGCCGCAATTTACATGGGACTTAAACATAATTGACGAAATATGGTTGACCTTTAGGTAACGATAAATGGTTTTTTTTTGCCCTGTCCTTGGTGCGTCTGCCCAACCCTACGGGGAATACAGCCGTGATATTATGTTATAACCCTGTTATGTTTGAATGCGGGTGTAGTAAATGGTATATACGTGTTAATCAAACGCCGGTATTAGACACACTGGTTTATTAAAGATGGCCGTTCTACCATAGACAACTGAAAGGGCATAGACAAATGATATTCAGCCTATGCTCAACATATATGTATTATTTGTTTGTCACCTTAATAAAGTGGACGTGGAATCCACTAATCCGTTAAGACATGATTAATTAACATACTCTAACTAAAAAAAAGTACACATACGGAACAAATATTTGTATGATCTATGTTACCAATGCCCTAGATTTGTGTAGTCAACCCCACATGGTAACACTTTGGCCATAAGCTGACCGACAGTGTAATACAGATTTTCAAAAGAATAACTCTTTTGCAAAAATTTTTGTTTCTAAAACCAGCTTGAGGATACGCGTTGTCTGTGAATGAATTTAAGAATAGTATTAATTATTTTAAATGTTACCTATTTCATCTTCACTTTACAAACAAAAATTTTCATCAGATGCTACAAATCACTTTCCTTTACCAAATATTGTACTTGACCCACACATTGCTTACTCAAGTCTCTAATAAATCTCAGGGACCCCTAATTACGGCGATGTTTGAGACAGACAGACCAACAAAGGGTCGATTTACGAGCGAAGAACCCCGTTACTATGTGTGGGTACCTCTTCAAACAATAGGCCAAGTTTTACCTGGGACCAGGTAAATATTTACTAACAAACACTCTATTTTTGCGAGGAAACTTGGACTTAAAAATAAATTGCTTTTGCCCGCTTCGTCTGCGTAGCATTAGTACTTACTTGAAAAATTATAGGTTCATCTTACAAACTTCCACCCTACATTTTTAACCGACTTCAAAAAAGAGGAGGTTCTCAATTCGTCGGCATGTTTTTTTTATGTGTGTTCCCCGATTACTCAAAGAAGCTTGGACCGATTACAAAAAAGCTTTTGTTTTGAAGCGTATACTTCCTAGTTGGTCCCATAGTCATCAGGTCAGGATCTGATGATGGGATCCTAGAGAAATCGAGGGAACTCCTCAAATATTATAGGCATACATATAGTGATGTTGGTATTTTCATCAACAATGCAATCATTTGCACTCAGAAAGTACAATTTGGTGAAGTGAAACTGATGAAGAAGACCACAGATGGTCACTGGAACTCCTAAATGGTAAGTATGTCACGGTTATAAAATATCTCGAATAGTTAACCGACTATGATGACGTAAATACTTATAAATTAATGGTACTGATGAAAATGACACCATTCTGATGATGAAGCCGGAAGGTAGGCTCAGGAACTCTGAAATAAAACAATGTATCCTAGTCGTGCTTGGGCTTATTGGAATCGTCATGAGATAGATGTACTTTGGCCATAAATGATTATCATATTAATTGGAGATACCTACCAAAACTAGTTTTTTAGTTCTCTTTTTAAGCAGTCGAGTTTTTTTGATTTTTTATTTAACTTTTTTAATTAAGAATTTAATCAGTCTTACACGTACAAACATCGCATACTACACAACTATTAATAAAAACCGGTCAAGTGCGAGTCAAACTCGTACGCCGAGGATTTCGTACCTACCCATTATACAGACAAAGATACAGATAAAGATGGACATAATTGCCTCTAAGCATTCAAAGCGTGATTTTCGCGGTTTCTGGAAGAGCTCTAGTAAATTGAGCATTCGACCAGGCCTGCCTGTTAGTGTGAATGGTGTGAGTGATATGAAGGATATTGCAAACCTTTTTAGAAATCACTTTGTTTTAAAGTCATCGCTAGGGAGCTCTTGTGAGATGCTGGATGCTGAGCCCCGTTGTGGCAAGGTGGGCACACGTTTCAGTGCCAAATATGTGGCCAGGGTCATCAGGTCTACGTCTAGAAGTAAGTCCCCTGGACATGTTGGGCTCAGTATCTTCAGGCATTGGTATAGAAGCCAAACCAACAGAGTTCGGTGGGCAGGTGTGCTGTCGGAGCCTTATCAATGGAAGTGTGGAGTGAGACAGGGGGGATTGACCTCCCCTGCCCTCTTCAATTTGTATAGAACGCCCTGATTGAGGCGCTTAGCAGTCAACATTTCGGTTGTCGTATTGACAGTGTCTGTGTCAATGATAAGCTTTAAAGGACAATGCTGAAATTGAAAGGGAACGGAGGGCTCTTTCCGAGCGTGCGAGTATGATAGCTCGAAGGTTTGCACATTGTACTTCAGAAATAAAGGTGACGCTCTTTAGAGCATTATGTACCAACTTCTACACTTGCAACCTGTGGGATAAGTATTCACGGGCGTCGTATGGAGCACTTCGTGTCCAGTATAATAAGCGTTCAGAAAACCGATGGGAAAGCCTTGGCGTTATAGTGCGTCAGGGATGTTTGCGGCGGCGCGTTTGTTTTTACGCGATAATGCGCAAGCGCGCAACATCAATGGTGGCCCAAGTTAGGTACAGCCCTAACAGAGTTCTGAAAATGATTGCTAACAGAGTGGACTGTTCGTATATATACGTAGTTCACTGCTTTCAGTTACATATGTCACCGTATCATGTTGTTTACTAATACATAGTTTTAATGCACATTGTTACTAACCCTTTAAGAGTCTTCGCTCGAAATAAAGATTTAGAATTTGAATTTTACCGCCATAATAAAATAGCTTATTGGTGGCTAAGTTTTAAAGATATAGGCAAATCTAGATTGCCGCGAAAACTTGAAAGTACCATAATTTAATTTAATTTTCAACTTTTTTTTTTTGAATTTTTCCTTTATTTGTGCTGTAAGACCTTGCTTTTTGCCAAATTTCGTGATTCTAGGTCAACGGGAAGTACCATTTAGGTTTTCGACCCAAAACCTATAGCTTACTTCCGGTTGACCTAGAATTCTCAATATTGGTTAAAAGCAAGGTCTTACAGCACAAGTAAAGGGAAAATTACGAAAAATAAAAAAAGTTGAAAATTAAGGTAAATTTTGGTACATACAACTTTTCGTAAAAAACAAAATTTGCTTATATCTTTTTATCATGGTGACTCAGGACCATGGTTTTTATTATACACCTAATAGGGACTATAGACCTCAGTATCTGTTATAAATTTCAACGTGCTAGGTCCACCCGTTCCTGAGAAAATCGGTGGTGACACACGGACAGACAGACAGACAGACGGACAGACGGACAAGAAAGTGATCTTATAAGGGTAACTTTTTTACCTTTTGAGGTACGGAACCCTAAAAACCAAAAGAAACTAGTGGCTCTGTGAGATGGTAGACCTCACGAGTCTATCTTTTTAACCCCCGACGGAAAAAGAGGGGTGTTATAAGTTTGAGGTGTGTTGCTGTGTATCTGTGTATCTGTGTATCTGTGTGTCTGTGTATCTGTGTATCTGTGTGTCTGTCTGTGGCATCATAGCGCCTCAACGGATGAACCGATTTTGATTTAGTTTTTTTTTTGTTGGAAAGGTGATTGTGTCGAGAGTGTTCTTAGCTATGTTTCAGCCGTTCAAAAGTTATGGGCGTTTTACTGTTTGAATCGGTGAAATTCTAAAAACTTATTAACAAAAAATCAAACCGAAATCCAGAACAATAAAAAAACTTTTTGCGAAAAAATACTACCGACTTCCAAATACAAAACTACAAAGTGAAAAATAACTTTATTTTTTGATGTCGGTGTCTTTCCTAGGTACCAATTTTATTGCGATATGGACACCGACTTCAAAAAATAAAGCTATATTTCACTTTGTAGTTTTGTATTTGGAAGTCGGTAGTAAGTATTTTTTTTCAAAAAGTTTTTTATTTTTCACTTTTTAGTTGTACCTACTTAATAGCTTAAGGCAAGCTAGTGAGGTAACTATAACGCCAGAATAGATTTCATGAAACTTGAACATAACCGGTGTAATAAGTGATCTGCGTACCTCTTAAGAGCGTACTGGCGTGATGTTATGTCATAAAATGGTATAAACAATAAACAGACATGTGATTGCAGCAATCCCGAGAGTTTTACCGTTATTTATTGAAGAGTTCTGTTGTATATCTCCGAAGTTCTTTATCAGATCTTCACCAAATTAAAATGAGACCAATTTCGAAACTTACTTTTTCAAACAAAAAAAAATTTTTTTAATTCAGTCCACAATTGACGGAGACATCGGTGAACATAAACAAAAAAAAAAAAACAAACTTAATGTTGAACATAGAACCTCCATAGAATTTATAATATCACTAGCTTCTAGCAAGCGGCTTCGCCTACGTGGGTGTCGGGCAGACAGAAATTATATAGCAAAACCTTCCTTACGAATCACTCTGTTAAAATCCGTTCAGTAGTTTTTGAGTTTATCGCGAAAAGACGTTTGTTTTGTAATATGTTTCTAATAATAGTATATATAAATAAGGTTGAAATCGGCAACCTTCTCTGTATGAGAGGCATTTGCCCTGCAGTGGGACAGTTACAGGCTGGTATTACTCTGTTTATAAAAAAATAAAAATATTGAGAAACCGTTTTTACAATACATGTCCTCGAAAAGAGCGTTTACCAAGCAGCCAAGCTGTGCGGAAAGTGTCACTTTTTTGCGGTGATTTTTACTTTGCTGTATTTTTTTAATTTTTACTTCCGTCGTCAGCTAGACGCATAAAGTTTTTATTATTTAAGAAAAGTTTTACAAATTATTTAAGTACAGATTATCATTCGTATAAAAGGTAAAATATAACTATACGTCATTAAAGGCGATTTTAATTACTCTAGATTTAGATTTGATCAATAAATTAATTTTAAGTATTCATTAAATATGTTTGGAAGAAACATACATACATTTTGCTCGTGCCTTTTTGTAATCTAATCTGCAAAGAAATCAATTAACTAGTTCTAAGAAGTTATGCTAAGGGTTACGCAATTATTTAGATACGTTTAGATTAATAATATTCAACGTAATATCTTTGTTGCTAGTACCTGACTATCTGGAGCCTCTTTCAAAAACTAGTAAGTACTTTTGTTGCTAGGTACTGACTAACTCGAGCTTCTTTCAAACACTTTCCCACTTCGGCTGATGACAAACTTCATAAATGCCATCAGGTTTCAGTACAATTTGATATGAACATCATGTTTGAGCACCACCAGGAATAGATGCAGCACAGGGAGCTGAGCTTTTATGTATTGGCGAGTTTGAGTTGGTTGATTGATTAGTTTGAGTTGTATTGGTGATGGCGGACTTGAGGTGAGATTGGAGTGCAGACCTCTAATATTAGTGAGGTGCACTTTGTAGGGGTGAAGGTGCAGCCGCTGTTTAATTACAGTTTTCTTTTTATTATTGCCATTTTTTTGTTAGAGTGAAAGGAGAGGAGTGAGATGAGGTTCCACGCTACTAACCTACAGACACGCACTGAAAGAACGCCATCATTGGGGCACTAGTCCGGACACTGCGGGGACGCCCGAGCCCCCCCCCCCCCGGAGATGTCCATCGGGCCCTCCCATCTGGTCGCCAACCAGCACGATGGTGCATTCCGGGATTTCTCGACAGTTGGCGGGGCAGCCTTTCGTGTGTGGCTGGCACGCTGCTTGGGCCCCCAACTTCCTGTGGTCGGCCAGCGGTGCACCGTGCCTCGAATCCCGCTACCCTCCGCGACTAGTCTCCCGAAACGCCCAAAACAGCGCAAGTCAGACTGGTCAGCATGCAGTGGAACAACTATCTCGACCCAACTCTACTAGCGGCTACACCGAGCATCATACCGGAACACGGCTGGGCCGCTTGGCGGTCTAAGCCTTCGGCCGAAGTCTACCACCAGTTAGTGTCACCTGATTAGCACCACCCGGGGACCACGTGTAGGGTAACAACAATACTACTAACTCTCCTACGGACGCGGGTGACTCAGCCCCCAATAACCCTTTCACTGTCTTGACGGTTGATGGGCTTTCAGATAAGTTTGTCTTCATCTTAACCCTTCTTGAGCTTCTGCATTGAGAAGGATAAGCACGCGAATAAAATTTGCATGGGCATCCCCCTAAATTCAAGTGGTCATGAGAAATTATGTTTATAGGAATTGATTAAAATTAATTAATTTAACCACTTCAAAATACAATCTAAAGAACAGATTTTTTTTTAATTTTCTCCACATGGTTTTAATTGTTAAATTATCTATAGAAATCGAAAATTGTCGTGTGTTAGAAAACCCCCCGACACATTTATCTTGCGAAAAGATCCCGATTCAAACAGTAAAACGTGCAACTTTTAATTAGAATTTTTAATGTCTTATGCCCATTTTCACTAAGACTGGGATGACACCTATTCTACACATATATAAAAGCATGTCGTAGCCAGATCTTAGAATGATCACTTCATGATGTGGCCAACCATTTCAAGAAATAGTTGTAATTCACGGTGTGGCCAGCTAAAACTGGCTTTCGATTAAACATCAATGTTTGATTGTCAATCCTCGTTTGGCTATATTGGCTATATACGAGTATATATATATTATTATTATATATATATTCCCAACTCCAAGGATTTTTTAAGTAGCGCTCATTTTTTGAGTTTTGATTCGCAAAGACATTTCACTTCACTTTTATCTTCAATTATCGCATTATTATTAGCTTTTTTATCAGAATAATTGTTGAAAAAGGAACATGTCTTATATTCTTTTAACCCCCGACGGAAAAAGAAGGGTTATAGGTTTGACGTGTGTTGCTGTGTATCTGTGTGTCTGTCTGTGGCATCGTAGTGCCTAAACGGATGATCCCGACCGATTTTGATTTAGTTTTTTTGTTTAAAAGATGATTTTGTCAAGAGTGTTCTTAGCTATATTTGAATAAAATCGGTTCAGCCGTTCAAAAGTTATGGGCGTTTTACTGTTTGAATCGGGGTGTTCTCGCAAGATAAATGTGTCGGGGGTTTTTAAATTTTACTTGGTCGACACCGACTTCGGAAAAGAAAGTTATTTTTCGTTTAGTAGTGTTTTGTTTTGGAAGTTGGTTTGACTTTTTTGTATACATTTTGACTTATGGGATCGTTAACGTTATCACGAGTGAGTACGTAAAAAAACTCGGAATAAACACATTGATCATAGGTACACGCACGCTGCGTCCAGTTTTTATTTTTATAATTAATAGGCTCGCGGTAAACCATACTCTCATCAGATGGTAAGCGATCATATGCCGAGAAGTAATCAATCTTTTCTAGAAGACCCCCGGGTTGTAGCTATCAGGAAGACATAGATTCCCTTCGGCAGGTAATTAGTCTCGTGAGCTGTAAGAACAATGGAAGTGTTCCCAATCAGATGTGTGGGATGTCCATAGCAATGGCACATCGCCTAATGCTTTGAAGTCCGATGATAGAACCAGTTTGATAGAATAAAACTGTAAAATTCCGACGGACTCTAGTCAAGTTAAGAAACCGAAAGGCATTATTCATTATTGATTAATTATTCTAACATCACGGGTATCCTCTGGTTTATGGAAGCCCGAGACGGGACAATATTGCGGGGCTTGGGATGGGCATAGGCCTATCCCAAGCCCCATTTATTCCAATATGTGCAAATGATGATGATGTTTTTACCGAAATTCGCTCGCGGTGGCCAATCTCAGCGGAAACTAGCCATACGCGCGACCTTTTCGGGGAAACTGAAGGTTTTGTCTGTGCAATTATGGACGATGTTATCCTGACGAATAACTACCGGAGATATATAATGAAGGACGTGTGTCGGGCATGCCACCGCCCAGGTGAATCCATCCGACATATTATCTCTGGTTGTTCTCGTCGGGCTAACGGCGAGTACTTACACAGACATATCCAAGTAACGAGAAACCAGGATAATTCACCAGCAACTTGCTTTGAAATACAATCTAGTGGATTCTGAGGTACCGTATTACTAGTATGTGCCCGACCCAGTTCTCGAAAATGACCATGTCACGTTGTACTGGGATCGGTCTATTATCACTGATAGAACTATTGTTGCCAATAAGCCGGATATAGTGGTGATAGACCGATTAGCGCGCCGCTCAATGATAATCGATGTCACCATCCCACATGAAGAGAACCTGGTGAAAGCTGAGAAAGAGAAACGAATCAAGTATCTCGACTTAGCACACGAGGTTGTCGACATGTGGGATGTGGACTTGGCGATCTTTGTGCCGATTGTCGTTACGGCCAACGGCCTGATGGCCAAAAGCCTCGACGACCGTCAGTCGAGGCTGTCGTTACGCGGTTGGATCAAGGGCCTGATACAGAAGGCTCCTTGATACGGCTCGTATTGTGAGGAGGTTCTTGTCTCTGGAGCCCTAACCACCGGTAGCTTTGCCCGTGTTCCCGATACCGGTGGACCCCTATTTTTTATATTTTAAATATTTTTTTAAGTTTTCTTTTTTTAAATATTTAAAAATTTATCAATTAAGATTATAAATGTATAAAGGAAATAATTAATTAAATTAAATAAATTATTAATTGAATAATTTAGATAATGTATATGTAAAGAATGGCAGAAAAAAAATGTTGCGCTGACACCATATAATTTTGGGTAAGGGCAACAGAGCGATGATGGCATTCTAAATCTATAAAATACATAAAATTTTACGGTTTTACTTGTCATTAAAAACCAAGTATCGAGAAAAGACAAGGTCTTTATTTGTCACGGTTGATAATAGCAGCGCGCAAAAACAGATGTTGGCATGTTTACGTACCCGCGACTACATACAGTTACAATGTCTCAATCAAGCTCTAATTTGACTTATTGTTGTAAATCGCAGTTTAACTATAACATTGTTCTAATTGAAAAGGTGTTATTTCTCTCTTAGCAAATATTTATTTTAATACATTTGTTTTCAATAATCTTTACGTCAATGCTAGGCTAGATTTTCGGTATAAAAAGGTCTGAAATTGTTGTATCGGCATCAGTCCGGTTCCAACTCTCAGTCAACATGAGAGGAACAACCTTCGTGATCCTGTGCTGCGCATTGCAGGTAAGCACACCATCATTCCTGATCTTTTCATCATATTGTCTTCTACTCTTCTATTATTTACTATATTTGTTTTATTATCTTTGTAACTTTAAGGATGGGCTTCAACAGTCACAATAAATACATCAGCCCGATAATTGTCTACCAATATCAAATTTAGATATAATTCTTGACTGGAAAATAAATAAGTAAAAAAAAATCGTTGTTCTTTTAACAATCAAATCATGTAAAGGTTTGCCATTTTATAAACTTATAACAAACTTATGGTTTGGATTTAAATAGAAGTTGATATCAAGATGCTAGAAATATTTTAAACTGGTAGGATTCATTTATCTTTAAAATCTTTGCTTGACAGCTTGGACTTAGCAAACAATTTGATTTCTAGTATATGATTGAGAACTTTTGAGTTTAGACAAAACTTGAGTTTATCGATACGAGAAGAAGAAGAAGTTAAAAAGTATTAAGTGCGAGCATAGACAAACAGCTCTGTGACCAAACGACTTTTTGACTCATGCTTCCTCCTTCTTATACTGTCGTCAAACTATTAAGACGATGAGCGAAACTATGTTTCATAAAAATATCTATGGAGCAAACTGAAGAAATATAAATTTGACTCCTCTTCGAAACTTAGTTGATCAAACGGAAATCTGAAAGCTTTATGTCTACAAGCAGAGGACCCACACTTATCCTTATGCCCGGGATCTTGTCTTTTATTATTTGTTTCGTATAACTAATCATATTTATATTTCATTCACAGTATGTCGCCGCAAACTATGGCCAGGTAATAGACTTTGGTCAAAAGCCCGGTGCTCACACAACAGTCTTGAACGAAACGGACCAAATAATAAAAAATAAAAACGGTCAACTCGAATTACACGAAGTGGTCCGATCGGTAGTTGAATTTGACTCACTACCGCCAGGCCTTAAACATCACGATGGCAAAAAACATCACGAGAAGAAGGTTGTTAAATATGTTATTGAAATAGATGATGATGGTCATGAAACCGTTTATGAGGAAGAAGAAACAATAACAACGCTAGATGATGCGTCCACGCAGGCCTCCGCATCGTCTCCATCATTTACGAAGCCATTGACTCCACCTCCTGCACAAAGAGGCCGAGCAGGTGGTAGAGCATCTGGTTCTTCATCTGCAGCATCTGCAACAGCCACAGCAAGTGCTGGCGGTAGAGGCCCGCTTCAACCCAGGGGCCCTGGAGGATCACCAAACCAACAAAGATCTAACCGACCTGACGAAATAATAATCATAACAGAAGGCGATTCTGGAACATCTGTCTCAACGAGCTCCTCTACATCCACATTATCTTCGGGACCAGGTCCACAGTCAGGTTATTACGGACCAGGTGGACGTAATGCATTAAATCAAGGATCTAGCGCGGGTGCTGCGGCAGCTGCCGCTGGACGAGCTGGAGGAGCTGGCAGGGCAGGACGTGGTGGACAAGGTGGACGTGGAGGATCGCCTGATGGCGCAACAGCATCAGCAGCAGCTGGTGGAGTTAACGGAGCAGCACAACCAGGATATTACGGAACAGGTGGACGTCGAGCATCTGCCGCAGGTGCAGCAGCAGTGACTAGACCAGGAGCTGGCGGAGTCAACGGTGGTTCATACGATGATAGAGACGATAGCGATCTTGGCTTATCAGGACTCGGTGGTGGTGACAATTCTGATGGAGGATACGGCACTGGGTACAGTACAGCCACAGCAGCAGCAGCGGCAGTAGCTGTCGGAGGCAACAATGACTCTGAGGACGGATTTGGACTCGATGGTGACGACAACACGGAAGGAAGATATGGTTCTGGATCTGGTTCACGATCAGCAGCGGCCTACGCAGCAGCGGCCTCCACAGCAGCGGCAGCAGCAGAAGCTGGAGGAGCTGGCAGGGCAGGACGTGGTGGACAAGGTGGACGTGGAGGATCGCCTGATGGCGCAACAGCATCAGCAGCAGCTGGTGGAGTTAACGGAGCAGCACAACCAGGATATTACGGAACAGGTGGACGTCGAGCATCTGCCGCAGGTGCAGCAGCAGTGACTAGACCAGGAGCTGGCGGAGTCAACGGTGGTTCATACGATGATAGAGACGATAGCGATCTTGGCTTATCAGGACTCGGTGGTGGTGACAATTCTGATGGAGGATACGGCACTGGATACAGTACAGCCTCAGCAGCAGCAGCGGCAGTAGCTGTCGGAGGCAACAATGACTCTGAGGACGGATTTGGACTCGATGGTGACGACAACACGGAAGGAAGATATGGTTCTGGATCTGGTTCACGATCAGCAGCGGCCTACGCAGCAGCGGCCTCCACAGCAGCGGCAGCAGCAGAAGCTGGAGGAGCTGGCAGGGCAGGACGTGGTGGACAAGGTGGACGTGGAGGATCGCCTGATGGCGCAACAGCATCAGCAGCAGCTGGTGGAGTTAACGGAGCAGCACAACCAGGATATTACGGAACAGGTGGACGTCGAGCATCTGCCGCAGGTGCAGCAGCAGTGACTAGACCAGGAGCTGGCGGAGTCAACGGTGGTTCATACGATGATAGAGACGATAGCGATCTTGGCTTATCAGGACTCGGTGGTGGTGACAATTCTGATGGAGGATACGGCACTGGATTCAGTACAGCCTCAGCAGCAGCAGCGGCAGCAGCTGGAGGGCCTGGTGGAGCTAGTGGAGCTGGCAGGGTAGGACGTGGTGGACAAGGTGGACGTGGAGGATCTGGCGTGGGTGCAGCAACAGGCGCAGGAGCAGGCTCATACCGTGATGGTGAAGATGGATATGGCGCTGGAATCAGTAGAGCAGCAGCAGCTGGAGGAGCTGGAGGAGCTGGCAGGGGAGGACGTGGACGTGGAGGACCCGCCACGGGCGCATCATCAACTGCAGCAGCAGCTGCAGCACAAACAAGATCACCAGTAAATACAGACATAATAATTATAGAACAAGGGTCTGGATCATCAAGCTCCTCATCAAGCTCTGTCTCTGCATCATCTTCTGAAACAGGAAGGGCAGGATTCGGTCCATCGGGACCAGGATCACGAGGGCCTGTTAATGAACAAGGTTCCAACAACAATGCAGCAGCAGCAGCCACTGGATATGGAGATTTGTACGGCAACGATGGCTCATACGCTTCTCAGGAGAGATACGGATATGACGCTTACGGGCCATACGGCAATCTCGATGGATCATATGGCTCTGTTTCCAGTTCAGAATCTAGCTGGGGAGGACGTGGTGGACAAGGTGGACGTGAAGGATCTGGCGCGGGTGCAGCAGCAGGCGCTGGAGCAGGAGCTGGCGGAGTCAACGGTGATTTCTACACTAATGGAGACGATAACGATCTCGGCTTATCAGGACTCGGTGGTGGTGACAATTCTGATGAAGGATATGGCACTGGATTCAGTACAGTCTCAGCAGCAGCAGCAGCTGGAGGGCCTGGTGGAGCTAGTGGAGCTAGCAGGGCAGGACGTGGTGGACAAGGTGGACGTGGAGGATCTCCCGCGGGCACAGCAGCATCAGCAGCAGCAGCGGCAGCTGGTGGAGCTAATGGACCAGGACAGCCAGGATATTACAGACCAGGTGGACGTCGAGGATCTACCGCAAGTGCAGCAGCAGCGGCTGGAGCAGGAGCTGGCGGAGTCAACGGTGATTTAAACACTGATGGAGACGATAACGATCTCGGCTTATCAGGACTCGGTGATGGTGACAATTCTGATGGAGGATATGGCGCTGGAGTCAGTACAGCCTCAGCAGCAGCAGCGGCAGCAGCTGGAGGGCCTGGTGGAGCTAGTGGAGCTAGCAGGGCAGGACGTGGTGGACAAGGTGGACGTGGAGGATCTCCCGCGGGCACAGCAGCATCAGCAGCAGCAGCGGCAGCTGGTGGAGCTAATGGACCAGGACAGCCAGGATATTACAGACCAGGTGGACGTCGAGGAACTACCGCAAGTGCAGCAGCAGCGGCTGGAGCAGGAGCTGGCGGAGTCAACGGTGATTTAAACACTGATGGAGACGATAACGATCTCGGCTTATCAGGACTCGGTGATGGTGACAATTCTGATGGAGGATATGGCGCTGGAGTCAGTACAGCCTCAGCAGCAGCAGCGGCAGCAGCTGGAGGGCCTGGTGGAGCTAGTGGAGCTAGCAGGGCAGGACGTGGTGGACAAGGTGGACGTGGAGGATCTCCCGCGGTTACAGCAGCATCAGCAGCAGCAGCGGCAGCTGGTGGAGCTAATGGACCAGGACAGCCAGGATATTACAGACCAGGTGGACGTCGAGGATCTACCGCAAGTGCAGCAGCAGCGGCTGGAGCAGGAGCTGGCGGAGTCAACGGTGATTTATACACTAATGGAGACGATAACGATCTCGGCTTATCAGGACTCGGTGATGGTGACAATTCTGATGGAGGATATGGCGCTGGAGTCAGTACAGCCTCAGCAGCAGCAGCGGCAGCAGCTGGAGGGCCTGGTGGAGCTAGTGGAGCTAGCAGGGCAGGACGTGGTGGACAAGGTGGACGTGGAGGATCTCCCGCGGGCACAGCAGCATCAGCAGCAGCAGCGGCAGCTGGTGGAGCTAATGGACCAGGACAGCCAGGATATTACAGACCAGGTGGACGTCGAGGATCTACCGCAAGTGCAGCAGCAGCGGCTGGAGCAGGAGCTGGCGGAGTCAACGGTGATTTAAACACTGATGGAGACGATAACGATCTCGGCTTATCAGGACTCGGTGATGGTGACAATTCTGATGGAGGATATGGCGCTGGAGTCAGTACAGCCTCAGCAGCAGCAGCGGCAGCAGCTGGAGGGCCTGGTGGAGCTAGTGGAGCTAGCAGGGCAGGACGTGGTGGACAAGGTGGACGTGGAGGATCTCCCGCGGGCACAGCAGCATCAGCAGCAGCAGCGGCAGCTGGTGGAGCTAATGGACCAAGACAGCCAGGATATTACAGACCAGGTGGACGTCGAGGATCTACCGCAAGTGCAGCAGCAGCGGCTGGAGCAGGAGCTGGCGGAGTCAACGGTGATTTAAACACTGATGGAGACGATAACGTTCTCGGCTTATCAGGACTCGGTGGTGGTGACAATTCTGATGGAGGATATGGCGCTCGATTCAGTACAGCCTCAGCAGCAGCAGCGGCAGCAGCTGGAGGGCCTGTTGGTACTGGTGGAGCTGGCAGGGCAGGACGTGGTGGACAAGGTGGACGTGGAGGATATGGCGCGGGTGCAGGAGCAGGTGATGCAGCAGATGCTGGCGCATCTGGTTATGGTTACGGAGGTTCATCCTCAGCTGCTACCTCTACGTCAACAATAAGCTCAAAGAGAGGTCCAAATATAATCATTATCGCAGGCCAAGATGATGGGGCTGATAGTTCAGCATCAGCAGCAACCTCAGTAGCAGTTGGACAAGCCGGACCAGGGTCTAATGGTGGTTACGAAGATCAGGGCGGATACGAATCAAACGATTTCTTGCCATACGGCAATCTCGATGGGTCTGACTCAGCAGCAGCAGCGGCAGCTGGTGGAGCTAATGGACCAGGACAGCCAGGATATTACAGACCAGGTGGACGTCGAGGATCTACCGCAAGTGCAGCAGCAGCGGCTGGAGCAGGAGCTGGCGGAGTCAACGGTGATTTATACACTAATGGAGACGATAACGATCTCGGCTTATCAGGACTCGGTGATGGTGACAATTCTGATGGAGGATATGGCGCTGGAGTCAGTACAGCCTCAGCAGCAGCAGCGGCAGCAGCTGGAGGGCCTGGTGGAGCTAGTGGAGCTAGCAGGGCAGGACGTGGTGGACAAGGTGGACGTGGAGGATCTCCCGCGGGCACAGCAGCATCAGCAGCAGCAGCGGCAGCTGGTGGAGCTAATGGACCAAGACAGCCAGGATATTACAGACCAGGTGGACGTCGAGGATCTACCGCAAGTGCAGCAGCAGCGGCTGGAGCAGGAGCTGGCGGAGTCAACGGTGATTTAAACACTGATGGAGACGATAACGTTCTCGGCTTATCAGGACTCGGTGGTGGTGACAATTCTGATGGAGGATATGGCGCTCGATTCAGTACAGCCTCAGCAGCAGCAGCGGCAGCAGCTGGAGGGCCTGTTGGTACTGGTGGAGCTGGCAGGGCAGGACGTGGTGGACAAGGTGGACGTGGAGGATATGGCGCGGGTGCAGGAGCAGGTGATGCAGCAGATGCTGGCGCATCTGGTTATGGTTACGGAGGTTCATCCTCAGCTGCTACCTCTACGTCAACAATAAGCTCAAAGAGAGGTCCAAATATAATCATTATCGCAGGCCAAGATGATGGGGCTGATAGTTCAGCATCAGCAGCAACCTCAGTAGCAGTTGGACAAGCCGGACCAGGGTCTAATGGTGGTTACGAAGATCAGGGCGGATACGAATCAAACGATTTCTTGCCATACGGCAATCTCGATGGGTCTGACTCAGCAGCAGCAGCGGCAGCTGGTGGAGCTAATGGACCAGGACAGCCAGGATATTACAGACCAGGTGGACGTCGAGGATCTACCGCAAGTGCAGCAGCAGCGGCTGGAGCAGGAGCTGGCGGAGTCAACGGTGATTTATACACTAATGGAGACGATAACGATCTCGGCTTATCAGGACTCGGTGATGGTGACAATTCTGATGGAGGATATGGCGCTGGAGTCAGTACAGCCTCAGCAGCAGCAGCGGCAGCAGCTGGAGGGCCTGGTGGAGCTAGTGGAGCTAGCAGGGCAGGACGTGGTGGACAAGGTGGACGTGGAGGATCTCCCGCGGGCACAGCAGCATCAGCAGCAGCAGCGGCAGCTGGTGGAGCTAATGGACCAAGACAGCCAGGATATTACAGACCAGGTGGACGTCGAGGATCTACCGCAAGTGCAGCAGCAGCGGCTGGAGCAGGAGCTGGCGGAGTCAACGGTGATTTAAACACTGATGGAGACGATAACGTTCTCGGCTTATCAGGACTCGGTGGTGGTGACAATTCTGATGGAGGATATGGCGCTCGATTCAGTACAGCCTCAGCAGCAGCAGCGGCAGCAGCTGGAGGGCCTGTTGGTACTGGTGGAGCTGGCAGGGCAGGACGTGGTGGACAAGGTGGACGTGGAGGATATGGCGCGGGTGCAGGAGCAGGTGATGCAGCAGATGCTGGCGCATCTGGTTATGGTTACGGAGGTTCATCCTCAGCTGCTACCTCTACGTCAACAATAAGCTCAAAGAGAGGTCCAAATATAATCATTATCGCAGGCCAAGATGATGGGGCTGATAGTTCAGCATCAGCAGCAACCTCAGTAGCAGTTGGACAAGCCGGACCAGGGTCTAATGGTGGTTACGAAGATCAGGGCGGATACGAATCAAACGATTTCTTGCCATACGGCAATCTCGATGGGTCTGACTCAGCAGCAGCAGCGGCAGCTGGTGGAGCTAATGGACCAGGACAGCCAGGATATTACAGACCAGGTGGACGTCGAGGATCTACCGCAAGTGCAGCAGCAGCGGCTGGAGCAGGAGCTGGCGGAGTCAACGGTGATTTATACACTAATGGAGACGATAACGATCTCGGCTTATCAGGACTCGGTGATGGTGACAATTCTGATGGAGGATATGGCGCTGGAGTCAGTACAGCCTCAGCAGCAGCAGCGGCAGCAGCTGGAGGGCCTGGTGGAGCTAGTGGAGCTAGCAGGGCAGGACGTGGTGGACAAGGTGGACGTGGAGGATCTCCCGCGGGCACAGCAGCATCAGCAGCAGCAGCGGCAGCTGGTGGAGCTAATGGACCAAGACAGCCAGGATATTACAGACCAGGTGGACGTCGAGGATCTACCGCAAGTGCAGCAGCAGCGGCTGGAGCAGGAGCTGGCGGAGTCAACGGTGATTTAAACACTGATGGAGACGATAACGTTCTCGGCTTATCAGGACTCGGTGGTGGTGACAATTCTGATGGAGGATATGGCGCTCGATTCAGTACAGCCTCAGCAGCAGCAGCGGCAGCAGCTGGAGGGCCTGTTGGTACTGGTGGAGCTGGCAGGGCAGGACGTGGTGGACAAGGTGGACGTGGAGGATATGGCGCGGGTGCAGGAGCAGGTGATGCAGCAGATGCTGGCGCATCTGGTTATGGTTACGGAGGTTCATCCTCAGCTGCTACCTCTACGTCAACAATAAGCTCAAAGAGAGGTCCAAATATAATCATTATCGCAGGCCAAGATGATGGGGCTGATAGTTCAGCATCAGCAGCAACCTCAGTAGCAGTTGGACAAGCCGGACCAGGGTCTAATGGTGGTTACGAAGATCAGGGCGGATACGAATCAAACGATTTCTTGCCATACGGCAATCTCGATGGGTCTGACTCAGCAGCAGCAGCGGCAGCTGGTGGAGCTAATGGACCAGGACAGCCAGGATATTACAGACCAGGTGGACGTCGAGGATCTACCGCAAGTGCAGCAGCAGCGGCTGGAGCAGGAGCTGGCGGAGTCAACGGTGATTTATACACTAATGGAGACGATAACGATCTCGGCTTATCAGGACTCGGTGATGGTGACAATTCTGATGGAGGATATGGCGCTGGAGTCAGTACAGCCTCAGCAGCAGCAGCGGCAGCAGCTGGAGGGCCTGGTGGAGCTAGTGGAGCTAGCAGGGCAGGACGTGGTGGACAAGGTGGACGTGGAGGATCTCCCGCGGGCACAGCAGCATCAGCAGCAGCAGCGGCAGCTGGTGGAGCTAATGGACCAAGACAGCCAGGATATTACAGACCAGGTGGACGTCGAGGATCTACCGCAAGTGCAGCAGCAGCGGCTGGAGCAGGAGCTGGCGGAGTCAACGGTGATTTAAACACTGATGGAGACGATAACGTTCTCGGCTTATCAGGACTCGGTGGTGGTGACAATTCTGATGGAGGATATGGCGCTCGATTCAGTACAGCCTCAGCAGCAGCAGCGGCAGCAGCTGGAGGGCCTGTTGGTACTGGTGGAGCTGGCAGGGCAGGACGTGGTGGACAAGGTGGACGTGGAGGATATGGCGCGGGTGCAGGAGCAGGTGATGCAGCAGATGCTAGCGCATCTGGTTACGGTTACGGAGGTTCATCCTTAGCTGCTACCTCTACGTCAACAATAAGCTCAAAGAGAGGTCCAAATATAATCATTATCGCAGGCCAAGATGATGGGGCTGATAGTTCAGCATCAGCAGCAACCTCAGTAGCAGTTGGACAAGCCGGACCAGGGTCTAATGGTGGTTACGAAGATCAGGGCGGATACGAATCAAACGATTTCTTGCCATACGGCAATCTCGATGGGTCTGACTCAGCAGCAGCAGCGGCAGCTGGTGGAGCTAATGGACCAGGACAGCCAGGATATTACAGACCAGGTGGACGTCGAGGATCTACCGCAAGTGCAGCAGCAGCGGCTGGAGCAGGACCTGGCGGAGTCAACGGTGATTTATACACTAATGGAGACGATAACGATCTCGGCTTATCAGGACTCGGTGGTGGTGACAATTCTGATGGAGGATATGGCACTGGATTCAGTACAGCCTCAGTAGCAGCAGCGGCAGCAGCTGGAGGAGCTAGCAGGGCGGGACGTGGTGGAAAAGGTGGACGTGGAGGATATGGTGCGGGTGCAGGAGCAGGGGCATTAGCTAGCGCAGACAACTATGGCTCATATGGTGTGGATGGTGATGCTGTGGATGGATATGGCTCTGGACCCCGTTCAGCATCAGCTGAAACAGTAGCAGCAGCCGCTGCAGGACAAACAGGTTCCGCAGGAAATACTGACATAATAATTATAGAACGCGGGTCTGGATTATCAAGCTCCTCATCAAGCTTTTCGTCTGGATCATCTTCTGGAGCAGGAGCTGGATATGGCAACGATGATTTATCCGCACCCTACGGCATCTCTGCGGGAGGATATGGTTCTGTTTCAGCAGCGGCAACAATAGCAGCAGCTGGCAGGGGAGACCGTGGAATTAATGGACAAGGTAGACGTGGAGGACCAGTCGCGGACGCAAGAGCAGGATCTGGCGCAGATTACGATGGCTCAAACGCAAATGGTGTGGACGGATATGGATCTGGATCCGGTTCAACATCAGTAGCTGCTGCAGCAGTTGCAGCAGGTGGTAGGGGAGGTCGTGGAAATAATGGACAAGTTGGACGGGGAGGATCTGCCACGGGTGCAGCAGCAGGAGCAGGAGCTGACTCTGGTTCAGGCTACGGTGGTTCATACTATGTTGATGAGGACAATTATGGTTCGGGATCAGCACCATCAGCAACAGCAGTAGCTGGAGCAGAAGCTTCAGGTGGCGGTGTTGACGAAATCATCATTATAGAAGAAGGCTTTGGATTGTCGTCTACGTCTAGTAGTTCTTCGTCTGTGAGCCAAGAATCTTACGCACCATACAGGCCAGGAGTTGCAAATGGCTCATCAGCAGCCGCAGGAGCAAGCAATTCAGCTGGTGGCCCATCTAGTGGCTCTGCTGGAGGCGCAAGAGGTCGCAAGAACTGCCGCATAACACGCGGGCAACTATTTGTGAAGTATGGTACTCGCCGCTCACCATGCACTACTTGCTAGTTTCTTTATTTTTATTTCGTTTGTTTCTTTTCTCTGGATACATCTTTTGTTTTTTATGTAAATAAATCTTGGCATTTTATATTGGATTTTATTTGTACTATCTCCATTGCCTTTGAATTATTGTTATTTTAAGGAAATAAAAGAAAGAATTATATTATTTGATACAGCGGATGATGATCACATACAATACAGCTGCACACACCTAGTAACTTGTTCACCATTAACAAATATGGATACAGTAACAACAAAGTTTTGACAGAAAAGAACCTGAAAGACCTTCAAAAAGTTGATTTTGATGACTAGATAAATTGACATTCATACAGTATAGAATTGACAAGCGTTACTGAAGTGTCATGTGCAGTAGTGATCCAAAACATTTTCGCATGAGAATTTCACTTTGTCTAGTCTGTCCCGGGCCCAAGGAATTTTTTAAGCTATTGCATAGCTTCTATCGCGGGCCTTGAGCGTGGAGACCTAATCCAGAAATTCCATAACGAAAATAACCTAACACCCCCCACTCCGACCGGCACAGCGGTGATACTTTGACTTGGGTGTCGCGACAGGCTCGACGGGAATACGGACTCCTCTCACCGCTAGATGGCGTTTTTTTTTTGCGGGGTGAGGTAAACGGTTAAGGGAGGAGGGGGTAAATCCTATCTTGTTCTCCTGGGAGAAGAAGCGCGGGCCCGTGGCAATTTTTTGTCAGAATGCGCTAACTCCAACCGTTTCTGAGATATGAGGGTTTTAAAATTTTTGTTGGTCGTAAAAATGTATCCTTTTATCGGTCTCTCTGAGCTGTGTCTGTGACAATGGTGATCAATGTGGACCTTATGCTAATGAGAATAAGGGTCACTTTTGCTTGTCAAAGAAAAGCGACCTTATTTCAATGTGAATAAGGGTCACTTTATATTTTTGTTTTGTTTTTTAGAGTTTTATAAATTGGAAATAAATGGGAGTTTGGCTCGCTACGTTTTCGAGTTTTTAACGTTTTTCATTTTTATTAATACATTTTTAGGAGTATGATAAAATTAAAATATTGTGGTTTTGCAACTCTATACAATTCGACATTCAGACGCATTTTCCAGGACCGGACCTTGTTTAGAGTTTTATTAACCGGAAATAAATGGAGGTTTGGCTTGCTACGTTTTCGAGATTTTAACGTTTTTAATTTTTATTAATACATTTTTAGGAGTATGATAAAATTAAAATATTGTGGTTTTGCAACTCTATACAATTCGACATTCAGACGCATTTTCCAGGACCGGACCTTGTTTAGAGTTTTATTAACCGGAAATAAATGGAGGTTTGGCTTGCTACGTTTTCGAGATTTTAACGTTTTTAATTTTTATTAATACATTTTTAGGAGTATGATAAAATTAAAATATTGTGGTTTTGCAACTCTATACAATTCGACATTCAGACGCATTTTCCAGGACCGGATCTAGAATAAATGCTATGCAATAGGTTTACCGCGGCAGTCCCCGAGTGCCACACGTCTTTTTTTGAAAGATTTTAGCTTATGTCTAAAGTAGTGTTCAAAGCTTTTAATTATTCTTAATATAACGACACACTTGCTTTTTCAATTTATTTGCCAAATAAAAATTGGTGTATATAGCGTATACCGAAGACGTTATCCATTAATGTCGACCAGCGACGCTATTCACGATTTAACCAAGTTTGTTCACTAGGTAAGAAACTTGTTTGTAAACGAAAAGGCTATAGTAATCTTCATTGATTTTGCCAAAGCTTTTGACACGATATCCGTCCCACTGTTGATAAAGAAGTAGGAGAACATTGGTGTAAGGGTATGCCACTAAATTTTATTCGGAATATCTATCTTACAAATTGATTCAAGGAGGAAGCAAGTTGGTCAGTGGACTATTATTGATCTTCCCGTCATCCACGGAGGAGAGACATTGTCCAAGGCAGAATTCTCGGTCCCCCTTTATTCCCGACTTTCATCAACGACCTCTGTGAGCTCAAGCTGCCTAGCGATAGGATTGTAATTTTCGCTGACGACACAGTGCTGTTTTTTTGAGGTCGACACTTGGCCCGAAGTTTATAGTAGTGCGCAGATTGGGCTAAATTTGGTGGTATCTTGGCTGGCTAACAATAGACTCGCTCTCAATATCGTCAAGACGAAGTACATTATTTTTATATTAAATAAAAAACCGGCAAAGTGCGAGTCGGCCTCGCGCGCGAAGGGATCCGTACGATCGCAAAACACGGCAAAAAAATCACGTTTGTTGTATGGGAGCCCCTCTTAAATATATATTTATTCTGTTTTTAGTATTTGTTGTTAAAGCGGCAACAGAAATACATCATCTGTGAAAATTTCAACTGTCATGCTATCACGGTTCAGGAGATTCAGCCTACAGACAGACAGACTGATAAAGATAAGATAAATTTATTTGTTTAAACATATGTAACATGATACATGAATATGCACATATAGATGGAAACATAATTTTACCGGACCAACATGTTTTGCCTCACTCGGCGTACAAAAAGAAAATTTTGGTTATAGTTATTAATTAAAATTAACTTAGCAATTACAAATTGAATAAATTTATGTCAGTTTCATATATAAAAAAATCGAGTCAGTGCAAAATATTATCAATAATTCAACATACAATCAGAGTCAGTACAAAATGTAGTCAAAATTAATTACATACAAAATATGTCAATATAGAATAAAATAAAATTAAAATAAAATTCAAAATTTATCATTTAAAAAATCAACAATGTTATAGTAGCACTTATCAGTAAGTAGCTTTTTAAGTGTTTTCTTAAATAAATTAAAATTCAATTGCTTTATGTCATTCGGAATTTTATTGTATATTACTGAGGCCATGCATACAACACTTTTTCTCAGAAGTGCTGTTTTGGCCGAGTGTGACTGAACCCAAAGTCTATACTGCTCACGTCTATTTCTATTATTTGATAAAAGAGGAAACCATTGAGGATTACTTTTTACTAATATAGCCATTTCCAATATGTAGAGTGACGGAAGTGTTAAAATTCTGTGCTTTATGAACATTGGTCTGCAACTGTCCATAGTTTGCAACCGAAACATAGCCCTTACACAACGCTTTTGTGCTTTGAACACTGTCTTTGTTCGTTGAATTGCCCCAGATAATTATCCCAAACCTCAATAAAGATTCCACAAGTCCGTAATAGGCCGTTAGTAAAGTGTCTGTATTGACAGTAGGAGCAAGTTTATAGAGGGCAAACGACGAGCTGCTGATTTTTTTACTAAGTACATTAATCAGTGATTTCCAATTTAATTGTGGATCAATGATTAAGCCCAGAAATCTGGCTGTATCTGCTTCATGTATAATATTGTCATTGTAAGATAAATTGAATTTTGATGAATTATATTTTTCCCGTTGACTAAAGTGCATTATATTAGTTTTATGAAGATTAATTTTCAAATTATTGTTGCTAAGTCAGGCAATTATAGAGTTTAATGAATTATTTGCATCAAAATTATAGTCAGAAAAATTATCGGATGCTATTGTAACAGTACTGTCAACACATCATCACATCATCAGGCTATTAATGTTCCCACTGCTGGGACACAGGCCTCCTCTCTGTGAGAGGGGGAGGGCCATAATCCACCACGCGGGCCCAGTGCGGGTTGGTGGATGTCACATATCATCGATTTTTTGGTTCTAGGACATGCCGGTTTCCTCACGATGTTTTCCTTCACTGTTTTTGAGAGCAGTGGTGATGAAATAATTTACACAAAGTAAAGCGCCTGCCTGGGTTCGAACCCACGACCTACAACTTGTAAGTCGCTGCCGATACCACTGGGCCACCACTGCTCTACATAGTACTGTCATCAGCGAATAATGTCATGGGTTCTTTAGTTGCATTTGGTAGGTCATTTATATATAATAAGAACAGGGGAGGGCCCAATACAGTTCCCTGGGGCACACCATGCGTAATGAGGCGCTTTTGAGAGGAGAATATATGTACCTTTTTCGATTTAATATTGAATTTGGATATTTGAGTTATTTGTTGTCGGTCTGTTAGATATGATTTTAACAATTCCAAGACATTACCTCTTATGCCGTAGTCTTCAAGTTTATCTAGCAGAATATTGTGGTCTACATAATAGAATGCTTGGGACATGTCACAGTAAATAGCACAGACAGGTAAAGATTTGTCAACCTGTAATGAGACAGTGTATATAAAGTCGTAAACTGCCATATTAATGTTTCTATTTTTTCTGAAACCTTTCTGTTCATCACCTTTCTGTTTATGTTGTTCTAAGTATCTGTTGATTTCGTTATATAAATATTTCTCAAAAAAAATTGAGAATACGGAAATTAATGCTATCGGTCTCTAGTTCTCCATTAAATAATTATCTTCTTTTTTAAATAAAGTTTTAATTATTGTTAACTTGAGATCTGATACATAGGTTCATAATGTGGCTTAAGTGATGAGAAATATCTTCATTCACTGCTTTGATCACGTTCGTTGAAATACCGTCATACCCTACACTACTCGTGTTTTTAAGATTTGATATAACCCTCTGCATATGATAAGGCAGAATTTGTGATAAAGACATTGAGTTGGGTTGGTGATTGATTCGAGCTGTGGCATCCTTACCAGCACCTGGGAGAGGTTTTACTTTTTCAATAAAATAGTTATTAAACGCATTGGCAATTTTTTTTGGATTTGTTGTCAAAGTGTCATTAATTTTTAATTCGATTGTCGATTCTTTAGGTATATTTAATTTATTATTATTTATAATTTGCCATGCCGTTCTACTTTTATTAGTCGATGTATTTATTTTGTAATTGTTTTATGCACGCTTAGTAAGATTCATAATTCGTTTAAACAGTTTAGAATAGCTAGTATATTTATGTTTATTAGTTAATGTTGGTTTTCTTCTGAACTTCCAGAGTAATTCTCTTTTATTTTTACTGCACACTTTAATCCCGCGCGATATCCTTTTCTGCTTGGCATTTACTTGCACAGTGATTGTAGTTAGCGGAAAGCACTAATCGTAAATTAGTTTAAATATTTCAATAAAATGATGATACGCTTCTGATGGATCATCGGTCTTATATATTTCATCAAAAGAAAGGTTTCTAATATGTTTTTAAAATTTTTGGATGTTTTCTAAACTGTAATCCCGTTTAATTTTACGCCAATACTTTAATTTAAATATTTTCTTTACTGGTAGTTTAATTAATTGGGCAGTGTGGTCAGATAAGCCAAATTCCAACACATCCGTCTTACAGTTTTTATTAAAGTTGTGGGCAAAGTTATCTAGGCAAGTATTACTGGATAATCTTGTGGGCTGTTTAAGTTCTAATGTAAGATTATATTTTAACAATAAACACTCGAAATCTAAGGTAACATTGTTACACTTCATGACATCTATGTTGAAGTCACCAGCTATAACAGTATTATAAATTTTAGTCTAGAAATACATTTCAATATCTTGTCAAGCCTAGCAAAAAACAAATTGAGGTTACTTGGTACCGGCACTCGGTATACACAAACTATTATAATTTTGGAGTCAAGTAATTCTATTGCACAACATTCGATCACATTAGTTATGGACAATTGACTAATTTGAGAAATTTCTTTAAACTTATGCACCTTATTAACTAGAATACAGGCACCTCCTCTTTTACTGCAATTACGACTATAACATGCCGCGAGTTCATAATTATTAAGTTTCAGGTGCTGTTCATAACCTGCTAACATAAAGTGTTCCGTGACACATATCACATCAACGTCAATATCTTTGTCTTTTAGCTCTTCTATATTTACTAATAGTGGGTTAGATTTGTTGAGCAGCCCCGCAATATTTTGATGCAGAACATTAATATATTTAAAATTGAAAAAATAATGAATTCGCTTCTTCTGCAGCATTTCCAATACCTTCATTAGTCATGTAACTTACAGTAATGTCATCAATTAAATGTAACAAATTTTCAAAAATATTGCGTAAACCATAGTTATTAATACGGCCCTTTAAGAAGTAAAACGTTGAATAGTCGTAATTTAAATTACAATTAAAATCTAAGAAATAAGCATGTTCATGAGATAATATATCCAAGTACAGTAAATTATTAAACGTATCAATTCCCCAGTTATAAATGTTGGTGTTGTTTCGTAGTTTGTAGGTTGGGGTACAGATAATTACATTTGTATGAGATATTTGTTTCAGTGTGTCTCGAATGTAAACAATAGTATTAAAATAGTTGTAAGTAATTTTAAAGTCCTCCTCTCCAATTAATAATACACAAAAGTCGCTCGTATTTATAATCACTCACTTTTGCCTGAATTCCGCTGAGTAGGTGCTATTGGACATATCTTGATTTTTTGTGAAGTAACGGGGATTGACTGACTAATGGTGACTGGTTCAAATTCATGCTAGGTTGGCTAGGCTCAATACGATCGTTCTTATCCTCGAATAGTTTGCTATGTTTTAGTGTGCATGAGCCTGATGAAGAAGGATCGTTATTTATGTTTTCGATTTTTTTCTGTGTTTGCTTTGAGTTTTTGGTTTTCTGTATCTTGGTTTTAGGTGTTTTTTCTAAATTATTAATCTTCCTTTCTTCATTCCTTTTTTTTAAATTACTGTTTTCTATTGATAACAGTTATATTTTCTTGAGAGCATTTTTTAGTTCAGATTTAAGATTGGCGATCTCATCTTTTAATACTTGAACTTGTTGGATGTCTTCGTCTTCTGATACGTCGGGTAAAGTACTCGTCGTACAGAGCCCCTAGCACGAGTTTCTGCGTAATTGGATCGACTACGTTAACGTATCGTCTCCGACAATTTTTGTATGCAAAATTAATCAGCGCCATGTATCCGTATTTGGAACTAACAAATTGGTAGCACAAGTTTTTGACAATTGCCTTCGTATCGCGTTCACGTATTTACGTTGCGTTAACGCTCCAAATGTATGGGAATCGGTAGCACGCAAAGACCTTATACGTTTTTCTTACTACTAGACTGTGAAGCAAATTTTTTTGTTTAGCTAAAATGAAATCTATCACCATACACCTAGGTTAGCTATTTCCTTATAAGCGGTAGCTAACCAAAGGCGGTCCTTGCGAGAGGGTTTCCGCTGGCAGTGTGTCCTTGTCTGACCTCTTGCTAGATCAACTAATCATTGGGTTTGGTAGAAATGGTAGAAAATTTTATATTTTGCTTTCTAATTTATACCAAAACGAACAATTCATAGACTTTGACACGTATTTAAATATTTCTAGAAACGTATTTAAATATTTCTACAGTTCCTATATTTAATCAATTCGTTGTATTTAAAAAAAATATTCATTAATACTGAGTAAGATCATTTAAAAGTACTACCTTTTAAATGTTTGGGCCTGGTAATATTAAATGTAAGGTGACGGTTTGCGGAATTTTCGGCGGACTTTTTTCACAGAACAATATCTTTGTTCGAGTGAAATTCAGCGGCTGTTAATATTATTTGCAAAATTGATTCCTAGTGGAATACAATTGGTGTAGTTTTATTTCTCAACTGTCTACGCAACTGGACAATATGAGAAAGCATAGAGATCCTTTGAGGTATATTTAGCTGCCGGTATTTCAAAGCACCGTCTGAAGACTGCAGGGTCATCTAACGCCTCTCCTTCATGAGCTTGAGAGTAGGATCAGAGAGCTTTTTGTTCCTTTCTATACGATTGGTCTTGAAGAATGAGACTTGAGGAGACTTGGGATTTTAGGATTATTGAGTCCTCCCCCTCTCTTCGAACTTCAGATAACCCTTTAATACTCCATCGTAAACTGCTCAATTCCTTTTCGAGTTCGGTGATTTTTTCGCCGATCCAGAGTGTGCGCGTGTTGTACGTTGCCAGGTCCAGTCGTCGGTATTTGTTGGGGTAGCCGGATCTCCTCCGGGATTCTTAGCATCCCTTGCCGTAACCTCGACCGCTACCGTAGTGGAGGGTACAGGTTGCCGGGCAATAGGGGCTACGTTTTATTTGTGCTATTCATGGGGTGTGCTTTGCAGGCTGGTTGGCGATCGCAGTATGATTGTTACAAATGCACAGAGAAAGCTGCTGCCCATTCTCTTGTTTTTTCCTTAGTCGCCTCTTACGACACCCACGGGCAAACATGGGATGGTGAAATTCTTTACGCCCGACACCATACGGTTAGTGATGTAGATACCAAAAAATATAAACACAATTTTTTTTTATTAACTATAAATTAGGTAGGTTTAGGTAGCGTAGTTAGGTAGCATAAATATATCGGGATACTTAAACTATCGTTTTTACAATCAATTTATCCCGTGTTCTGTTTTGTCATGGTCACCTCATTAGAAAGAGACACACTACCAACGGGAGCCTTCTCACGTGGACCGGAATTTGCGCCATAGTGCTCAGTCTAGTAGTAAGAAAAACGTATAAGGTCTTTGGTAGCACGAGTTTTCATTTTGACATGTAGTATCGAATTTTACGCTAGGTGTGACGAAAGCACGTCGAAAACTATTTCACTGACATTTTCTCGGTGAGACATTTCACGTCAAACAATTTTCCGTATTTATTTGGGTATTTTTGCAATAAAATGCTATTTAATCATGAATAAAAGGGGCAGGCATGCTGTCTATTGATTATCTTACCTCCTAATTTAATAAAGAGGCTAGGAGAAGATGTTAAACGAGGTAGACAACATTTTCATTTTCTTTGTAAACAAATGTAGTAATAGTTTCTTTAATAAACCATTTCTATAAGTTATTGATACTAACCACACATAGAGCGGCGCGGCAGGCCCGCGCATCGCCCGCTCTGTCTTCCTGCCGTGGTGAAGTACGGTCTCTAGCGCGTTATTCGCTGCAACTCTACGTTTTACTTGCGGTTCTCCATAATTATCATGACTCATTTAAAGATTCAAAAATCGATGAAAACGGCGATATGCCTTATAAATTAGAGATTATAATACTAGTATGCACGTATGCCTATATATTTTGCAACCGGTTTATACCGGTATTTACAGTTAGTTTGGGAATATGGGTTAGAATTTGGGATAAACAACATTGGCAGTTGCTTCAAAGCAACTGAAGCATTTATCGGCAGCTAAAATGTTCTTGAGTAGGTACCCTATTAACAACAATACAAATCTAAAACGTATTAATATACATTTTCTTCAGCAGGTCTTATGGGAATGGTTGCGGTATTTTAAGTAGCAAAAACCGTAAGCCGTTCTACAATTCTAGCTAGTCTGTCGATGATAAACAGAGACAGATTTACAACGAAAGAGAGAAAACTAGGACAAAAATGAAACAGAATCCCTTCGCAGCGTGACGAACGGTCTATTAAAAAGACCTTCCATCGTTATTGCCACCTGACAGCCAATGTTCCAGAATCCAGAGTAGTCTTTAGGAGACGAAAAATCGATGCAGAGAGTGGACTGTGATAGGACTCTCCTTCAAAACTAATCGAATCCTAAGTCATATCGTTCCTTCGTACATGGAAAGCTTTGTTGGCTCAGCCTATTATTATTTAAAATTCCTACTTGTTGTTGATGTTTATTGAATTTATTATATTTCTAACATGTACTTAAGTATACGTGAATTGAATAAGTACCTAACTAAGCTATTAATGTGATAATAAAAACCTAAATAAACAGAAACTATATGTTTTTCCTAATCTAAACATACATACATAAACTTACGCTTTTGCCGGATGGGGGTAAGTAGGTAGAAACTACAGAATGCCACCTGCTACGTTATATTCACGTTCATACTTCTACACGCACGCGGGTTATGACATGCAAGCACGCTGGCCTTTTGGAAGAACATCACAATAAGATCAGTTGCGGACGGTACCCTGGTGGTGTAAGTACCCGCGGTCGCCCTGGGACAGTATCCCACTGTTGTTTGACGTGCTTTCCATACGCTCTGAGTCAAGCGACTCTGCTGGTGGCACTCGCCACCACGCACCCCTGAATGCGTATGTAGGGTGGTAGGTACTAGGAAGACCCACATACAAGAACCAAGTTTTGACCACAAAAATAAAAAGTGGGCTTTTTCATGAAAAATATTGTTGCATGTGTTTCAGGCCATTTTTGCGTTCATCTTTACTTAGTCGAAATCTTAAAACCTTAATACATAAATATAATCATTACAGTACTAATAACCGGCGTGTGTGTATGACTAGATGTATGAATGTGAGTGAAGCAAAAGAAGTATGTAAGGATCGTAGCAGGTGGCGTTCTGTAGTTTCTGCCTACCCCCATGGGAAAAAGGCGTGAGTTTATGTATGTATGTATGTATATAATCATTACAATTTTTGATTTTTTACACACGGGCCCTTGTTGGCATATGACAATAATAATTACACATTTTTCTCATCATCGTTTTTTAATCTATCATTCAAAATTATACCAAACATAGGTACTTCCTATTCTAAACTAATATTGTAAAATTGTTTTAACTATATTTGTACAAGGTAATCTCTGGAAGGAAACGCCTGCCGTTCCTGCCGCTAAGTGTAGCAGTAAGAACTTCATGGGCTGATAATGCGTTAAGAATAAGTAATAGAATATATAGCTGTTGTAGGTGGTACTAATCTATATAATACATTGATGAAATAAAATGCAGATTTAATGAACAAAACTTTGTATTACATAATGTTCATTCATATTCGCATCATAATGAATTGACAGAGCTTCTAAGATTCCAACCATAGCTCATAGCTGCTCCAAACGCTTGAAATAGCATGAAGAGCATTTGTACCAAAACGGTTGTGAATTAGTAGACACTTTTAACGTCATCGTAAGTTACAAAATATTCCCCCAATTCCTTCGTTGGATGTCACTATTGCACGAAGAGACGTATAGCTTGCCGTGGGCTTTGAAGAAATCACGGCTGCACTCTTGTAGACGGTGGTGCAAGCGATTGGAATGGCTTGTCTTCTCTTAAGTGGCAATGCTGGCTTATATTGTTCCGGTGTATCTCCTGTTGGCAAAAGAAGTTGATATTTTATTTTATTTATTTGGGACAAAAAACAGTTATACAGTACATCATATACAAAAAGTAGTTATATTATAGTCGAAAAAACGTATAACCCACACTATTGTCCACGAAGTGACAACTGAGTATGATAACGAACGCATGTTAAATGAGAAAAATAATGAGATAGTAATATTTAGCAGAAAAGCACTGCATACACGAATCGAGGGAAGCGGATGACAAGAGTAATCTTATGGGCGATTTGCAAGAAATTGAGAAACCAATCTTTTAAATTTAGATAGCGATAGCGCGAAAATGTCAAAATCAGTAAATTGAGAGTTATATGTTTCAAAAAGTCGGTGGACAGGGGCCCGCACCCCAGCATTCGTTCTACATCGCGCAGTGTAGAAGGAAGACGACACAAACGATCGATTATTTCTAATAAAGCTAAGGAACTCATGGCCCGACGAAGTCTATTTCAACACAGCAGTAATTTGACACCGGCGGAAAAAGAAGAGCCCAAAGCATTGTACAAGGCAACAAATAAAGAAATAAAGCGAAATTACAAGGAACATAGGCATAACACAATGCTATCTCATTTAAAAACTTCAGGCAGTCTGAAAAAAGCTATGAAAGAGCTTAATAACGTCAAACAATGGATTCCCTCACTCAATTCTAAGTCTACAAAAACTCAAACTCGCCTCGAAGTAATAAACACAGCGACAAAATTTTACGAAGAATTATATACTGCCCCCGATGTTCCTGGTTTTACAAATGACTCGACTTTATCCTGCCCTAGCCTGAATATCAGCGAGCACTCATCATTCCACGAAAGCGACATTTTACGAAAAATCGATAGACTGAAATCTGATAAAAGTTCAGGAACGGATGGCATATCAAACGAAGCAATTAAATCAGCGCGAACTATATTATTGGTACCCATCACCCACTTATTCAATATGGTCCTAGACGAGGAAGTCGTCCCTCCTGCTTGGACGGAATCAGAAATAATTCTTCTTTATAAGAAAGGCGACCCAACAGACGTTGGTAATTATCGCCCAATAAGCTTGATGCATAATAATAAGCTTGCATGGCAATGCATGTATAAACTCTTCGCCTCATGCCTACTAGAGAAATTAAGCGACGATATAGAGAACCACCAACCAATCGAACAAGCCGGATTTAGAAAAGGTTTTAGTACTATTGACCATATTCAAGTCCTAGAGCAAACCATTGAAAAGTACACCGAGTTCCGCAGACCGCTCTATATAGCATTCGTTGATTATAAAAAAGCGTTCGATTCCATCTCTCATAATAGCATATGGTCAGCTCTTAATAACCAGAATATCAACGGAAAATATATAAACATATTAAAAAATGTGTATGCAAAGAGTACAAGTACAATAAAACTAGAACGCTCCGGGAAGAGAATCAGAATTGGTAGAGGTGTCAGGCAGGGTGACCCGCTCTCTCCAAAATTATTCATAGCGGTGCTGCAAAGCATAATGAGTGATCTACCATGGACGAACAGAGGTTTAATAATTAATGATAAGCGCTTGACCCACCTACGATTCGCCGACGACATTGTTATTTTTTCTGAAGAAGCTGCAGAACTTCAAGCAATGCTGATAGAACTTCACGTCGCAAGTAAAAAAATTGGCTTAGAAATGAACCTTTCTAAAACAATATTAATGTCTAACCATACTAAAATACCAATTACACTAAATAACTCACCGGTGGACTACGTAAACGACTATATTTACTTGGGCAAACTAGTATCCTTCAGCAAAAATAACAACATCGAAGAAATAGACAGGCGAATCGCAACAACTTGGAAAAAGTACTGGTCATATAAAGAAATCATGAAGTCAAACATCCACATCCAATGGAAAAAGAATATAATGGATACCTGCCTACTGCCCTGCCTCACATATGGTTGCCAAACATGGATCTTTGACTCAGTGGCAAAGAGAAAACTTAATTCATGCCAGAGAGCGTTAGAAAGAAGTGCGCTTAAAATAAGACTCTTAGATAGAATCAAACATTCAACTATAAGGAAAAAGACGAAAGTAATAGACGCCGTCTCTTTCGCTCAAAGCCTAAAGTGGAAATGGGCTGGACATGTCGCCAGATTCACTGATGGTAGGTGGACTCAAGCAGTCACAGCATGGAGAGGGCCCACCGGTTACAGGCGCAGAGGCAGACCAAAGGCACGCTGGAAAGACGAGCTAGAGACTATCGCTGGCAAAAACTGGAATTTTACAGCAGCAAATAGAGATGAATGGAAGGCTCTGGAGGAGGCCTTTACCCACAGAGGGGTTCATGCAACTTAATTTAATTAAATTAATTATTTAGTTATTTAAGATTAATTCTACATAAAATATTCTAAATTATTTATTTCACATTATTTATTGCTACGTTTAATTATTTTAATTTTAATTACTATGAATTCAATTAATCAATTATTTATTTGGAATTTTAATGTCAAAACAATTAACATGTTTTTACCTAATGAAAATGAATTTATAATACAAATAAAGGAAGCGCAACTAACTAACGTAACTATATTAATTAATTGTATTACGTGGTATCTTATAAAGAGCTATTTTATTATTAATAATTCATCTTATAGACGTATCAGTTATTGATAATTTCTTAAAATATGTTTTTTTTATAATTTAAAATTCAACTATGTATTATTGTTTGCATGAAATAAAGAGGCTTTTTTATTTTTTTATTTTATTTTATTTATGTTGCTCGGGTATAATTAGGTGAATTAACTGTGGAAATAAGTGGCTGTGCACTAGACCCTCAAAGAGCTTAGACAAGGTGGATAAGATAGATATAGGTCGATAATTCTCAACGTTACCTTTGTCACCACTTTTGTGAATGGGCGTAATGAAGGCCCTCTTCCAAACACTAGGGAAAATCCCTTCCCTGAGACATTTATTAAATATTATGTGTAACGGGACACAGATGGCTTGTGCCGTGTTCTTAAAGAAAGAAGGGGGCAGGCCATCCGGGCCAGCTCATTTAGTTAAGTCTAATGAAGTGAGTGCCTTAAGTATGACACTCTTTTCGAGGTAAATATCCGGAATGCATACAGAATTCTCGTCAAGGGTTTCTGGCGGTGTCCAGGTTTTTGGGTCAAAAGTTGAGGACTCGTATACCGAGTTGAAGAAGGCAGAAAACAGTGAACATATTTCCGCGGGGCAGTTAGATGATTTATTTTTATACTGCATGTTAGCTGGGATTCCAGAACCTTGCTTTCGGTTAGAGATGTACGTCCAGAAGTGTTTGACATTAATAGGTATGCTTTCTTCAATAGTTTGCATATACTTATTGTAACATTGTTCACAAAGTAGTTTGAACCGTTTACGCTGGATAGAGAACTTTTCATAATCAGATAAGTTACGCAGTTTTTCCCATCTTATCCTCGCGCGTTCTTTATTTTTGAAAGTTTTAATTAGGGAAGCGCTAAACCAAACGGGAAAGGAGGTTGATTTTTGACGTGATAATGGAACATGTAGTCTGACGATTCCATATATATAGTCATAAAAAGCATCTACGGCCTGTTCACTGGATAGATTAAGAAACAATTCGTCCCAGTTCAACTTATTTAGTTCTACATTAATTTCTTGATAACTAGCTTAAAGAAATTGTATTTTATTGTTGAATGACGCTTCATGGGTGTGAGTGGTGTCATCAGGGAAGTTAATACAGAAAACGGAGGGTGGTGGCTGTCAGGCTGCAGCAGTAAAATGTCGGACTGTATCTGACATTCAGAGTTGCTAATAAATAAGTCCAGAACACGACCCAAATTATTTTTATTGTATTGTATTGAGAAGCATTCGTAATAGCCATCAAATCCAATAAAGATCGACTCACATTATTTTGTGACTGAGTACACACATGACTTGCACTGCCCGATCATTCAATGTCGGGCAGATTATAATCACCGGCTATATAAAATGTTTCAACACAGGGAGCCGTAATAATATTTTCTAATGTGGATATATGTGACAAGTAAACATCATCTTGTGTGCGTGGAGGTATATCATCATCATCATCATCATTTCAGCCGAAAGACGTCCACTGCTGGACATAGGCCTCCCCCAGAGGAGGTATATAGGCAGCGCTAATAACGTGGTGAGTGTTGGAGCGCGACGCCGGCACTTGGATCATAACGTGCTCGATGCCAGTGGGAGAGGGACACGTTAATAGCCTCAATCGCCGAAGCCCGCGCAGTACGGCTATCAGAACACCCCCGCCCTCGCGCTTGTTTGTAGCAATGCGGTTACGATCGTCTCTAAAAACTAAGTAGCGGTCATCAATGAATTCTTTGTCCATTATATTAGGTGTTAGCCATGTCACAGATAATATGATCACGTCAAACGATAAGGAAAGAATGTTGGTATAAAGTGTGTGCAATTTAGTGCGGATCCCTCTACAGTTTTGATAAAAGAATGATAAATTGTTGTTACTAAGCATTGTGAAATAGGAGTGTACAACAAAAATATATATAAAAAGTAAAACAATTATTTTTATATTCGGGTATATTTAAAAACTTGGATTCTGTTCGTAGTGGGTAGCGTAGTGGGTAAAGTACATGGTTATGAGTACCAACTACAGCTAATGGGCGAGTTTTAAATAACAAGTTCTGTAGGCATATTACTGATATGTGTGGCATACAATCTAGGGCAGTATCGTTTACGTACGTATTTGAAAAACAGAGGCGAGAAACATTACAAAACAATGATATAAAACCGATCTTCGAGACTATAACCATTAGGACATACGGAAGGCGTGCATTAAGAGTATTATTATATATAAACATTTCTTTACAATAAATCTGTGTAAGCCTTTGTTTAAAATCGATATCTATGTAAAAATAACAAAAAACTAAGCTATAATAATATATTCTAAAACTCCACATAAAATCAAAAAAAAATCCCAGTGATGAAATCAGCAAGATCACCTATAAAAGGTATAGAAACTTTTGCAACTGGCTACTAAAAAAACTAAAAACGGACTATGAAAAAAACCTATTAGATAAAGCAGCTAAAACTAACAATAAAAAACTTTGGGACGCTGTAAAACAAATAACACACTCCAACAAAAAATCAAACCCAGCAATGGATCTTATATCCACCCCAAACCCTTCCACCTCTGTCAATGCAATAAACAATTTTTTCGTGTCTATTGGCAAAAACCTTGCTGAAAACATTCACGACGGAAATCCATCTATCTACACGCCTCACGCTAAGTCTTGTCCTTCCTCTTTCGTTTTGCTTCCCACTGATGAAGATGAGGTTCGTCAGTGTACCCTAAATCTAAAAAAAGTTAATTCAGTTGGACGAGACAATATCTCAGGAGCTTTTCTTAAAAGATACCACACTATCCTAGTCCCGCCCTTAACGTACATCTTCAACTTAATGTTCCACAGTGGTGTTTTTCCCAAGGAATTTAAATTTGCTGAAGTAATCCCAATCTACAAGAGTGGTGCCAGAGACTGTGTCAACAACTACCGACCCATCTCTATACTTTCTACTCTGTCTAAACTAGCTGAAAAACTTATTAACAAGCGTCTAATTAACTATCTTGAGACGAAATCCTTGTTGTCAAAATCTCAGTTTGGTTTTAGAGCTGGAATCTCGACCAATGATGCGGTTCACGGGTTAATCGATCATGTTGTTGATAAACTAGACCACAAAAAGAAAGTGATAGCGATATTCTTGGATTTAGCTAAAGCTTTTGACACAGTCTCTGTTCCACTCCTACTTACTAAGCTACAAAGTATGGGGATTCGTGATACACAGCTCAAACTACTTGGGGATTACCTTGCTGACAGGCAACAGAGAGTTAGAATTGGAGAATTCACTAGTGATGACTTACCTATTTGCTACGGCGTTCCTCAGGGTAGTGTGGTTGGGCCCACGCTTTTCCTCACCTTCATCAATGACCTGTGTGATCTGCTACTAAAAAATGGCAAAATTGTCACATTTGCGGATGACACTGCGTTGATCTTCCATGGTGACAGTTGGGAGGAGGTTTACAGCCTCGCTCAATCTGGGTTCAATACTGTAACTTCTTGGCTCATTAACAATGGCCTAACTCTCAATGTCAGCAAAACCAAAGTTGTACCATTCTCTATTAAAAACATCTCATCCTCAGTTCACGAAAATTTTAACATCAAAGCCCATTACTGTTCATCTTACCACTCTTGTTCCTGCAGTCGATTAGAAATAGCATCTAGTATAAAGTACCTGGGAGTCATGATTGATAGTTCTCTCAGCTTCAAACTCCACCTGGACCTACTATCTTCCAGAACTCGAAAACTAATTTTCATTTTTAAAAATTTAAGTCGTATTGCAGATAAAAATGTAATTAAAATGGTTTACATGGCCCTGTGCCAATCCATTCTCACTTATTGTATTACTTTATGGGGTGGCACTTGTAAAACCAACTTAATAAAACTGGAAAGAGCTCAAAGAGCGGTACTAAAAGTAAGCCTGTCGTTACCTTTCTTCTTTCCTACCAAAGATTTGTACTTGCTCTCTGATGTGCTGACAGTAAGACAACTTTTTATTCTGTGCTCAGCTCTAAAACAACATTCTTTAATTGGCTATGATCCACTACTTAATGCAAACAAGAGAGTCAAACACAGGGTTTGCCCAACACTCACTAATCGTAACACTGCCTTCTCACGCAAATTCTTTGAATTTCTTGGTGGACATCTTTATAATACAATAAATAAGAAGCTAACAGTTTACCCTCTTACAAGAGCCAATTGTAAGAGGGTTATTACTGCCTGGCTTAAGTCGCTCAATTACGATGACACTGAAAGTCTGCTTATTGTACCATCCTAACCAACTGCGTATGCTGTCACCTCTTTCACCCCACACACACGCACTCACACACACACTCACTCTGTCCCACACACACTCACTCAGACACATACACGCTCCCACACACTCGAACTCACACACACACTCACTCTGTCCCACACACACTCACTCAGACGAATACACGCTCCCACACACTCGCACTCACACTCACGCACTCATACTCAATTACACACTCACTCAATTTAGTTCCTCTCACCCACTTTGTACCACCATAACAGCAACAACCTCACTCACCTAGCTTAATCCCTCTTAACTATTACTTCTTACTGATGTTGTATACAACTGTCATCTATTGTCCGGAGTCTGGAGAGGCTGGTAATCTGTCATACAGGTCTCCTAGTACAGAAACCAGTCTCTCACATAGATCACAAGAGTTTTCGCTAATGTTTTGTTTGTTTTTTTTTATATTGTCTGTAAAATTCTATGTGAGAGAAGAACAATAAAACTTTATTATTATTATTATTATTCTGACGGTTACACTGCGCAATCTTGCTGACATCGTTTTGACAGCGTACAGCAAATGTTTTAGAGCCATCGGTAGCTTTAACAAGTACAGTAGCGTTTCTAATCCAGACATACTTGACGTTATGTTTCCTAGCCATCTCACGACATGTACGAAATAAGTTTTTGTTATCAAGTGTGAGATGCTCGTTTATATACATTTACAGGGGGTACCTGACATACCGATTAGGTCAGACGTTACATTATTAGACATACGATAGGCGCTTAAAACATTATCGCGAAGGGTGCGCGAGGCTAATTTCACGATTATGTTCTTAGGTTTGTTACTTTCCTGAGTACGTGCATGTGGGACACGGTGAACGGCTAGGTACATCTAGACTGGGAATGGGGCACTTGATGGTAGCACCAATCTTTTCGACGAGCCCAAGGAGGTCTTCATCACGTTTCTCAGGCAGGTTGCATATCTCAATGTTATTGAGTCAGGCTTGCTGTTCCATCGACTCAATTTTTAGTTCCAGTCCGGATAGTTTGTCATTCATGTCGCTATCCAATGACCGAGATGACAGCTGTAGATCTTCGACTTTTCTCTCGAGGTTGGTTAAGCAAGTTTTGTAGGCTTGATTTTCCTTCTTCAAACTATCCATCTGCTGTCTCATCTCCTCAAACTTGCTGCTCATGAAATCCACCGAATCCCGAATCTCCTGGTTAATGTTCTGTATTGAGGAATTTTGTGTTTTCAGGACCTTGATTTCTACAACAAGTGTCTCCAGCGCCGAGGTTTGTTGCTCCATCAGTTTCTGCATATGCTCCTCTTGGTCTTGCTTCCAGGATTTAAGCATGGATTTTAGCTCCAGATTATGTTCCACAAGCATCTTATTGGGTGAAAGGTCACAACGAGGTTGTTTATGACGTGTCTGGATGTTTATGTTGGCGTCATTGCCCAGAGCTTTTAGAATATCTGAATCAGACATTGATAAGTCGCTCATCAGGCTATTATTCTTGGTTCCCGTTGCTGGAGGTGCACGTTGCATTGCGATGCTGATGAGTACTTATGTTTGAGATGATAATTATGTGGTATTGAAACGAGCACACCGGGGCACGGTTGTACACATGCACGAACAAAAGATATAGAACAAAATACAAAGATTCTGTAACTAAATACAACATTGTCGGTCGTGCAGTATTATTGCACTTTTCCATTAGGAATTTCTTAGTGGCAACCCGGAGTCTCACTCTAAGTGCTGTGCACGGCAATAGGCCCGCCTCTTACTACATGAGACCTCATAGGATTAAGCGGATGAAGCGCATTTTGCATAATTGTATGAATCTGTGCAATAAACTTACTTGTTTGCTTCTTTATGAAGTTCACCATGATGATGACCTAAATTTAAAAAATTATTCGACCACAGAGCGGGAGGCTCTAGCGGTCATCTGGGCAGTCGACCCGATATGCGGGGTTACATTGATGGCCATCCAGTAATTATAGCCAGTGATCACCAACCCTTGAAATGGCTTCTTTCATTAAAGTCGCCTACTGGTCGTTTGGTGCGTTGGGCACTTAAACTGCAGGCCTATGTCATCCGGTTTGAGTACACTCCCGGAAAGGTAAATGTGATTGCCGACGGACTCAGCCGCCCTGTCTGTACAGATGAGTCCCGCGAAGCCTGTGAAATATGTTCCGTTATTATTGATTTGCCTACGCGAGATCTTACGGAGCTACGTGCAGCACAAGAATCCGACCCAGATCTCAATAAAATTATGAAGGAATTAGAAAATACAGAAGAAGTTGCCTCCCGTCGTTGGACAGAACGCGGTTATCTCATGGAACGAGGTATCCTTTACCGCTATAACCCAGATAGAGACAATCACCGCAATTGGTAATACCTGTAAGCATACGGGAGGAGATTCTAAGAGAATGTCATGATGCTCCAATTGCAGGTCATCCTGGTACAGAACGTAACAGAAAATAGCTCAAAACTATTATTTCTCTGGTATGAGAAGAATAGTAACAGAATACGTAAAATCATGTTCATCATGTCAACGCTATAAAGTGACAAATGAAAAGCCACCTGGTCTGATTCAAACACCGATTTTAAACCAGCGCAATGAAGTCTTGGCTATCGACCTATTTGTACCACTGCCAGAGGGCGAAAACGGGGCGAAGTGGATTCTGTTAGTGGAAGACACCGCGACAAGATGGGTAGAATTGTATGCTCTCAAAGAAGCAACCTCTATCGCCTGCGCAAAAGTTCTCATAGAAGAGTATTTCCTTCGGTTCGGCTTACCTCGTCGCATTATTTCGGACAATGGTGTCCAGTTTGTCTCAGCGGTCATGCAGAAGTGCATGTTCATTCTTGGTATTACACAAGACTTGATACCCTACTACCACCCAGAAGCCAATCCAGCGGAAAGAAAAAACCGGGATATGAAGACACAATTGGCTCTGTTAGTTGGTACGGATCACTCCTCATAGCCCATGCAACTACCGATAGTGCGATTCAGCATGAACAGCGCGGTCTGCGAAACGACCGGAGTTACGCCTGCATATTTGGCGTTTGCACGTGAGCTAAGGTCACCGTTAGAGGTTTACAATGATCCAAGAGCGGTCTTACAGAAGGATAATTTTTTACTACAGATCACTCCTTACTTAACAAGATTTAAACTCCTTAAACGAAGTTCGTGATAGAGTATAAAAACTGCAGGATAGAAGGAAGATTTACGCTGATCGTTCGAGAAGAGTAGGAGAAGATTTTAAAGTAGACGAAAAGGTTTTATTGGCTACCCATTTATTTATTTATTTATTTATTTATTTAATACTTTAAGCACACAAATGTACAGAGGCGGACTTAATGCCTTAGGCATTTTCTACCAGTCAACCTTTGGGTGATGCAGAGATAAATAGTGGTAGGTGCAATCACTATAATGAATGGATTTGAAATATATATAATACATAAATATAAGCCAGAAGTAATTAATAAATACAATACAATTTACACAATAAATAACAAATGAAATATAGGAATACACCTATACAATTAGTAGAAATAGATAATTGGAAAAATTTAGCGCTGTGACGACACTGCTGCCAACTTCTTGCGAATGTGCTCGCGAACTTTGACTTTAAAGGTTAGTCGGTTGGTTGCCATCCTGATTTCCTGGGGGAGCGCATTCCACAGAGAAATAGACTGAACGAAGAAAGAACGGTGAATGAAGTCAGTGCGGTGAGTAGGACATTGAAGAAGACGGTTATTGGAAGATCGTAGTTTTTTATTGTGGTTGTCGCAGATGTATTGAAAGTGAGGGGCCAGATAACTAGGGGAATTGGGCGAGTCAAGAAATGAGTACAATGTAGTTAGAGCCCTTTGCTCTCTGCGCTGACGTATGGGAAACCAGTTTAGAAGCGACCGATGCGCAGAGACATGATCATATTTACGCAAATTGAAAACAAATCGAATGCAGTAATTTAGAAGACGGTCAAGTTTGTTGAGGAGGTCTGCATTCAGGTCATAGTAGCACACGTCACCATAATCGATGATAGGAAAAATTAGGGTCTGCACAAGCATTGTCTTTGTGTTTGATGGTAGGAAGTTTTTCAGACGATACAAAGCCCGGAGCGTTCCAGTAACCTTCTGACTGACACTAGCGACTTGAGTGTGCCAGCTCAGAGTTCTATCAATACGTAGGCCTAGATCCTTTACGTCAGTGCTGAATGGGACGATCGTACTGTCGAACAAAACAGGTGGCAGAGATGCACCATCTACTTTAGTTATGTTTCGAGGACTCCCAATGACGATCGCCTGACACTTATTGGGGTTTACTGCTACACCAAATTTATCAGACCAGGTTTTTATGGCCATCAAGTCTCTATTTAATTTGTCGATAGCATCAGGTATTTCATCGACCCTCCCTTGACAGTACAACTGTAGGTCATCTGCATACAGATGATACGCACACTGAAGTTCGGAAGTAATGAGATTAATAAAGATAGAAAATAGAAGAGGAGAAAGAATGCCGCCTTGAGGAACGCCAGCCTCCAAATCACACCAGCGAGACGAAGAATCCCCAACGCGAACAGACTGCTGACGTGCCCATCAGCTGAGCGACGCCAGCAAGTCAAAGACTGCTAAGTTTTTCCCTAAGAGGGATGGTCCATATGTTGTAATGAAGAAATTGAGTCCAACAACGTACCTAATAGCATCTGATGGAAATCCTGGTGAGGTATTGGGCAAATTCCACGCTAACCAGCTCACCCCTTTTCGAAGTCGAGCAGATGAGTGCACTCAGCCACTGGAGCCTAAGAAAAAGCGAGGCCGTCCTCGCTTACAACCCATTCCGAATGGCATTGATGTTAGGCTAGACCACGATCGAGGTCGTAATCGTGATCTAGAGGGGGAGTATGTAGCGCGGCAACCCCACGACGATAGAGTGAATGTTAGTGTTGGCCCCACTGATAGGCACATCCAATCGGATGACATGAGTAAGGTTGACACTACTGACGTGGGCGACCAATCACGCACCACGATTATTCCCGCGCACCGCGTTGAGCAGACTTTTCTGGCGGTACCAGAAAAAGGACAGTCTAAGTCTACCCTCGAAACGTGTACGCGACGTGTTTCAGGCCGCGCTCGTAAAGCGCCGGCCATCTTAGACCTGTAATTGTTACCTTAAATAATTATTTCATATTTAACTTGTTTTTGTTCCTGTACGTGTATTTTGGTGATTAAAGTAGTGTAAATTTAGCAAGGACTTTTACTCAGAGGTCCGAACCCTATGCCCAACGGCTACATAACAGTTTTTAAGAAGTTACGTAGGGTGTGCGATCAGAGTCTGTTGAAAACAATCTATCTATCTCTATCTGGGGAAGTACACACAAAACTCATATATTAAACCAGGAAGGACATAGTCTTTGTTCTGAAACCGTATAAAACAGACTTCTTCAGGAGACATCCATGCTACATGGGTCCATACCTGTACAATAAAATAAGTAAAAATACACAGTTATATCACTTACCGATAAAAAAACTAAAACTCACCATAGATCGCGGTTTGCGATAAGGCCGCCTGTTGTATGTTTGTTTTAGTTATAAGATGTCTTTTTGATTAATTTTTATCTTGGTGTACAATAAAGTATATAATAAATAAATAGATAACTTCCTTCTCTCTCAAAATTATGAAAACACTGAAAATTTACTAAAACGTATATAAATGAACGTATGAAACGGATATGTGTGTGTGGGATTCTGGTGTGTGTGTGGTGTGTTTCTGTGTGTATGTGTGTGTGTTTCGTGCATGGGCTTGACTGGTTTTATTATTATTATTATATTATGTGTTTTATTATATACTTTATATACGTTTTAGTAAATTTTCAGTGTTTTCATAATTTTGAGAGAGAAGGAAGTTATCTATTTATTTATTATATACTTTATTGTACACCAAGATAAAAATTAATCAAAAAGACATCTTATAACTAAAACAAACATACAACAGGCGGCCTTATCGCAAACCGCGATCTATGGTGAGTTTTAGTTTTTTTATCGGTAAGTGATATAACTGTGTATTTTTACTTATTTTATTGTACAGGTATGGACCCATGTAGCATGGATGTCTCCTGAAGAAGTCTGTTTTATACGGTTTCAGAACAAAGACTATGTCCTTCCTGGTTTAATATATGAGTTTTGTGTGTACTTCCCCAGATAGAGATAGATAGATTGTTTTCAACAGACTCTGATCGCACACCCTACGTAACTTCTTAAAAACTGTTATGTAGCCGTTGGGCATAGGGTTCGGACCTCTGAGTAAAAGTCCTTGCTAAATTTACACTACTTTAATCACCAAAATACACGTACAGGAACAAAAACAAGTTAAATATGAAATAATTATTTAAGGTAACAATTACAGGTCTAAGATGGCCGGCGCTTTACGAGCGCGGCCTGAAACACGTCGCGTACACGTTTCGAGGGTAGACTTAGACTGTCCTTTTTCTGGTACCGCCAGAAAAGTCTGCTCAACGCGGTGCGCGGGAATAATCGTGGTGCGTGATTGGTCGCCCACGTCAGTAGTGTCAACCTTACTCATGTCATCCGATTGGATGTGCCTATCAGTGGGGCCAACACTAACATTCACTCTATCGTCGTGGGGTTGCCGCGCTACATACTCCCCCTCTAGATCACGATTACGACCTCGATCGTGGTCTAGCCTAACATCAATGCCATTCGGAATGGGTTGTAAGCGAGGACGGCCTCGCTTTTTCTTAGGCTCCAGTGGCTGAGTGCACTCATCTGCTCGACTTCGAAAAGGGGTGAGCTGGTTAGCGTGGAATTTGCCCAATACCTCACCAGGATTTCCATCAGATGCTATTAGGTACGTTGTTGGACTCAATTTCTTCATTACAACATATGGACCATCCCTCTTAGGGAAAAACTTAGCAGTCTTTGACTTGCTGGCGTCGCTCAGCTGATGGGTAGCCAATAAAACCTTTTCGTCTACTTTAAAATCTTCTCCTACTCTTCTCGAACGATCAGCGTAAATCTTCCTTCTATCCTGCAGTTTTTATACTCTATCACGAACTTCGTTTAAGGAGTTTAAAAATCTTGTTAAGTAAGGAGTGATCTGTAGTAAAAAAATATCCTTCTGTAAGACCGCTCTTGGATCATTGTAAATCTCTAACGGTGACCTTAGCTCACGTGCAAACGCCAAATATGCAGGCGTAACTCCGGTCGTTTCGCAGACCGCGCTGTTCATGCTGAATCGCACTATCGGTAGTTGCATGGGCCATGAGGAGTGATCCGTACCAACTAACAGAGCCAATTGTGTCTTCATATCCCGGTTTTTTCTTTCCGCTGGATTGGCTTCTGGGTGGTAGTAGGGTATCAAGTCTTGTGTAATACCAAGAATGAACATGCACTTCTGCATGACCGCTGAGACAAACTGGACACCATTGTCCGAAATAATGCGACGAGGTAAGCCGAACCGAAGGAAATACTCTTCTATGAGAACTTTTGCGCAGGCGATAGAGGTTGCTTCTTTGAGAGCATACAATTCTAGTAGTTCATCTTGTCGCGGTGTCTTCCACTAACAGAATCCACTTCTCCCCGTTTTCGCCCTCTGGCAGTGATCCAAATAGGTCGATAGCCAAGACTTCATTGCGCTGGTTTAAAATCGGTGTTTGAATCAGACCAGGTGGCTTTTCATTTGTCGCTTTATAGCGTTGACATGATGAACATGATTTTACGTATTCTGTTACTATTCTTCTCATACCAGAGAAATAATAGTTTTGAGCTATTTTCTGGTACGTTCTCTCTATACCAGGATGACCTGCAATTGGAGCATCATGACATTCTCTTAGAATCTCCTCCCGTATGCTTACAGGTATTACCAATTGCGGTGATTCGTCGTCTGTATCTGGGTTATAGCGGTAAAGGATACCTCGTTCCATGAGATAACCGCGTTCTGTCCAACGACGGGAGGCAACTTCTTCTGTATCTTCTAATTCCTTCATAATTTTATTGAGATCTGGGTCGGATTCTTGTGCTGCACGTAGCTCCGTAAGATCTCGCGTAGGCAAATCAATAATAATGGAACATATTCCACAGGCTTCGCGGGACTCATCTGTACAGACAGGGCGGCTGAGTCCGTCGGCAATCACATTTACCTTTCCGGGAGTGTACTCAAACCGGATGACATAGGCCTGCAGTTTAAGTGCCCAACGCACCAAACGACCAGTAGGCGACTTTAATGAAAGAAGCCATTTCAAGGGTTGGTGATCACTGGCTATAATTACTGGATGGCCATCAATGTAACCCCGCATATCGGCTCGACTGCCCAGATGACCGCTAGAGCCTCCCGCTCTGTGGTCGAATAATTCCGTTCCGCTGCTGATAACAAACGGCTGGCAAATTCAATGGGTCGTTCTTCATTATTTTCTCCTTGAAGCAACACTGCTCCTATCGCGTAGTTGCTCGCATCTGTGCGAAGGATGAATGGCTTGGAGTAGTCTGCCTGTATGAGGATCGGCGCTGACGTCAGCAGCTTTTTCAAATTACTGAAAGCTTCAACCTGATGTGGTCCCCATATCCAAGGTTGATTTTTCCTCGTCAATCTTGTCAGTGGTTCTGCTACCCCCGAAAACTTGGTAATAAATTTCCTAAACCAGGAACATGTTTGTATGAATGTTCTGAGGTGTCCCAGTGTGGTCGGCTCTTTCATGTCTAAGATGGCTTGTATTTTCCCTTCATCAGCTGAGACTCCCTCCTGTGAGATCACATGACCCAAATATTTAACAGACTCTCTTGCAAATACACATTTTTCTCGGTTAGCACGCAATTTGAACTTCATCAGTCGTTCAAAAACGATTTGTAGGTTTTCTAGGTGCCTCGAAAAGTCCCCCTGCATTATAATCAACAAATCGTCTAAATACCCTAGTATTGTAACATCCTTTAATTCTGAACCGGATCGCATTCTGTCTATCAGACGCTGAAAAGTAGCTGGTGCGTTCTTCAGACCGAACGGCATTTTTTAAACTGGAAGGTTCCGAAAGGGGTCACGAAAGCCGTCTTATCCCTATCTTCTTCCTTAACTGACACTTGCCAGTACCCAGATCGCAAATCTATTGTGCTCATGTGACAACGTCCACGTGTAGTAGATTGCAGCAGTTCATCAATGCGAGGCATTGGATAGGCGTCCGATTTCGTGATTGAATTTAGCTTTCGATAGTCGACGCAGAAACGATAACTGACGTCACGTTTAGGTACTAGCAGGGCTGGAGCAGCCCAAGCAGATTCGCAATCTTCAATAATATCTTTAGCCAACATCTTGGTAAGTTCTTGCTGCATAATCTCCTTCTTTGCAGGTGTCGCTATCGGAGAATTATTCCCCGTGTCTATATGATGTTCCCCATATGAAGTCGGCTCCCCAATTGTATTAAATATCTCCTGAAAATCCGTGAGTAATTGGGCAAGCTCCTCACGCTCCTGATCCTCTAACCCTGAACCTTCGTCATCACGTAAAACATTCATCGCGGCGTAAGAATGACGAGGTGAAAAAGTTTCCGAAATCAATTTATACTTTTGATCTACACTATCCGAAAAATGCCAAAGGCGCTGCTTGAAATTGATCACGAGACCGGCACTATTAATAAAGTCTATACCTAAAAGTGATTCATTATTTTGCGCTTCTGGAAAGATTATAAACTCGGTAGACACAATTTTATGAAGAAGTATCACCTGTACCTCTGCAACAAGCACGCCAGGCGGATGTTTCTAGTGCACTGTTGTAAAGGATGACCTTTTTCCTTCAACACACGAAAAAGTGTGTGACCGGCAATACAGCCCCTTGACCCAGTGACCAGTAACGCTGTACCATTTTCCCCCAAAATACCTATTTGCATCAAAGGTCTAAAGGTCCTTGATTGGAACTCCCTTAGTTCGACCCTGTGCGTACGCGAGGTGTTTCTTACAATTTTGTAGTTCGTTATTTACCGAGCTTAATCCTAAACATTTATGAACACCATCACTATCAAAACATAAACATTCACACCGAACATAATCTAAACACTGAACATTTCTATCTTTATTCATGTAACATGATATGTCAACATTTTCGTTATCATCTGATTGAATTACATATCCATGTTGCGAACAGGTTTTAGTTGAACTTACAGAAATCTTATTGTCTCTACTATAATTATTATTATCGCCCACATTTTTGATGACATTAGAATGCTCGTTAGTATGTTGCAGTTCAGTAACACAATCACAATAAAGTTTTAAGTGACTCCCAGCGTTGCAATACGCTGGGTTACCTGTGGTATCGGCAGGAACGATGCGAGGCGTACTCGGTGGCTCTCGACCGCGCGGAACGTTTTGTGTACGCTCACGAACGGCGCTAGGCAACGAGCGGCAACGGCGGCCGCACTCACGGCGCGGTCGCATGTACCTTGCGGGGCCGGCACGGGTGGCGCTGGCGGGACGCTAGCGGCTGTCGATCTCGGCTCGTCTGACGCACAATCATTTTGCATGATAACGCGATGGCGGGAACCGCACACTTTTGAATTTACGTTATCACTGGTTGACGAAACCGAATAGAAAGCATTTTTATTAGAATTAGATTGACACTTTTCGCACTTTGATTTTATAACGTTAGGGGTACCGCACCCATAACATTGAATAGGTTTATTTTTATTTACGTTGTTATCAGTTTGCCCGTTATCACTTTTATTATTGTTTATTAACTTTTTACACTGCGATTTTTCGTGTCCCCATTTCTTACAGTAACTGCACGATAGCCTTTTGTTGCTAGTGGTCTTCTTATCACTTGGTGCCGAAGTTGAAGTAGCGCCGGTTGCGGCAGATTGGTGACTAGCGCTCGGATGCGTCAGTGTCGATGTCTTGTCCCATGCGCTGTCTTCTAACGATTCCTCGATCGCTCTGGCACGGTGCAGTAGCTGGTCGAAAGATGTTATGGAATTACGATCGAGCCGTTTTTTTATTCTCCGATCGAGAAGCCCATATACCATATCCAGTTCTACTTTTTCACGTAGATCTTCTTGTGGCAATCTCGATAAAAGCGCTCGCGTCTTCGCTATAAATAAATCTGTTGTGTCCGTATTTTGACGCAACGAAAACAACTCCAAATATATTCGAAAAGGCGGACGATGCTCTCCGAATGCACTTTTAAGTTTAGACCAAGATGTGATGCTGGTTTTTATCTCCTGCCACAATAATGCTGCTGAGTCTATTAGCAACATGGAGAGTCCTTTGACAGCGTTCTCATCCGATATTTGTAGGCAGTTCTTGTACACTTCTATTGCGTCGATAGAACCGTCAACGTCAGCGGACGATCCGTTGAATCGAGCTGTGCACTTAGAGAAGTTCGCGGCGGGCATTGTCATGGACACTTCAGGCGCCGGAGTCGAAGTCCTTACCTCCTGGATGAGCCTCACGAAAATCTCTGCTTGACTCTGCTGTAGTGAGTGCATCAGGTTTGCAAATTGACCCTGGTCCATGGTAATTGATGTGGACATCTCTGTTTCCTCTTCCGCTTCTACTCCCTGATTCTTGGATTTCTTATTTCTTGTTTCCATCGTTGCCATACTGACAACGGACACGGAACCACGTGGCGAAAATTTTCATCCGCCAGAAACGCCAGTCGTAGTTAGCGCTTCAGGTTCCGGAATTCCCGCTTGTATGTAGGTGTAATCGAAGGCTGGAGTACAGACTCCAACTGCGGCGCTATGTTTCGTAAAAAAAACAATTTGCAAGCACGTGTCGTCAGAGGCCCCTACTGTTGGGACGCCAGATGTAACCGTTGGGCATAGGGTTCGGGCCTCTGAGTAAAAGTCCTTGCTAAATTTACACTACTTTAATCACCAAAATACACGTACAGGAACAAAAACAAGTTAAACATGAAATAATTATTTAAGGTAACAATTAGAGGTCTAAGATGGCCGGCGCTTTACGAGCGCGGCCTGAAACACGTCGCGTACACGTTTCGAGGGTAGACTTAGACTGTCCTTTTTCTGGTACCGCCAGAAAAGTCTGCTCAACGCGGTGCGCGGGAATAATCGTGGCGCGTGATTGGTCGCCCACGTCAGTAGTGTCAACCTTACTCATGTCATCCGATTGGATGTGCCTATCAGTGGGGCCAACACTAACATTCACTCTATCGTCGTGGGGTTGCCGCGCTACAGTTATTAATTTCCTAACTCTAGAGCTTAGTGTTTTTACGTAGTGGTGAAAGTTTAACTGGTCGTCTACTTGTATTCCGAGATATTTTATACTGCTTGTTTTTTCAATAGGAAGACATCTGCATTCAGTGATACTGTTTTGATTACAGGTATGTGCTCGGACTTCAACCAAGTCATTAGCAGATGGGGGAGCCTTCTTTATCGAGAACATGAGATATTTTGTTTTTTCTACGTTAAGGGTAAGTAAATTTAGGTTAAGGTATCCAAGAACTGTTCTCAGCCCGGCGTTTGTAAGAGCAGCAACCTCTGACCATGTGTTTCCATGGAAGATGATTGCATTGTCGTCTGCATAAGTTATTATTTGACCATTTTGTAGATTTAAGTTACATATCTCATTTATGTAGATTAGAAATAGACTAGGACCGAGTACACTCCCCTGTGGTACACCAAAATCTATATTTGCACTATTACTGATGTACTTGTCAATTTTAACTATCTGAGTTCTGTTAGTAACATAGTCCGTAAATAATTTAAGAGGGGTTCCTCGAATCCCTATATTCTCCATCTTCTTCACCAGCCTGGGGACAGAAACGGTGTCAAAAGCTTTTGCTAGGTCTAGAAATACTCCTATACATTTATTTTTGTTGTCTAATTTACCTGCAATATGATCTGTTAGTTTTATTACCGCGTCCTCTGTAGATTTGCCTGATACAAACCCATATTTGTTTGGAGAAATTAATTTATTTTTATTTAGATAATTTATTAGTCTGCTATTCATGAGTTTTTCTGTTATTTTGGAAAGTATTGGGAGTACAAAAATTGGCCTGTAGTTGCTTACACCGGCCCTGTCACCAGACTTGTAGATAGGATGGACTACAGAGAGTTTAAATAGTGTGGGAAATGTTCCCGATTTAAAGCTTAAGTTGGCAATATGAACAATAGCGGGGACCAGGACATCGCTAGCTAATTTAATTATTTTTACAGGTATATTGTCCCAACCTCTAGCGCAGTCTTCTCTTAGGTTTGGAATTATTTGTTGAACTTCCTGCTCATCTGTTTCAAGCAAAACTAACGAGTTACACACTTTTTGGTCGTTACTGTTTGTAGGGATGTCAATAGGGACGTTTATTTTGCTTCCTAGAGTTTTACCTACAAGTTGTTTAGGGTATTTACTGCCTCCGCCGGGGTTTCCTCTATTTTGAGTAAGTCTAAATTTGGTTCACATGTCGAATTTATGTTTGCTATTTCTTTGACTAGCTTCCATGTTTGTTTTGGGTTTTTTGTATGTTTACTTAATTCAGATTTTTCATGAGTGTCTTTAACTTTGTTCAGAATGTCGTTGCAGAAGTTAAGGTATCTAAAGTAAGTAGTTTTTAGGATTTTATTATTAGGGTATTTTTTATGGTGCAGATGTAGTTTGTCCCTATGCCTTATGCATCGAAGAAGGCCTGGAGTAATCCATGCCTTAAATACTCTTTTACGATGAGGAACTTCGGTGGTTGTTTTGTTCGCTTTGATTGCGTTGTTTATTATGCCTAGAAGATATTGGACCGCCGAATTAACGTTATTTATTGTGTAAAGTATATTATTATTTAAAAGGTGTTGTCTTATTTCGTCTGTTACTTTTGCATAATTTATCCTTTCTTGAGTTTTGCTTAAAACTTTACGGGTGATGCGTGATTCTAGCGTGAGACATGAAGGAAAGTGATCGGTGACAGATGACTTTATTATTACTATTAGCGACCAGAAAGGAAAACCAAATAAAAAAAAACAATTCAAACAACCTAAAATTAATTTAATTCAGAATAGACTTAATTTTAACAATATTTCAACGAATCATTAAAATTCGAGCAATCACAAACAACCGTTAATATTCTAAACACGAAACAATAAAACAAGAGCCAAAACAGCATATATGGAACGAACTTACTGCAAGTAGCGTAGGTACCGATAACATTACCGTGCGACGACTCAGGAGCAAATGACCGATACTCGCTCGAGCGCACGCTTTTATATTAATCGGTGGGTACCACCACTACCAACAACAAGTTCTGCTTATACGGCCTCTCCTGATCTTGCACCGCCCTCGGCTGCACCTTGGACTTCTTCGGAAGCACTGGCAGGTACGGCGAGAGCTTGACCGCCGTTTTCGTCCGTCTTGGTCCCGTCCGTTGTCGAAGCACCAGTGGGACCAGCAGATGCACCTGAAGGCTCACCCACATCGTCAGAGTCGTCGTCATTGCAATCTGTATGAGAAACAAGTGGTTAATTATACGTGACAACATGTACACCTTTGCCTATTCTGTCATTCATCACGCATACAAGGCCCTCATACAAAGATACACTTTCACGACCAAAATTAAAACACTTCACTTTCATGAGTATGCATACATCATCATACATCAAATCTCAGTCAGACTCATACTTTAACTTGTACAAGTTCACCAGGACTGCGCCTGCCAGGACAGCGCCTGATGCGTGTTCGAGGAACACGACTTCCGGGACAGCGCCCAATGCGCATACATAGTACACGACTTCCGGGACAGCGCCCAATGCGTATACATAGTACACGACTTCCGGGACAGCGCCCAATGCGTATACATAGTACACGACTTCCGGGACAGCGCCCAATGCGTATACATAGTACACGACTTCCGGGACAGCGCCCACTGCGCATTCATAGAACACGACTTCCAAAGCCAGGCACTCTAGGGCTCCAGCCCTGGGAGCGCACTGAGTCTGGGCTGCATCAGCCACCAGTTCCAACCAGTAAGGCAAACACCTGCCTCACATTCACACGCACGCATACACCATACACGTACTACTGGAACATAAAATAAATTATAACGGTTCGGTTAAAACTTACTTTCAAAATATGCAGCACAACTCTCAGGACACCACTCGCCTTTCCAGGGTACCATATACTAAGCTGCGGCCTGAGTTGTCTTGCCTCTAGCTCCACTTAACAACCTCAGCTCATATCGATCACTTGGTAACACTTTAGTCACGCGGTATGGACCCCTCATGCCAGCGTCAAGCTTCCCAGCAGACAGAATACTTTATTACGAACACCTGATCGTTAACCTGGAAAACTCTTGGCGGGCGTCTTTGACGATTTACCCGGACGTTTTGGCTCTCTTGATTTTTGTCAAGAGATCCTTTAGCGGAGCTCCTGCTGAGCTCCCTCATGGCTTCTCGATTTGGACTGGAGTTTTCAGCTGCAATGTCACGAATCAGTGCACGAATCACAGGAGTGGTCGCGTTAGTACCGATTAACAAGTACAAAGCTGAGTACTGAGTGGTTTTCTGCTTTGTAACGTTTAAAACCAACTGAATTTTACATAAACTATCAGACCAAGTGGAGTTTTTGTTACCACTTTCGACACGAATCATATTAAGGACCGTTCTCACATAACGCTCGACTTGCCCATTCGAGTGATGCATTTCGGGCGTTATGTAATGGATTTCACAACCCATTTCAGATACCCAACTGGTAAAAGCTGACGCTTCAAACATGCGACCACGGTCACAAACTATCTGTTTGGGTGTCCCAAACAAAGATACGGCGCTATTGAAAACTCGTTTCAATTCGCTTGCATCCTGTCTGTATATAGGGTAGAGTAAACAAAACTTGGTAAAAGAATCTACCAAAACAAGTACAAACTTATATCCGTTGGACTCTGGTAAAGGACCTAATGCATCGACATGAACCGTGTTGAAGGGTATGTCTGATTTTTCCCATGACGTAATAGGCTGACGAGGAGCTCTTGGAACACGTTTCTTGGAAATGCAAATTAGACAATGGGAAGTATACTTCCTAACAAATTGTCTGAGGCCAGGAAACCAGAAATGTTTTAAAATAAGGTCATAAGTTTTATCAGCCCCGATGTGCTCGTGCTCGTCGTGAAAAACGCGTAATAAACTGAGCCGGTGCCCTTTAGGTATATAGCAAAGTAAGCGCGACTCTTCACCTACAGGTGAGTAGCGATAATAGAGCACATCGTTCTGACACACGTACTTACTGGAGTCCAAGAGACCATCCCTCAGTTTTTTGAGGAGATCGGCAGTCTCGGAATCAGCCGACTGGGCTATTTGTGCCCAATTCAATGGTCTGTCAATATTATTGACTTGCAACGCTGGCGGGTTCCTGCTTAGATAATCCGCGTGACCCATCATCACGCCCTTTCGATATTCAATCGCAAAATTGAAATCCTGCAGATAAATCCACCAGCGTGCAACCCGTGGAAGAAGATCTTTCTTACGCTCGGTGGCCTTCAAAGCATTGCAATCGGTCACGATTTTAAAAGTTATCCCGATCAGATAATGACGGAAGTGTTGCAGTGCCTTGACGACTGCCAACGTTTCCAGTTCATACGAATGGTATTTTGCCTCCGCCCCCTGGGTGACTTTGCTAAAATAGGCTACCACTCGTTTACCACCGTCCTCGTGTACTTGCATAAGTACAGCACCATATCCTGCACTACTGGCGTCAGTGTGCAGCTCGGTAGGAAGGTTTGGGTCAAAAATCGCAAGTATGGGCTCGCTAGTTAACAGTTTTATAAGATTTTGCCGGACTTGATTTTGATCAGGTCCCCATTCGAATTTTACGTCTTTCTTTGTGAGACGTGAGATACATGCGGTTTTTGTCGAATAACCTTTGATATAACGCCGGAAGTAACCCGCAAGGCCTAAGAACTGGCGCACTTGTCTGACATTACTAGGGATAGGTGCGTTAAATAATGCCTCGATTTTATGCGGACTCGGTCTAACCTGACCATGACTAATGACGCGGCCCAGATACTCTACTTTGGTGGTAAGAAAAAAGCATTTGCGCACGTTAATTGAGAACCCGGCCTCCGTCAAAGTCTTCAAAACATCGCGTAACAAGGTGATGCCCTTATCGACCGTTAAACTCAGGATCAACACATCATCGATATATACCAGGACACTCCCTGCTTCTATAAATTTACGCAAGGTATTGTTGATGATACGCTGATACACAGTGGGAGAATTACATAAGCCATACGGCATTTTTAAATACTCATAGTGAGCTTCAGTGGTTACAAAGCCTGTCCTATGGATCGAGTCCTCGTCAATAGGAATTTGGTGGAAACCTGATGCCATGTCCAAAGACGTGAAGAATCTAGAGCCCCCAAGCCGATCAATGTGGTCATCAATCAAGGGTAGGGGGTACCTATCCCTGACAGTAACACGATTCAGAGCACGAAAATCTACGCACATTCTGTCTGAACCATCCTTTTTCTTGACCAAAATGACCGGGCTTGCGTACTCAGTCAGACTCCCTAATTATTTTTTTTGTCTAATAGATCTTGACATATCTCGCGAACTTTAAGTTTCTCTTGGTATGACAAGCGGTACGGATGGTATGCCACTGGTACATCACTAGTCAGTTTGATGTGCATTTTGCCCGTTTTTACTGTAGTGGTGGCGGTACCAGATATTAAAAACGGGGAGAACTCTTTTATCACAGCCATCAACTTAACAAGTTCCGCACCAATGAGAGGTGTATTTATTTTGTCAGGTTCATTAACACTCACAGCGTTTACTTTTAGTACCTTATCCGATACATGAGTCAAATACTGTCCATGTTTTGTGCGAATAAACGTGACACCGTCGCGATTTAGTACGTCCGTCCCTATGATAATGGGTGTATTCATACACGACGCGGGTACTATGACAAAATCTACTTCAAGCGCGATATTACTTAACTCGACAGTCAAAGTGATGTATTCGCGAGCAACAACCTCTTTATCACTCAATCCTTTCAAAGAACACTTAATTTGTTTACGCGAACCGGAAAAGTAATTTACTACCGCTGATGATATCAACGATACATTAAGTGCGCCACTATCTATAAGAATATCAACTGGTATTCCCTGTATCACGGCTGTATTTATATCGTTGTTATCCTTCGCGGTTGAAAGTTCGCTACACAAATTAACTTTACGTGGATTGTTATTGTTGCTTTGAGACTCTGTCCTAGCCTTAGCAAAACAGTCACTTTCTTTATGCCCTACCTTCTTACAGAAAGAACAAATCGGTCTAGCATTATTACTACTACCGTCTTTATCATTGACATTACGCTTCTTGGGGCACTTATCTTTATAATGCCCTGTTTGGCCGCAATGAAAACATTTGATTTCAGATTTACTGGGGCCGTTAGAATTACGCCTTTTGGTCGTATAACTGGATGAAACTGATTTATCTGGGTAACGATTATCAGACTTACGAGTAGGCTTTACATAATTAGCTAAAAAGGAAACTAGGCATTCTGACGTTAGGTCAGCATTGATAGCAGCTGCACGTACCTGTACATCACTGATACCGTGAACCACTATTTGAACCATAAGTTCTTCGCTTAACCCTTTCACTAAACGTAATTTTAATAACGAACGACGCGCATACTCTGCGTAGGACGAAAACTTGTCGGACGTGGTGTTTATGACTTCATGAAGAGTTTGGGCATAATTAATCTTTTGCGGACACAACGACTTAAATTCCTTAACGAAATTGGACCATGAACGATCATTTGTAGCCCACTCGTTTAGCCAGGTTTTTGCGTCACCTTTCAAACAATGAGCCACACGCGAGAAGCACTCAAGATCGTCCCAATGGTTCACATGCCTAGCCCTGTCCACTTCGCTACACCACACCTCAAAATTGTTTATAGCGGGATCAAAATTTGACACGTAGTAGTTGTTAGACTTATTTTTTGTTAATACCCCCAACACATCAACAAGCGCTTGGGTCGTCGAAACATTATTTTTGTCTAAAGGGGGTGTGCTATCACGAATTGACGGCGTAACACGCGAACCACTAGCTGTGTTTGTCTCAATAGCAGTCAATCGCGACATAATAGTGCCCAACACATTTTTCACAGACATATCATGAGGGTGGGATCGAGATCTACCACGATGATGATGTGTACATGACCTAGACCTTTCTCGCAAACTATGACTGTCACCATTACGTGAACGCGAGTGAGTCCTGTCACGACGCGAATGCGAACGATTTCTACTATGACGTGACCGTGAATGAGTTCTATCACGGCGCGAACGAGTTCTACCGTGAGGCGATCGTGACCCATGCCTATAGTCTTGTCGCGATTCACTGCGACGGCTACGCCTACCCTCAGAGCGAGGCGGCGTCCTAATTAGCTCTTCAAGTGGCATTTTTATTTGAAATCAACGGCTGTTTGTGTAGGTATCAAGGCTAATAATTATGAGCAAATAGGCTGAATCCCACTTCTGATATTAGCGACCAGAAAGGAAAACCAAATAAAAAAAAACAATTCAAACAACCTAAAATTAATTTAATTCAGAATAGACTTAATTTTAACAATATTTCAACGAATCATTAAAATTCGAGCAATCACAAACAACCGTTAATATTCTAAACACGAAACAATAAAACAAGAGCCAAAACAGCATATATGGAACGAACTTACTGCAAGTAGCGTAGGTACCGATAACATTACCGTGCGACGACTCAGGAGCAAATGACCGATACTCGCTCGAGCGCACGCTTTTATATTAATCGGTGGGTACCACCACTACCAACAACAAGTTCTGCTTATATTACAATATTCGAACTAAATTCGGTTTTTATATTTATATGATCTAAGCAGGTTTTGTCTCGGGTTGGAAGGCTGTGGCCCGGCAAAAGACCGTGCGTGGCAAGCATATTTAGATACATGTGCGATCGTGCATCCATATTGTCAGGGTTGATATTCAGGTTTATGTCCCCAGTTAAAATTATGGTACTATATGACGATAGAGATTTTAAAACATTATCACAAGAGCTAAGGAAACTATCGATATTTTGAATTGAGGGAGATCTATATATTGCTACTATGGCTACTTTAGTTCCGATTTTTATGACTACGCAGTTCGCACCTGTAAATGGTGGTTCATAATGGCTGTTATTAATTTTGATTTAAGCATAGGCGATGTCATTTCAGCTATGACTATGTTTGACCCTTTAATCGGAAGGCGATAGATGTCACGTACATCTGATTGCGACATACTCACGTTTACAGTATGAGCCATCTTAAGCACCATGGCAGCGATGCTATCCTTGCTATCATCTGTGGATTTCGGTAGATTTTTAATTTCCAGCTTAGATAGTCTTGTTAAGCGCTGCAGATCGTCGACGGATTCTTCCAGGGTTTGGATATGGAGGTTGTAATCATGGTACCTCTGTTCCAAGTTTTTGTATTTTGTGTCCAGATCACTGCATCTATTACTCATGAAATCCACAGACTTTTCCATTTCTGTATTCTTGGTTTTTATTTCGCAGTTAATATTCTGTATCTCTTCGTTAATTGTTTCATGTTCATTTTTGATTTTAGAGATCTCACTCACCATTTTAGACATGGTGCATTCTTGTTCTTTTTTCCAAGACTCAAACATAGACGTGAGCAAAGTCTTAATTTCTTCCTTAAATGTACCAAATTGATGTTCAAAATCTTCTGCGTCTGGGTGCCGGCGTTTTATACGGGTCGAAATATTACAAAACTCCTGAGAACCTGCTTTAGAAACGTCAGGTTCTGAGCGACAGATGTTTACTTCTTGAGACGATGGAGGCGTCGAACGATGCATATTGCGTAGGTCTGTGTAATCATCTTTGTTTCTTTCTAACATACGGCACCTAGAACTGACCAAAAAATGTCAAATTCGTGAGAAATGATAATCTATTTCTCACGAATTTGACATTGTTCGTCGTTTCAACCAAAAAACACACATAAAGCTCACCAAGAATCACCACATTGATCAGTCGTGTATTTCTCGCAATTAACTATCCCAATTGCAATAACGGGCTACAATAATTGTTTGTTATTCTATTAATATTGTGAAGCTAATTATTAATTGATCTTATCATTTTGCCAAATCGGCACTGACAATTCTTATTTATTAACAAAAAAGCCGCCGATCGCCCTGGAGAGAAAACTCAAAGACTTACACTTGGGAATTGCCAGAGATTTACGTAGCATTCTGGATGTAAAAAGAACAGACCGAATATGGAACACGCTGTGTTCCCAAACGGGCATAATAGACGTTGGTAAAAAGGCTGTTCGGCTCAAATGGGCCAATGCCATTACGGCTCACGTTAGTAGCATGCAAATTGAGCGCTGGGCAAGCCTCCACAATCTTGAAGATGGAACGCACCGTTGAGGCCGGTCCAGAAATAGGTGCCGAGTTGATTTGGACGCGTACCGTGAGGGCTGGTTCTAGACGGTGCGGGAAAAGAATGTCTGGAATGACTTAGGTGTACTCTTATGAATTTAATTGGGGATGGATGAAGAGGGAGGGGCGGCCAAAGAAAAGATAGATGGACTGTGTGAGGAGTGATATTAAAGAAAAGGGAGTCAATTATAGCGTGGTGCGGGACAGAACGATATGGAAGAAGAAAACGTGTTGCCCCGAGTAACATGGGACAAGGGCAGGTAGATGATGATGATGATGATTTCAGACTTTTACCGGTAAGACTTAGTAAATCTGTTTTACCGATAAATAATAAGTTTCATCATAGTTTTTTTTTTTTAAACTGAAACAACAGTTCGGATTTTACAGTAACATATACGTGGTTGTGAGGCATACACTGTTTTTAGTATTTATGTTTTCCTTTTTAGGGTTCCCTAGCCAAAAGACAAAAAACGGAACCCTTATGGATTCGTCATGTGTGTCTGTCTGTTCGTCCGTATGTCACAGCCACTTTTTTCCGAAACTATCAGAACTATGATGTTGAAACTTGGTAAGTAGGTGCATTCTGTGAACCGCATTAAGATTTTCAAACAAAAATAGAAAAAAATTGAAACTCAATTTTTTTTTTCATCCTACCTGTACGTGTGGTTTATCTATGGATAGGTCTTCAAAAATGATATTGAGGTTTCTAATATATTTTTTTCTAAACTGAATAGTTTGCGTGAGAGACACTTCCAAAGTGGTAAAATGTGCCCCCCCCCCCCTGAAACTTCTAAAAAAAGAGAATGATAAAACTAAAAAAAATATATGATGTACATTACCATGTAAACTTCCATCGTTCCACCAAATTGGGTTGAACGAGATCAAGTAAGTAGTTTTTTTTAAATTCGTCATAAATCGTAAACCACAATTTAACAAGTACGGAACCCTTCGTGCGCGAGTCCGACTCGCACTTAGCCGGTTTTTTTTATGGCATGCGTTGTGCCTGGCACATATAAACATTTTCTTTCTTTCTATATTATCTTTAAACACCTACACTGTACCAATACTTATAGCAAATAAATGATTGATTGATTGATTGATATATAACAAACAATAGCAACAAATAGTTTCAGCCGTTCTCTAGTGAGACGCTTACAATCACATACAGCATTTTTAGGGTTCCGTCTATCTCCCTGTCTGTCTATCACGAGGCTGTATCTCTAAAATTCTAAATCTCTGTAAATTAAAATTTTTACAGATGGTGTATTTCTGTTGCCGCTATAACAACAAATACTAAAAACAGAACAAAATCAATATTTAAGTGGGGCTCCCATACAACATACGTGTTCTTTTCCGTTTTTTGCGATAATGGTACGGAATCTTTGTGCGCGAGTGCAACTCGCACTTGGCCGGTTTTTTTATTTATATAGATAGATAAAGTTTACATGATCGTGTTTTTTGCGCCCTGTCTATTTGGTTTTTAACTCTAATATACAGAAAAGCGGCACCACGTGACCTCACCACAGAGGGCTGATGTATATCAAAACCCAGTAACTGCTTTGTAATTATTATATTCCAGGATAGCGAAAAGTCATCTTGTATTAGTAACTAAATGATATATTAAGATTTCAAGAGAATACTATACAAGGAATATGAACCTACTAATTGTACAAATGATATTAATAGCGTCATACATTCTATTGCATATTTTAAACATGCCTAAAAAAGACAATTCCAAACCTAGTAAGTTTTGGATATTTGCTAATTTAAGGTGTCTTTACAATTTGATGTGACTTTCCTATTATAAATAATGATAAAATTGATTACTGAAAGCACCAAATCTCAATTCAAATTTAAAGTTGCCAGTTTAATATTGCACAGTCCATTTCAGTATAGTAAAACTCATTAAAATAATATAAATAAAATTATCTAGCTATTAAACCAATATAAAAAATGTAACGTACTGTGTTCTTATATGTGGCAGTCGCATAGAAGCAGATATAATTATAATATTTATTCAATTTGCACGGCAAAGACTCGTATGACACTAGCCAGATTACCTATTTTAGTGATCTTTATTTTCGTAGCAATAAGGTTGCATTCATAGGCAAAATAACAGTGAACGATATGATGTCAGATGCCAGCCGCCAGTTTGAAATAAGAACTTGCGCAGTAATGTTTTTGTAAAAACTATCGGAAGAGTCCGTTTATGATGCGGGCCTCTGTGGTCGGCCTTGTGAATTTAATTTTCAAATACTTTTGGCTCCAATTTAAAGTTTTACCCTAAGCTGTCAATGACAGTGGGCGTGGCTTAGAACCTCAGATGTCGATTGTCAACTGTTCGAATACAGCCCCTTAACTAGATACAGGTTTTCTCTGATTTGAATTTTCTCAGTTTTCATAAAAGTGTAGTAGTAATCGTTACCTATAAGAGTATCAACTTGGTCAGATGAACCATCGTCAGCTAGTAATTCCTTTTGTTTCCAGTTACTTAACACACGTGGTGCGACTGGTATTCCTTTACATATAATTGGTATTACATTTGCATAAATTAATCGGTTAGACATGTCTCGGGTTTTTAAATTTAGTCTAACTAATGCACTTTTGAGCTCTCGGGACCTTCTGTTCCGAAGGTAAAAACAGATAAGTTTTCTTCTTCTTCAATTGGGAGATCTAATTTACTTGCAATTTTTGAGTGACGTAGGATCTTTGTGACCCAGAATCCAACAAGATTCGACACTTAAGCTGATGGGAGGTATCTCTTTCCTTTGAGGCCATAGCAACCGCCGTTTGCAACGCAGTGTCTCTTTTATTTATTTTGAGGAAAGCTTACAGACTAATGACATATATAAAAAATTAAAAAAAATAAATTTATTTGTTTATGGCTGACAGTGTAGATGACTTTACTTGAGAAGGAAATCGTTTGGGACATAATGCTCTATTGTTTTTTCCACTTTCTTTACAATGAACGCATAACTTCTGTGATGTGCAACTTCGGATGCCATGGCCAGGACGAAAGCATTGATAACACCTGTCTTTTATTACAGTCTTTCTATCTGTAGTAGTTTTGTATTTCTCGCATTAATCGTTGAAATGGTTACCATTGCAGAACATACAGGTCAACTTCCTCTTCTTCCTTCGGGGTTCTCCTATTTCCCTTCGCTTCATATTTTCCTTCGCCTCAATGAGATGATTTTTGTTTAACTGTGTAACATGTAGCGTTTCCACGGTGAAATTTTCAATTGAATTAGGGGTCCGTTCCTGCGTTATTCGGCTCGCATCTTCACGCTCGGTAGTGACTATTTCACGTATTAAAGATAATTTTCTTTGACTTTGAAAGGAATTTAACTGAAAATTCTTTATAACGGTGTCATACTGTAGAAGTTTTTCAAGTAGGCATGTGTTTTAATGGCCTTGTTTACTGGAGGTTACAATGTGTGACCTAACGTTTGCATAGAACTGGAATTTAGTGTTTATGTACACATTTTAATGTACACAGCAAACATGAGATTATTATGTCAAAAACCTCCCTAGGCATTACGACGGATATGTTCCAGAAATGTAGGTAATCTATAGTACAATACTAACGATTTTATCATATACTTTATTGATGGCCATTGTTATGGCTTTTTGTGTAATTTCTCGCGAGTAATGCTCTGTGGCTCTTTGACGAGTAATGTATTAAACTCACCGATTGCCACTGCTCCACGGAATTAGTGCAACTTTCCATTGAATTAAGTTGCTCAGGTTTTCCCACAGCCGTTTTGAGCGAACTTATGAAGACGACGAGGGCCTCAATTTATGCGTAAGTTGCTGCTTAAGCGGTTGGGCCATTTTAATTAATTATTAATGAAAAGGAAAACTAAATTCCTCCAAGGTATTTATTATTTATTTCTTGACAATTGACAATTCATTTGAAAGTTGCTGTCATAAAGAAAAAAAGCAAAGGTATCAATAGGATAATGCCGCTTTCCAGACAATAATGACAAAAGTAATTCATTTCTATATTTAAAGACATAAGAAAAGTAAATTGTTAAAGATATGGTCATTACGTAACGTAAAACATATTTTATTTTTTGTTTAGTAAGCTTGAAACCACAAACTAGGAAAACCGGTAATCGACCGATAACATAGTGCAACTCTAACGTCATCCATGGTTTGTTCACGAAAATTGTCTATGATCCCGTTCGAAGCTCAATAATCCGAAATCGTTAGGGGGTAGGGTTCACTCCGAAGTTTCGAAATACTTTCGAACGGCTCGTAACTTCGTCGACGAAGATCGGGAGTAGGCCCCCAGCAGCAGATGTTGACTCAATTTTCATTTTACAAAAGAGGGTAATCCGCGCGATCTATAAAATGAATCCTCGCGAGTCCCTCAGAGATAAATTTAAAGAGATCATTATACTGACTCTACCTTCACTTTATATTTTGGAATGTATTTTGTATGTTCGCAAAAATCGAGGGCTTTTCAAAACTAGAAGCGACTTCCATAATTTAAATACACGCAGTAAGCATGAAATTGTAATACCCAAATTCAGATTAACTAAAACTAGCAAGTCTTTTCTTATAAACAGTATACGCTTTTATAACAAGTTGCCAAAGTCAGTTATAGAACTGACCGATGGAAAGTTCAAAAATCACATCAAACGTGTCCTTATTGAAAAAGCATATTATAAAATCAAGGACTAAGTTGAAGATAAAAAAAAATCTTCTCTATTCCGCTCTTATTTTTCATACAAATATATTGGCATTCATAATTCCAAAATGCAAGCAACGGTTAGTAAGTATTAATTGATACACAAAATGTTTAAAAAATTAAATTAATACTATGTGTTTAACCGAAACAACAATTTGAAAGCCTTACCAAAATTAAATATCAAATAATAAAGTCTGTAAGAGATACAACAAGTTAATTTAACAAATACCATTGAACCTTCTTACATTTATTTAATTATTTTTCAATACAAATTTCAAATTTATTTAATTATTTTTTCAATGCACGCGCTTCCTTCGCCTCACCTGGGCACGTTACTTGATGACGACTCTTTGCGGGTGGCGGTGGCCCTTCGCCTGGGCTGCAAGGTGTGTGAACCCCACAGATGCACCTGCGGTTCCATGGTGGAGGCCGATGGCCATCACGCTTTGAGTTGTCGTCGTTGTTCGGGGAGGTTCCCGCGTCATCATGCGCTTAATAATATTGTGCGGAGAGCATTGGTGTCGGCAGATATCCCCTGCGTGCTGGAGCCTCCGGGTTTGTGTAGGACTGACGGCAAGAGGCCGGATGGACTGACCTTGGTACCTTGGAAAAACGGCAAGTGCTTAATATGGGACGCAACTTGCGTCAGCACTGTTGCCGCCAGCCACCTTGGTCGCACTGTCCTCTCGCCGTCAGCAGCGGCGGAAGACGCCGCTGGGAGGAAAAGGGTGAAGTACGCACCATTGGATGGCCGTTACTATTTTGTGCCTATTGCCGTTGAGACCATGGGCTGTTGGGGCACTGAGGCCAAGAGGCTCATTAGTGAGATAGGGCATAGGCTAAGGGACAAAACGGGTGACTCCCGCTCCAGCTCGTTCTTGGTGCAAAGGTTAGCCATTGCCATCCAACGTGGCAATGCAGCAAGCGTTATGGGCACCTTTGCGCCGGGAACAGTTAGGGGCGGGTTATTTGACTAGTTATAAGACAACGCTTTTTGACGTGTCGTTGTGACTTTGACATCTAATTTGTTAAGCTATTTCATACAAATTTGTTAAACACCAAATATCAATTTATAATAAAAATAAAAATTATCAAAACACAAGTGTGTAGGTTGATATTTAATAAATTCAATATTCAATATACTTTAATAGTTAGAAACAAAGACTTTAATCTTGAATCAATTTAGAATATTACTGCTGAGTATGGTTACAATAAAAAACTATCTTACAAAACTAAGATAAAAGGTTTAAAGGCCAACAATAACTATAATTCAATTAAATACAATTAGGGGAGACTATTTAGAAAGAAAGAAGAAAGAAAGAAATTTTCATTACTTTATTAAATATATTTATTTATTTAGGTATGTACCATATAAAATATGTATGTACGAGTATGTGTATTTTAAGCAATAAAAAATATATTTTGTTGTTAAATTGTTGCCACGATTTAAACGATGCACCTGCCATGTTATCTCTTCACCACCCTTGGTTGACTGGTAAAGAATGCCTAAGGTATTAAGTCCGCCATTGTACCTTTGTGAATGAAGTTTAAATAAATAAATAACAAAACTTTAACCTTTTATCCCGGAGTGACAAATATTAAGTTGTAAGCTGTGTATTTTATTGAACAGGTTGGAATATAACTGTGGCAGTTGATTTCAACCTAAAAAGACACAGCTACCTCTGACTGACTCAAAAATGTACAACTTTCCAACCAAAGTATGCTCAAAATTAAAAAACAAACCGACAAACAATACAGCGTTCAGTGTGAACGAGTGTCCTAGAGTATACTATGTTGGTGGAATGCAAACCGCACTCTGCTACCAAAATGTCGAATACAGGCCTGCAGATCACAAGCCAAGAGGCAACACTTGGGCCCATGAGCAATGTTGCGACTCTTGGATCCTACAAGGTATATATCCGCCAAACCGCGATACGCAGCAGCGGTGACTAGGGGTTTTGTCCCCGTGGTGGTCTCCTGGTCTCGTTCAATCCCGTGTCCGGTCGAGTGTTATAGGGGGAAAATATATGTAATAGTTCTGGATAACCGACGTGGTCCAGCTAGACGCGTTCCCAACAAAACTACTTTTCTGCGCGCGAAATATATACACAAACAAATGCACGGACGACTCACAGTACCACTCGCGGATTGCGAACGCAATTTCGGATAACGATGGTTGGTTATAACCAACCAACAAAATTAAATCAAGACCCACGTTTACGTCTCGCGATATTAATGACAATTCTTCAAGTGTTGTCTACGTTAACCCAACCAATAACTGTTAATATCGATGACAGCGAGTTGACACAGTGTTGCATCAAAATAACAAAAACAAAACGAAACCTTTATTGGTTTCGAACACCGCAGAAATGAGAGGGTCGAAGCTTTTTAAATGGGCCCCACCCCGCTTTCCTTTACTAACGAGAACTGGCGACAAATCTATAGTATTTGATACTAATGACCGCAGGGTGGTATGGCTGAGCAAGGAGCTTCACGGACGCTTCTACCGAGTCCTACATTGGCACGATGTAGATCTCTTAGTGACAAATTCAAATTCATTTATTGCTCAACACAGTACATAAAAATACACTTGCAGATGTCAGGTGAATGAGCAGTCAACCGTGTTCCACCAAGTTAGGCATGCAAAATTAAAATTACAATAATATTTAAAACAATGCAATGTTATAAAATTAAATTAAAATTACAATTTGAACGTATATGTCATAAATAAAAATAGTGTTTCGTCCCGAATTTTCTATTCTATTCTATATTTTTTTTATGGCAAGCAAAGCCGATGTCGACTATTCTGCCAATGTCTAAAGTTAAAAGGAAGAGCAAGAATGTTTTATTAAAAAATTAAAAACCGGAACTGTATATAGGTACGAAATTCTTCAATTTAATACAGTTGACACTTGTTGTGTTAGTACAGGACTGAAACAAACAAAAACTAAAAATACATAAATAATAATATAATTGTTAACACATTAAAGATACATTGTATGCCACATACAAATAGGAGATAATTTAAAGTTTTGACTCATAATTTTATATTGTTGTGACGGATGAAAATCATCAGTGCCACAAGGAGTTCTGGGGAGGAATAAGTGAGAAGAGAGGGGAAATTTATTGGGAGAGGGATCTTAAATTTAGGAAGACGGCGGTACATATCAAGCGAGGGGACGTTGTTAGAACATTAAAAAAAAAATGTGATCCAGGGTACCCTCGCCTAATCCACACTAGCAGAGAGAGGAATCGCGTACATGGATTTTATGGAGGAATACGGGGGTGCAGCAAAAACCTAGTCGGATTCTGCAAAGGACAGAAATAGCAGTTTTGGAATCCTTTCTGAAACCAAAGAACCATGGTTTTCGATTTATGGCCGGTTGGACAGCATGGAAAAAATTGCCTTTCTTTATGCTAGAGATATTCCAATGCTCCTGCCATGAACTCTGAAGATTCGATTTAGGAAGGGACAACAGATTATAACTCAGGTGCGAATTATGTGAGAGATCGGCCGTTACAGATGAACACGCATCTTTAGCCAGTACATCAACACATTCGTTACCCTTGATGCCACAATGACTAGGTATCCAAACTAACTGAACTTCTCTTTGACTGCTAGCACAAGCGAATAAAGACTTTTTTATTTTTAAGATTAAAGGGCTATGTATTCTACTTTTAAACGGACTTTGTGCTACTTTTAAACAACTAAGTGAGTCTGTAAAAATTACGGCTTTATCAATATTAGTGTGTGATTCAATAAAAACGCAGGCTTCCAATATAGCCACACACTCACCGGTGAATACAGAAGACTCTTTCGGACATTTAAATTGTAAGATTATTCTGGAGTTTTGGTAGTAAACAGCGGCACCATTGTTTTCAATATCATTTAATTTTGATGCATCAGTAAAAAATAATTGAAACCCATCCCATCGCTCGCCTACCACCGCATTGAAGGCCGAACTCGCCGATGGAGATGTTTTTGATATACCAATATCATAGAAAATTTTGGGGGAAAAACAAATAACTTCATAAGCGAAGCTAAAAAAGGGGAGTCTGGGATACTGGAAAATCGGACACGCAAAATTTTGAATAGTTCGGAAGGCTCTAAGGATTAAAGGTATTTCTTTTATTCTCCAAAAACTTGAGCTTCTGCATATGGCATTAAGCTCATTCAATCTCGCTAAAAGGGGGTGGGACGATCTGGAAATTATCTTAGACAGAAAACGGGAGGCTAGATATTGCCACCTCAGGGCAAGGGGAGGGTCAGCGCATTCGACCTGCAAGGCGTTAATAGGAGAGGACTTCATACAACCTGAGATGATCCGAAGGCACTTAGACTGAACCCTATCCAGCCCCGCCAGAGCGCCCTTGTTACAAGGAATCAGGTGAAATGTTCCATAATCTAAAACGCTGCGAACTAAAGCATTGTTTTCTAATTTCATGGTGTAAGGGTGAGCATCCCACCAAACACCAGCTAGAACTTTAAAAATTGAAATTTTCCGTTCACATTTTTGGATAAGAGAATTTATGTGATATTTACCTGTTAATTTTGGGTCCTAAATGACGCATAAGAATTTAGCTTTGGCTACTATAGGGATATTATGACCAGAAATATTCACGGAGACCTGAGGAAGCTGTCTTTTGCGAGAGAATATTACTGCCGAACTTTTAGGTGCGGAAAGGGAAAGGCCATGGCTTAAAAGCCACTGGTTCAAAGAATCCAAAGAGAGGCATAGAGATGAAGCGGCGTCGAAGGATCGTGAAGGATCTGTCCTGACAGATCACAAAACAATGTCATCGGCGTATTGTAGAATTTGACAATCATTGTTTAAACGGGACCCAATGTCGGCCGTATACAAATTGTATAGAAGCGGACTGAGGACAAAGCCCTGTGGGAGCCCCTTCCACGTCTGCCTCTCCTCAAACTCCTCCCCCTGGACCCTCAAAACCAGAGACCGGGACATAAGGAGACTGCATATGCATTGGATCATCTTAGCCGGAAGACTCAGCTGTTGCAATTTTTGCCTGAGTACGGGAAGGAGAACGTTATCATATGCGGAGGAGATATCGAGGAATGCGGCAACAAGGGATTGGTTTTTCGAGAAGGCTAGTCGAATATCCGTAACTAGGACACCGATACTGTCCATTGTACCAAGCCCTTTTCTGAAACCAAATTGGAAATTCGGCAGTAAATTTCTCGACTCGACTATCCACTCGAGACGATTTTTAATTAAGTGTTCCAGTAGTTTGGCCAGGACTGAGGACAAAGCAATAGGCCGAAGACCATTCGGATCATCTGCATGTTTGCCAGGTTTCAATAAGGGAATTATAATTTGGAGCTTCCATTGGTCTGGTACCCAGCCTTGATTATAACAAAAGTTAATTATATTTAGAAAGTAGGTTTTTGCCTTGTCACCAGCATGACAAATGAAAGAATATGGCACCCCATCAATACCAGGAGCTGAATCCCGGACATGATGGAGTACCACATTCAGTTCTTCTAAAGTAAAAGGTGCATCGAAGGGATCCTCTGCTAAATCAGAAACATTACCTATATTCATACATTCGGATAAGAGGGTTACATATGGTGGAGCTATTTTGTCAAAGAAAAGTTCAGCTGTTTCCCTAGTTATTGGTGAAGAAGTAGAGGGAGAACATCCACGTCTAAATCTTTTAATTGTTTGCCAGACTACTGAGACTGGAGTAGAAGGAGACAAGGAGGTGCAGAATTTCACTAAGCCAGCACGTTTCTTCTTGCGAAGAAGACGTTTGGCTCTAGCGTTAGTCTGCAGGTATGCCAGAAGGTTATTGGTACACATATCTGTATTATAGCGTCTCTCAGCCTCATTCCTTGCTTTAACCGCGGAGGTGCATTCTGAATCCCACCATGGGGGTGAAGGGATTTTATTTCTGGCACTGTTTCTTAGCGGAAAAGAAGAATCTGCACTCGAGGTAACAGCTGTCACAAAACTCTCATAACAACTTTTGGCATGGTGGTGACCAGAGGGGTTTGATAAACATGAATTTAAATTAGGAAGAGAATCAATTTTATCCTCCAATAATGAGACAAACCTAGTCCAATCTGGTTTGGATAGGTTGTATTTCAAAAGTGGAGGCGAGGTTTTTTCTACATATGTTCTATTAATTAAATAAATGACAATGGGGTAATGATCACTACCATGCGTCAAGGCCGTACATTCCCAGTGAGTAGATGCAGCCAATTCCACCGAACAAAATGTTAGGTCTACACAACTCTTTTGTTGACCAGGAGGAGATCTACGAGTTAGACAGCCAATATTTAAAAATGCAGAGATTTAGATCATCCAAAATTTCAACCAACGCTACACCGAAGGCATCACAGCGTTCAGATCCCCATCTATAGTGGTGGCAATTAAAGTCACCCATGACCATCAATGGGCCTTGCACATTGGTAAAAAGGTTTCTTAAAACAGCTAGAAAATCAGGATGAGGGTGTGCAATATAAATTGAAAACACTGATGCCCTCGACCCTTCCCGCTACAATGCTCAAATTGCCATCGAATGGAGGCAAAGAAAAGGGAGAAAGTGGGACCCGATTATTAACGAAGAGAGCTGACCCTCCGTACCCATCGGATCTATCACACCTAAGAATGTTAAAATGTGGCATACGGAAGCTAAGACTTGGGGTGAGCCAAGTCTCAGCTATGGAACAAGCCAACGGCTTGTATTTGTTCAAGAGGAATATGAGGTCGTGCTTTTTATTCCACACTCTCCTCACATTCCACTGGAGAAATATTTGGTGGGACTCCATTTTTAATGTTTAATGAGAGAGAAATAAATTGATCGGCAACGTTGGACGGTAATTGAGAGTTATTTGAAGTAGAGGAAATAAGTGATGGTAAAATTTTAAGTAAAAGTTCAATGACTGAAATGGTATTATTATTGGGGGTATTATTATTAAGAGCACAGCCATTAGACTGTGAAGATTCAGGAGTGTTTACTATTTGCTGATGAGCAGCTTTATTATAGGATTGAGAAAGTGAGGCATGGGTCCTCGGCTTGAGAGTGACGGTTTTACGGTAAGACTGTGACTTAGTGACATTGGCGTAGTTGCAGGACACTGCTGGAATCGCTTTGCTAGCCTCAATATACGAGATCGATTTCTCAGCCATGACAGTCTTAATGGCTTTCTGTCTACCATGCTCGGGGCAAGACTTGCTATTAGCGAAATGGTTTCCCGAGCAAAGCACACAGAAGGCCTCGCCCTCAGAAATGTTGCAACCATCACCAGGGTGATCATGGCCACACTTACTGCAGCGTGGGTTTGACCTACAGACATTTGCAACATGACCAAATCTACAGCACTTACGGCATTGGATTGTGGGATAAATGTATTGCTCAACAGGAAGGGAAGTGTAACAGCAAAATACCCGCTTCGGTAAGGCCTGTCCATCAAAGGTAAGCACACAGGTCTCTGTAGGCTTCCACTCCACTCGCCCTTCAGCCTGGACCTTCCGGTTTATTCTACGCACTTTTAAAATTTGCCCCCAACCTGAGGGCACAGACAAGTAGGTTAATGCCTCCTCTTCACTAAGGTCCGAGGGAACCCCCGTTACAACACCCATCCTGGTTATGTTGAACGTCGGGATAGCAGCTGTATATCCATGTTTGGACAACAAGGTGTTGACAATAAAAGCATTTGCATCTTGAGGGGATGTAAACTCAACTGAAACCCTATTTCTTCCAACCTTGTTGACTCCATCGCGGATAATATTTGTAATTTTATTAAAAAATTCACGGGATGCAGTGGTGCCAGAATTAACCTGCGCCTCCACACGAGAAACGTGAACAATGAATGGTCCTTTATCTAAAGCGGAGTATCTTACACGGCCGATTTGGCTCTTAGGTTGTTTGTTTGGAGGTGTTGGTGTAGGTAGTTCTGCATTACTGGGACGTTTGCGCGTACTATGAAGGACTTCCATGTCAGACACACTGCAGACCACATCTGCGAACTGCGATAGGGGGTTCGGCGAGGGAGGAAAAGAAGTTAAGGAGGTTGGGATATCAGGAGGGTCAGGATCAGGTGGTTTGTTTCTATCCATTATGGATTAAACAGGAGCAAGGGGTGGACAAACACGGTACAAACCTGTTTCTACAGTCTAGGACAACACACTTAAAAATTAAAACAAGTCACAACAGTAGTAGTAGTAGTAGGGACTCCCTTTTCCGCACTTAGACTCCCATTTGGTCCGTTGTACGTGGGGGTACTGGCTAACATAGCCAGCCCAACTCCGCCCAAAAGCACAGAAGCTTCCTGGGAGCTTCACAGGCTTCACGGAGCGACCTCACTGTTCCGAGGGTTTCTTCGCGTTGAGAAGCCACGGCCTCGCATTCCAGGATTACGTGGGTGGCTGATTCTTCGGCGTTAAAACAGCCCCTGCAAAGTGGGCTGTCCGTGGCGCCTATGTTGAATAAATGTTTGTTAAGAAGGGTGTGGCCCGTTAATGTCCCTATAATTATTTTGAGGTTATTTCTACTCAGGCTGAGGAGTTTCTTGGTGAGACGCGGGTTTACTATCGGCATAGCCATTTATGACTGTCTACAGTCTGTAGCCCGTGACCATCTGTTATTGTGTAATTCTGTTGATCTTTGACGAATCCACGCACGAAATTGCGAGAAAGGCAAGGGGATAAGTGGGTACGGGCCTAGCACCAACATCTCGGAGCCCCTTTTCGCAAGTTCATCTGCGGCATCATTGCCTAGGGATCCACTGTGCCCCTTGATCCACTGGAGGGTGATTCGATTGGATTTTGATATACTCTCCAGGGCGAGGTGGCATTCAAAGATTAGTTTGTTGTTGGTTAGTTTGTTTTCTAAAGCTTTGAGCACAGCCAGACTATCAGATGGGAATCTGATTCCGTAGTTCTGGATACCTAAACGCTTTACGGTTTTTGCGGCTTGTGTTAAGGCGACACATTCACATTGGAAAATTGAACTATGTGTGCTAACGGTATGTGAAAGTTAATGTTGACGTCAAGGGAGTGTACGCCAGCATCTGAACCGTTATTAGTTTTTGAGCTATCTGTGTAGATTCGAACTTCATTTGCTCCTGACTGATCCCTTTCTTCCTCTATTGTTTGTATGTTATAGTTTTTGTTGAACATAGGTTGTTTTTGTATTCTATCACACGGAGCGGCGATGAGAGGTTGATACTCAATCACCCGGTCCAGGATTTTAGCGTGTGGGCTTGTGTGGTTTTTACCCCATATGCCTAGATGCATTAGCCTGATAGCAGCTAGCGCCGCTTCTTGCTGTATGTACAGGTCCAGGGGAGTTATATGTAGGGCTATCTCCATGGCTGCTGTTGGGGTGGTTCTCATGCAGCCGGTGATAGCTGAGCAGGCCTGTCGCTGGAACCGTTGGAGTCGGGTGATGGTGGTCGAGAGTTCTGTCCTAGTCCACCAAACCAGAGCACCATAAGCCAACATTGGCCTGATTACCGCTGTGTATAGCCAGAGAGTAATCCTTGGAGACAGCCCCCATGTTTTTCCTAACATTTTTTTACACTGATAGAGTGCGATTGAGCATTTGTTGAGTTTGTAGTCAAGATGCTTGTTCCAGAGCAATTTGCTATCAAGAATTACCCCCAAGTACTTGACCTCCTCTTTAAGTGTTAATTCTGTGTTGAAAAGTTTTGGAAGCCTATGCGGTCCAAGATTTCGTTTGTTAGTGAACATTATTAGTTCCGTCTTAACGGGGTTAACCGACAGTTCGTGTTTTGTACACCAGCTCTCGATTATTTTGAAGGCCTTTCTCATGAGATCACATAAGATGCCCTCAAATTGCCCCGAGATTAGAATTGCTATGTCATCTGCGTATCCTACCGAGTAAAGACTACTGGCGTTGAGCTCTGCAATGAGCTCATTTACGACTAAATTCCACAGAAGTGGTGACAGCACCCCACCTTGTGGGCAGCCCCTGCTCACGATTCCTCGTGTGGTAGTGTTCACAGTAAATTGAATAGCACGGTTTTTTAGCATGTTTTTAATCCATTCTACGAGTGTCGGCGCAACACCGTGCGTGTTGAGTGCCAGACCGATGCAGGTGAAGTTAGTTTTGTCGAATGCACCTTCGATATCAATGAAGGCACTGGTGCGTATAACCTCTAGAAGATTACTAGTAAAATCACACGCGATTGAACCAAAATTATTAGAGTAATCTAGGCTATAATTGCTGATTCAGCAGTGCTAAATTGAAGGAGAAAAGTATGCAGATGAGACGAAAGGCAATGGATAAAGTTCAATTTACTAATTATGCCACATACCTTTGAAACAGCGATTCCCATGCAGATGCAGATGCCACGTTCGAGAAGTTCAGCTCACAGACTAGGTACACTATGCTGGCCAGCGGTACACAAAACAGTAGGTCTAGGTAATACAGATAACACTTTCCATGTAGGTTCAATTAAGAGTTTTGGGCGAGAGGGTGATTTTGTGCGCGCTCCTCCGCTCTGGTTGGTAAGAGACTGGCGACGATCGCCTGCGGCCGTGGCGTGGTGGCGGCGTAAAATGACCGTAGCGGCACGGCGCGGAATATCACCAAAACAACGATAGGTGACACTTATGTAATAAATTGGAACTAGTATACCAATGCCTTTCAATCGCCCTATGGTGATGTAATAAAATATAAACTATAAATTAGGAAGCGTAACCAGGCACCTAGGGTTGGATTTTTGTTTTTGAGAGCATTGGCTACGCGTGAGACTACGCTGTGGAGCGCTGATTCAGTTGATTTGCCTGCACAGTAGGCATGTTGGTTCGGGTGCAGAGGTTTTTGTATCGAAATCTGGTTTCTTATCTTCCTGTCCCCCAGCCTCTCCAGTGTCTTTAGAAAGAAAGAGGAGAGGCTTATGGGTCTAAAAGATTTGGGCTGACCTACCTGGTTTCGGAATAAATATTATTTTTACTTCGCGCCATTTCAAGGGGATATATCGGTGAGCCAGACAAGCCCGAAAGACCTTAACAAGGTAATCAGCTAGCAGAGCACCGCTCCATCTGAGCAGAGCTGGAAAGATACCGTCCATCCCCGCTGCCTTGAAAGGCAGGAAGGTGTTGATTGCCCACGTTATTTTATCTTTGTTGATAACTTCTAACGCCACCTCCCAGTCTAAGCTGCTCGTAGCCCTTTCCCTGTACGGTTCCCAGCTTTGCTGGGTGGCAATCTGGCAGCCCGGGAAGTGGGTAGTTAGGAGTAGTTCGCTAGTTTCTGCGTCGTTTGTTGTGTAAGTGTTATCTGGTTTTCTCAGGCATCCTATAGAAAGGTCTGCCTCTTGAGCAAGACAAGTTTTGACCCTATTTGCCTGGTTGTTGTTTTTAATGTTAGTACAAAAACGCCTCCAACTTGTTTTACCTCGGAGGCGAATTAGTTTTTTATATGTTTTGCGGTTTGTTATGTAACGGTCCCAGTCTACTGGCGACCGTGTGTTCCAAGCTCTACTGAATAGCCTTCTCAGTTTGTGTCGGTGTCTCTCCAGTTCAGGACTCCACCAGGACTGCCTGATTCCTCTCCTGGGTAAGGTGAGGGGACACGACTGTTCATAGCTCGATAATAGGATGGAAATGATTTTGTTTACGTGTTCGTCTAAATTGTTTATCGTTATTTCAGCCGGAAGAGAGGGTAACCTACTCAGTTCAGTACCTATAAGTCTGACGAACTTCGATTGGTCTGTGTTGCGAGGAACCCTTCTTGGCTGTGGTGTGGTTAAGTTGAAGTTAATTGTAAAACGGATCCATCTATGGTCTGAGCATGTTATCTCATTGGACACATGCCAGTCCTGGATGGAGTTGGATACACCTAAATTTGCTAAAGTTAGGTATATTATTGTTTGCGAACTTGCGTTTATGAAGGTGGGTTCGGAACCCTTGTTAAGTAGTACAAGGTTATTGCTAAGAATAAAATCAAGCATTTCCTCACCTCGGTTGTTGGTTTTGACATTACCCCAGTGCGTGTGATGCGCGTTGGAATCTGTGCCGATGATTAGTTCTATTTTCTCCCTTTCACAGTACTCCACCAGCAAGGCGAGCTCTGGTAGAGGCACGTCCGCGTCGCCTGGCAGGTATGCCGAGGCTAGTACAATGTCTGGGCGTTCTTGTTCGGTTCTGAAAAGCCTGGTTGCTGTCAGGTCCCTTGAACAGAATTCGTTAATTAAAAGGTTAGGTACATGTTTTGGGACCAATATGCAGGTACGCGGATTACTTACGGAGGTGTCTAGCAGCAACTTACCTCCGATGTTAGAAGGACCGCATATTTTGCCACTTCTAATCCACGGCTCTTGGATGAGGGCGATGGTCTTCTCTTGTTGGTTCTCCAGCACTCTGCGTAAAGTAGCCGACGCAGTTTGACTGTGCTGGAGGTTGGTCTGCAGGATCTTAGTCCTCCCGCAAAGGGGAGGAGCAGGGATCGCTGTCCTCGTCCCTACTTCTCCCCTCCAGCGGAAAGCAGTCCTCGTCCGAAGTTAGTCCGGACGAGGGTGGATCCTGTGTTGATCCCTCAGTTGAATCGACCTCAAGCGCTGCCATGGAAGTCGCAGAGGCGGATCAAGCTCCGCTCCAGGCGCAGTCAAGGTCGTTGAGGTTGAAGGCGCAGCCGCATCCTCCTTGGTTCCACCTTCCTTCAGGAACCGGATGTATATACTACCCATAAGGTAGTATACTCGCCTCTGCTGGTCTTTAATGGTTTTTACCATGGGCTCCGGCACACGAAAGTAGAGACAGGTGCACGGTGGCTCCTGACTGACCCTTGCGTGTGTTAGAGTCCAGGTGTTAATTTTTAAATTGGGGTTCTGCCTCGCCAACATCCCGAGAAGATCTGAAGTGTCCTCGCTGTTCTCGGGGACATACCGCATGCACAATGCCTTCTTGGGTATGTCGGCCTGGGGCCGAACGGTGAGTCTGGTCTCCGGTAACGGGGACGGTGTGTTATTTATGACCCCCTTGAGCCAGGCCAGTGTGAAGTCGTCCTCGCACCATGTTTTGAGGACGCCTTCGGCGTAGTGGGCCCGACCTCTAAAGTGGATCGCGGTATTTTGGGTTGGAGTGGCTGGTTCAGGAACTGCCTTCAGCAGAGCCCGGAGCTGGTCCTTAATAGTTTGTCGGATCCCCTCCTTGCTTGCTCCTGCGTCATGTCAACCATATGGGAGCGAGCGGGTTTGCTCTTCTTGCTTACCCCAGTTGGTGTGATGGAATCCTCGGGACGCGAACGCTTCTGCGCCCTAGCCGGTGGTTCGGTGTTGTTTTTTTGCTGTTTTTTACGCCCTCTAGGCCTCGTGCTGCGTTTGCGCTTAGCGCCGGTGGCAGCCTCGCCTGTTGGTGTGTCAGCCGTAGCAAACATCACCTTGGGGGGCGTCTTTTTGTTTGTTGCTGTTTGCCATTTATTGGCGTTAGATGAACCTGCCATATGGCCTTCGGCCAGCTTCGTCAGGTCCCTCTCGGAGACCGCAGCCGCTAACGCAACCCGTGTTTTGGGCGCATCTACTTTTGCAATGCTCTTCGAGTCGCCGTGAGCGAGAACTGTCCTTGGCTTTTCGGTCAGGGTAGTGTTAGGGGGCGCATCCATAGACGCAGATGAGGTTGGGATCGTTTGGGACGCAGCATGTTGTGGTGCATCCCTTGCGGTTGCCTTCCTCATCGCATCCTTGGACGCAGCCGAGCGTTTATGTGTGTTGGGTGCATCTGAGGACGCAGTCTTAGGCGGTTGTTGCTTAGGCGCATTCTGAGACGCAACCCTTGGGTTAGTCGTAAAAGGCGCATCTGAAGACGCAGCCCTTGGTGTGTTTTGTGTAAGCGCATCCGACGAGCGGGACGCAGCTTTGTTTTTTTTTTGATCTCTTTATCCATGAGTATGGTATCAAATATTTCACCGATGGAGCTCTCCACCCGCCACGGAGCCCACAGTCGGGGACGCCGCTCGTTCAACAAGCGACGCCAGAGTTACTCCTTCGGTATAGGACCAGCTTAGTGAAAAGTAGACGAACCTGCACGCGACGGAAGATCACGCGACTGTATACGGCACGAGACTATGCCGCAACTCATCCCGAAACCCCACGCCACGCCGGCTTGCCCCCCCCCCCCACTAAACCGATCCTCGCTTGACATCCCGCTTATGGGATGCCTCAGCCGATTGATCGTGGGTAGCTACCCCACGACCTCCCGTTTGAGAGGAAATCCAGGCCAAAGTGGTGTGTTGTGTGCAGCCTGCTCCACTCAACCACCAGGATCCCTTCATCCCCCCGTACGGGTCCCCGCGCACGGCAAAAACACGCAGGAGGTCATTGCTATCCATCATCTGATCTTGTTCGATGGTGGACACCCAGGGGCATGACCTCGCCACCCCTGTGATAAGTCGCCTGGTGATTTCTGTTGCGTCTATTTCATATGGAATTAGACCAATAACGGGGCGGCAACCACGAGAAGGTTCATCACCACACTTGCCTTGAGGATCTACACGACCGTAGCGCTCTCCCTCAAGACCACGCCACCTTGCCACCTCAGAAGGAGTAAGGCAAGGTAGGCCTGCGTCTACAAAGCCAAACCACGCAAGCAAGCGAATGAACGAGCGAAGCGAGGCATGTTGCTGGATACAAAGCACGAGTTTCGCATAACCCTCCCCCAGTCACAACAGTAGTAAAATATAATAAAAACTGAATTTTAACCACAAAAAACTAGAAACAACGTGCGCTCCAAGAAACCCGTGGCGAGAATCGTCCCGAATTTTACTTGCAACACCGTTCCGGTGGGCTGTCAACGATTTTGACAGTTGACACTTAACAGTCGAAAGAAAAAGTTTGTAATGGGTTTTTTTTCTGGGAAAGCACGTGTAGTTCAGAGTACTTGTGGTTTTGTTTTTAATCTTTGCTACTTTTGGACTTGTTTTTGTGTAAAAGTGTGTTGTCCTTGTGTTTGTTAACAGGTAGGTACTGTGATTGTCCCCTTCTATATTAGTTTTCAATATGGATAGGAATAAACCGCCTGATCCTGATCCGCCTGACATCCCAGCCTCCTTACCTCTTTTTCCTTCCTCGCCGAATCCTCTATCGCAGTTCGCAGATGTAGTCTGCAGCGTTTCCGAAATGGAAACCTCACAAACATCACATAAACGTCCTGGTAATGCTGAAATTTCTACGCCGACATCCAACAAACAACCTAAGAGCCAAATTGGCCGTGTAAAATACTCGGCTGTTTATCCACACCATTTATTGTACATGTCTCACGAGTAGAAGCCCAGGTTAATTCTGGTACCACTCTGCATCCCGTGAACGTCGGTTTTTTTTTAATAATAAATAAAATAGCCAACATCATTCCCGGCGGCGTTAATAAAGTCGGAAGAAACAAAGTGTCCGTTGAGTTTGCATCCCCTCAGGATGCAAACGCTTTTTTGGTCAATGCTCTGCTTTCTAAGCACAGTTATACAGCTGCAATTCCGACCTTTAATATTACCCGGATGGGCGTAGTGACAGGAGTTCCTTCGAATTTAAGCGAAGAAGAGGCCCTAACATATTTGGCTGTGCCCTCAGGTTTTGGCCAAATATTAAAAGTACGAAGAATCAACCGTAAGGTTCAGAATGAAGGAATAGTAGGGTGGAAGCCTACAGAGACTTGCGTACTCACATTTGACGGTCAGGCCTTACCAAAACGAGTGTTTTGCTGCTACACATCCCTCCCTGTTGAGCAATACATCTACCCCACTATCCAGTGCCATAAGTGCTGTCGATTTGGGCATGTTGCAAATGTGTGTAGGTCGAATCCACGCTGCAGTAAATGTGGCCACGATCACCCCGGTGATGGTTGCAGCATTTCTGAGGGCGAGGCCTTCTGTGTGCTTTACTCGGGAAACCACTTCGCTAACAGCAAGTCTTGCCCCGACCATGGTAGGCAGAAAGCCATCAAAACAGTCATGGCAGAGAAATCAATCTCATATGTTGAGGCAAGCAAAACAATTCCAGCAGCTTCCCGCAACTATGCTGATGTCACTAAATCGCAGTCCTATCGAAAAACTGTCACTCTCAAGCCTAGGACCCATGCCCCACTTTCTCAATCTTATAATAAAGCTGCTCATCAGCAAATAGTAAATATATCTCAATCCTCACAGTCTAATGGCTGTGCTCTTAACGATAATGTCCCCATCAATAATACTGTTTCAGTCATTGAACTTTTAATTAAACTTTTACCTTCACTTATTTCTTCTAGTAACTCTCAAATACCGTCCAACGTTGCCGATCAACTTATATCTCTCTTATTATCTTTTAAAAATGTCATCCCACCAAATATTTCTCCAGTGGAATGTGAGGAGCGTGTGGCATAAAAACCACGACCTCATATTCCTCCTGAATAAATACAAGCCATTGGCTTGTTCCATAGCTGAGACTTGGCTCACCCCAAGTCTCAGCTTCCGTATGCCACATTTTATTTATTTATTTATTTATTATAAGGTACACCAACAGCATTACATACAAAACAGTTTGTAGTAAACAAAGAAAAATAAAGGTGCTGGTATGTATGCCTATTACAGGTATACGCAGCTTACACCATATGGTCAGAAACACTAAATTATTTAAAATATTAATATATATATATTAATCTAAATTTAAAAAAAAATACAACAAAAACAAAGTAAAAATAAAAACACAAAATGAAAAACACACATAATAAAAAAAAGAAAACGAAGTAGGATGTTTATGTTCGTAATGAGACTAAGTTGAAGTATTTGCGCACTCCCGTACCTCCGAGATTGCTCTTCTAAACTTATTCAGTGAAACACCGTGTAAGTCAGTATCTGGTGTTGTACAAAAACTGTTATAGCTTCTACACATGCGGAGAAGTGGAGCGTTGAGGCCTTGGTTGGTTTTGCGGAATGGAATATGGAGTAATTTTGTGATGGGATGTCTTGGCAGTTTTGAAGGGACTGAATATTGGATACGTTCTACTAAATCACTGCACTTAATGAACCCGTTTGCTACTTTGTAAAGGAAAATTAGATCACGCGTACGGCGACGGTCACGCAGTGTCTTTATTTTGAAAAAGTGTAGGCGCTGTACATATGGACAGCGATGACTAATTCCCCTAGATATAAATGCAAGATGTTTAGTGAAAGCTCTTTGAATTTTTTCAAGTCTTTGCGAACGAACAGCGTAGAGTGGGTTCCAGGCGACATTGGCGTATTCCAACCGACTTCGCACTAGGGTGTTAAACAAAACTATTTTGGTTTTTGGTTGTTGGAAGCCTCTTGTGTTGCGTTTAACAAAACCCAGCATCTGCGCAGACTTCTTTACCACGTAGTTGATGTGTGGCTTGAAGGAGAGCCCATCATCCACCAGAACCCCTAGATCCCGGATTTCTCCAACCTTTGCCAACGAGGTGTCGCATAGCGTGTAGGTAGTTGGGAATGATGACTTTTTTCTAGAGAAACGGATGTGAAAGCATTTTTGGGGGTTTTGGGTCATATTGTTGGTTTTGCACCAATTTTCGACGTTTGTTAAATCGCTTTGAATAAGCGTGATGTCTTCAGGCCCAGTGATTTTTTTGTAAATCTTTAAGTCATCTGCAAACAACATTGTTTGACAGTGCTTGATATGATTTGTTATGTCATCAACAAATAGTAGAAACAAAACTGGGCCAAGGTGGGAACCTTGTGGAACACCGGAGCGTGCATGAAATTCGTAAGAAACATAGCCATTGACAGCAACGAACTGTGAACGATTTACTAGATAGGATGCAAACCATCTAAACAAAGACCCGTGGACACCACTAACCTCAAGTTTTGCTATCATGAGTGGATGACTCACCTTATCGAACGCGCTGCTGAAATCTGTATATATTGCATCGACTTCGTCTCCGCAATCGAGCGCTTCAGATATGTCGGATAAATATCTGACTAAATTAGTCTCTGTGGAACGTCCAATTCGGAATCCATGTTGGCTATTGGAAAGCTTAGTGTCCAAGTAGTTGGTAATGATGGAACAAACGAGACACTCAAAAAGCTTTGAAAAACATGTTAGGATTGAAATAGGCCTGTAGTTTTTAATATTACTGGAGTCGCCTTTTTTATGTACCGGCACGATCCGAGCCTTCTTCCATTCTTGTGGAAATACTCCCGACTCTAAAGATCGATTAAATATTTGACACAGTGGCTCTGCAAGTGCTCTCCCACATGATTTAACAAAAACTGGTGGAATACAATCGGGACCAGCACCCTTGGATGTATCAAGTTTCTTTATCTTCGCTAGAACTTCTTGTGGAGAAATTTTTATGTTACTAAGCACTCCGGATAATTCTTGGATGTTTGTTTTGGTACTGCCATTTGGGTCGGTGAAAATTGAAGAAAAATGAGAAGCAAAAAGATTTGCAATGTCATTACCACTATTAGCTACTACATCGTCCATGTGAATTCTGGCTGGAATCACTGATTTACTATTTCTTTTATTTTTAATGTAACGCCAGAATAATTTGGGATTCTTTGTTATTTCGCTCTCAATGTGTTGTTTATAGTCACTGTAATTTTGGTTGATCATTGTATGACAACGGCTTCTTAGTAAATCGTAGGTCAACTTGTCTCGAGGATTATTGTATTTTCGAAATTTACTACGGTACTTTTCTTTTTCGGATAGTGCTTTTATGAGAGCTTTACTAAACCAGGAAGGATATTTTGAGTTTTTACAATTGTGTTGAGGTATGTGCTTATCGATCAACTCTTTTAATATTGTGTAGAATACAGAAACTAGATTATTAATATCATTGGAGAGCGAAAATTCTAGATCCCAGTCAATTGCTTGCAGGTCAGACATAATTTTTACATAGTCACATTTGTAGAAGTTTGGGCGAATGTTGTTATTTGAACGCAAACATTTAATATTAACATGTGATATGGAAATGATTAGGGCAGGGTGTTTAGGATCAAGTCTAGTAAGAAGGTCGGAGGTATAGGTAACATAAAGATTGCGCATATTACTTATAACTAAATCAAGTGTTCTTTTATCAATGTTACAAACGCAGTTAAATTGAAAAAGACTATTAATTGATAGAAAATCAATAAAAGTATCCCCTAAAGTATTATTATAGTTCTTAGGACTAGTATAGTTTTGTCCATCTAAAGGTGACCAATTAATGAATTCGAGATTAAAATCTCCGAGGATAAGAACTTCTTCAACGTTATTTACAGTGTTACTTACAGTATTTAGAAAAAATGATAAAGACTCTACTTTTACAGGAGGAGGTAAATATGTGACACAAATGGCTATATTTTTAACAATGTTATTAAATTTTAATTTAACTGTCACCCAGAGGTCTTCATTGTCACTTTCCCAATTGTGGACTCTGGCTGAAGGAACATCCCGAGAAATAGCTAGGAGAACACCGCCGCCATCTTTTTTAGCAGTATTATGGCATAATCTATCGCGACGGTAAACAGTATACCCAGAATCAAACAACTCACTATTCAGGATGTTTGAATTCAGCCAAGTCTCAGTAAAAGCTATTATTTTATAATCGTTCAGCAAAGTGTTTTGGTACAGTTCGTTTGTTTTCGTTCTTAAGCCTCTTACATTTTGGTAGTAAATATCAAGCATTGTGGATATGATTTTAACCAGAAACATTGTCTGAATAGGGATTGGGGTGATAAACTAAACTAATGAGTTATTCTTTGGTTTTGAGTACTCCTCGATACGGCTCGCATTGTGAGGAGGTTCCTGTCTCTGGAGCCCTGACCACCGGTAGCTTGGACCCTGCTCCCGACACCGGTGGAAAACCATTTTTGTTATATTTTTAAATGTTTTTTTTTTAATATGTGTATAACTAGATGTATGAATGTGAGTGAAGGAAAAGAAGTATGTAAGGATCGTAGCAGGTGGCGTTCTGTAGTTTCTGCCTACCCTCATGGGAAAAAAGGCGTGACTTTATGTATGTATGTATGTATATGTATGTTTTTTTAATGATTTGTTTTTTATAAAGAAATATTTAAAATGTAAATATAAAGTGTGTACAAAGTTAAATAAACGAAATAATAATAAAAAGCGGTCCCCCATGACGAGAACCTCGTGAAGGCTCTCAGCCTAAGAAAAGCAAGTATCTTGATCTAGCTCGCAAGATTGTCGACATGTGGGATGTGAATACAGCAATCATTGTGCCGATAGTCGTGACGGCCAATGGCATAATAGCCAAGAGCCTCGACGAACATCTGAGGAGGCTCTCGTTGGGTTTAATAAGCTAATAATTAAAAAATGTAACAAATATGTATAAAAATGAATAAATGGTAAAAATAATTAAAAAAAAAAATTTAAATTTCCAATCATCAATATAACATTAAAATACATGCATTATAAAAAATATAAAATGTTAAAATTATTAAAATAAATATTCATAAAACATTTGATTAGAATATCAGTTAAATTATACTTTCATGAACATTAAAATAAAATATAAATTAAATTATACAATCATAATCATTAAAATAAAATATACATTAAATTATACATTCCTTAACAGTAAAATAATATATCAATCAAATTAAACACTCATAAAACTAAAATAGAATAGGTGAATTAAAAAAAAAGATGCATAAGCCTGTATAACTAGAACTATTTGTGGTACAAAAACTCTTTCTGATATTGAGGTGAAAGTTTAAATATTTTACTTTTGATTTTTTTCGTTCTCCTATGTAATACTTATATTCATCGTCTTCGATAATATCTTCTTTTAGTAGATGGACTTCAGCCAATCCCATTAATCATGGGTAATGTTTTGCAGCACTGTTTTAGCTATGTTTTTTTTTTTTGATGATAGTGATTTAACGTTGAAAGTGCAATGTTTAAATCATTTTTCGGTATTAGTGTCCTTGGAAGGTTTAGTACTAATACTTTTCAAAAATCCGATGGCCGAACGTCATAGATAAAGATAATTTATTTGTCCAAACATGAGTTCACATACAGTAGGCATGCGGGATGTTCAAAATATTTTTTTTTTGTACTGACATGTTTTGCCTAGCGAGGCGTACAAATATATTTTACAATATTTAAAATTAAAGAATTTATGCTTTAGTAGCGGTAAAAAAAAAAACTAAATTTAAAATAATACAATTAAGCAAAAAAAGTCAGGCATCATTAATTGTCAGAAAAGTAAAAAACAAATGTCAGATATAAAACAAAAAAATATCATACAACATTAATAAAGCAAACCAATGTCAATCGAAAAAATAAGAAAACAAAATACGGATTTATAAACATAGAATAGTGTGATATAAAATTAAACAAAAAACCATATTGATAATTTAAAAGAATGCCAACAACGTATAAAAAATGTCATAATTAATTAAATCATAAAATGTCAGAAAAGTGAATAATATAAAAATAAGTCAGATATAAAAAAAATAAGATGTCACAAAAAAAAAAATACGAAATTGATGGATTAAAAAAATTATGTCAAAAAGATAAAATAAGTAATGTCAGATTTCAAAAACACAATAACATGCAGAATGTCATCTTAATTAAATCTTAAAAAATAAATGGGGATTAATGAAAAAAAATAGCGTCAAATAATATTACTATCGCTCAAGAAGTCACTTAAATGATAATAGCACTTGTCTGTTAGAAAACTTCGCATCTTTTTTTTTAATAGATTTACCGGCAAATCTTTATAGGACTGTGGTATTTTATTGTAGATTTTGGGAGCCATACAAAAAACACTTTTTCCCAATAAAGCAGACTTAGATGTGTGCAAGCAAAGTTGGCTATTGTCGCGTCTATTCCTGGGGAAGGTGTCAGCTAGTCGTGGAAATAGTCCGGGATTTAGTTTGACAAAAGTTACAATTTCAAAAATGTAAAGTGATGGAAGGGTCAATAAGTTATGTTTTTTAAAATATGGCCTGCAGCTGTCTGTTACATTTAGATTAAACATAGCTCGGATGCACCGTTTTTGGGCTTTAAACGCTATTTCTTTGTCGGTGGAGTTTCCCCAAAATATGATGCCATAGCGTAGCAACGATGCAACTAGCCCATGGTATGCAGTTACCAATGCATCTGGGTTAAGTTCTGGGGCTAGTTTATATAGGGCATATGCCGCAGAACTCAGCCTTTTACTAAGGTATTCTATGTGTACCTTCCAGTCCAACTTTGCGTCTATCATAATGCCAAGAAATTTTGTGTTGTCAACTTTATTAATTACTGTGTCATTGTACATAGCTCTAATGTCATCTTTCGCCTGGGCCCGTTGTCTAAAATGCATAATGCTTGTCTTATCTAAGTTTATTTTAAGGACAGGAACTGTCTAACCATGCTATTATTAATGTCAAAGATTGATTTATGTCACTTTCATATAATTCTTTACTGTCGCATGTTATCGTTATAGTACTGTCGTCGGCAAAGAGTGTCATGGGATGTTCAATTGCACTAGGTAAGTCATTAATGTAGATGATAAAAAACAAAACTCCCAGTACGCTGCCTTGGGGTACACCGTATGTAGGTGTTAGTTCGTTTGATCTGTACATTTCTTCTGTCTTAGTCCTAATATTAATTCTAGCAATTTCTGTATACTGTTTTCTATTTTACAGGTATGACTCAATAAGGTTTAATATGTTTCCCCTTATGCCATAGGCTTCCAGTTTCTTTAACAAGATGGTACGATCAACATAGTCAAATGCCTGCGTCATGTCGCAGTAAATGGCACATACAGGGATTCTCTTGTCCATATTATTCATGACGTTATGTAAAAAATCATAAATTGCCATAGTTGTGGACTTATTTTGTCTAAACCCCTTTTGCTCGTTACTAAATATATTTTTCTTTTCAAAATATGCATACAATTCTTTATAAATATATTTTTCAATAATTTTAGACAATATAGGGATTAAGGCAATTGGTCTGTAGTTGGCCATGTGATCTCTACTGTTTTTTTTAAATAAGGGTTTTATTACAGAAACCTTTAGGGCATCCGGATAAACACCTGAACATATACAGAGATTTGTAAGGTGGCTTAGATGTGTACAGATTGTTTCAGAAACATACTTTACCACCTTAGTAGAAATACCGTCATAACCCGTACTGTTTGTGGATTTTAGACATTTTACAATATTCAGTATGTCTGCAGGTATACTGGGCGCAACAAAGATTGAGTCTTTCCGTTTTATCACATTTGCCGTTACGTTACTGCCCGAGCCTTGAATAGGTTGGATTTTTTCTATGAAGAAATTGTTGAATGCATTGGCGATTTCAAGAGGATCCTCTGTTATTTTGTCATTTACATTTATACGGCTAATAGATTCTTTTGGTAAATTAGGTTTTGATTTGTTTATTATGTTCCATGTCATTTTAGATTTATTTGTAGAAGTTTTAATTGAGTAATTGTTTTGCGCACGTCGTGTCAATTTCATTACCTTTTTAAACCTTTTTGTGTAGTTCACAAAAAGTATCTTATTTGTCATATTTGGTTTTAATCTGAAACGCCAGAGCAATTGTCGTTTCTTTTTACTGCACAATTTTATACCGTGAGAAATCCATTTTGGTTTTTTAATTAAGTTTATCGTTGTCAGCTTAAATGGGAAACAGAGGTCATAAAAAAGTTTAAATATGTCAATAAATATGTCAAATGCGGTATTTGAATCATTCGTTTCATATATTTCTGAAAACGTCAATTGCTTCAAACATTCCTTAAACTTAACCATATTCTCCACACACAAATCCCGCCGTCTTATGCGCCAATACTTTAAAATACAGGTTTTTTTTACAGGACACTTAATAATTTGCGCTGTGTGATCTGATAGAGCAAATTCAATAACGTCAGTTTTACATTTAGCTTTAAAATTGTGTGCGAAATTGTCTATACATGTTTGGCTTTTAATTCTAGTTGGTTGGTTTAATGCTAATTTAAGATGGAAATTTAGTAACAGACACTCGAATTCTAACACAACATTATTTTTCTTCATTACGTCTATGTTAAAGTCGCCCGCCATTATAACATGCTCATATTTTTTTTTACAGGTTATCCGTAATATTTTTTCTATTGTTTCATAGAAAACACTTAAGTTGTTCAGTTTCGGTATTCTATAGACACACAGAATTATAACATTAAATTGAATGAGCTCCACACCACAACATTCAACTACACCAGTTAGAGACAATTGAGCAATTTGGGGCACTTCTCTCCATTGATGCCCGTTTTTAATTAGAATACAAGCCCCACCTCGTTTACTTTCTTTCCTACAGAAAAATGATGCTAAATTGTAATTGGGGATATTTAAATGGCGTTCGTAACCTTCCATCATGAAATGCTCTGTAACACACAGTGCATCCATACCAATGTCCTTTTCCGCTAGTTCCTCTAAGCAAACAATTAGGTCATCGACCTTATTTAAAAGGCCCGCTATGTTTTGATGCATAACATAAAGACACTTAGTTACGAAAAAACTGCTTTTCGGTTTCCATTATGTGTGTTGGATCGTGAGATGTTAACGTAATTAGATTATTATTAGCTGACTTAGTGTTGAAGCATTGCATGTCATCGATTAAGGCTAGGAGACTAACAAAAATAGAACGGAAACCATAATTATTTACTTGACCAGACAGCCTGAAGAATGTATTATGATCATAATCAATAACCGCATTTGAGTCCAACACACTAGCATATTTGTAAGTCCAGACATCTTGACATAATGACTTGTTGAAGTTCATGACTCGCCAATTATACATATTTGAGTTCATGTTATATCTATATGTAGGTAAACAAAGAATAATGTTCGTATGAGTAATTTGACTAAGAATGTTCCGTAAGGTTACTATTAGTTCAGAGTAATTTTTACTTAATTTAAAGTCTTGTTCACCAATTAAAACAACACAGTAATCAGTCATCGTAAAATCCACGAGTTTTGAGTCAATCCCTCTATTATTTATTATATCCCATACGCTTCTTATATTCTTCCTTTCATTTATATTTGGATTCATTGTTGTAGTTAAATTGGAATTCCGCTGTGTTTTTGAGCATGTTACGTGAACTGTAGATTGTTTTTTTTTGTGATTTAGGTGTACATTGCTTATTATGTTTCGAAATCAAGGATTTCCTTTTGCTAGGTGTCTCGCTTGTTAATTTTTGAGTAACTTTTTTCACTAAATCATGTTTTGTGTTTAGTTACTGCATTTTTTAGTTCCATGTTTTCTAGCGATAGTCTACTAATTTCATCATGGGCTGAATTTAGTTCGAGCTTTAGTTGGTCTATCTCACTTCTAAGCTCCTGTATCTGTGAGTCACTTTCTCCGATGGATATATTTGGAAGGCTGTTGGAGCTGCCATCTATCGTCAGGTTGATGGAACTACTACTATGATCCATAATATTAATGTCAGCTGTTTTTGACATATCTGTTAGTGATTGGGTGCGGTGTTTCAACCGAAATGTAATGTTATCAAATGAATCCATTATAAATATATTTTATAGAAACTTGCCAAAAGTCCTGCACCGAACTAGGATTTGAACTCGCGTCCACTTACGCAGCGTAGTACAAGCGCCGCTCTTATCCTCGAGGCCAACTGGTTGTTAACAGAAGCGGTTCAAATTGATTACTAGTTTTTTAGCTTTGTACTTTTGTTCGAATGACGGTGGGCTGACAAAGTTGAACAATTTTTTTTTTTGCACTAATTGTAATCGTAACTAAAACACTTTTTATTTTTAAAGATATTTGCCTAAAGTAACTTGGTGATTTATAGTTTTTTTATCACCACACTTTTGAACACTCCTCACATAAATCACAGTACCTAACACTGATTTGACATTGACATCGGCAAACCATATACCGATTATCGTTTATTTACAGTGTTCTCAATCAGAATCCTTTGCAAACACTTTCACTGAGTTATTGGCAAACACTTTTACTATTATATTAGTTTTAAGCACAATAAACTTGAGAAAAACAATAATAAACAATTATTAAATACGGAGCCGATATTGTTGTTGGCAGTGCTCGTCTACCCTTCTTCTTTCATAGAGGTCACATTTGGAACTAGTAGGAACAGCGATATTAACCCATTGAGATAATATGTACTACGTACTAGAGAAGCTATCCTAAGCACAGGACATGCTCCATTTTGACAAGACTTTAAACTAAAGTTCACAGGCAGCGGTGAAGGAAAACATCGTGAGGAAACCTGGACTTATATAGTTATAATGTAAGTCTGAAATAGCCAAATCAGAGGCCTGTGGCGATTCCCAGAGGCGGCTTAATTAACTTTGACACCAGAGGTGGCCACACCTCACACAAAAAGAAAGAAAGACTGCAGCGCTGAAACAATAATTAGTCGTCTAACAAAACAATATAAACACGCAGCGCTAGACCGCTTCTAAGGTGTAGTTTTTCGCGATCAAAAAGACGGAAGCGCTGTGATTTTCATGGTGCTTACGCGTTTTATTCAAAATTCTACAACAACTTGTCACTCATATAGACTAAACTGCTGACTGACTATAGAAGTGGTACCTACATAGCTTTATACCTAACAAGCTTCATTAGATTTCAGACTTTTCAAAATTTATTATTATTTGAAATAACCTTAGTAAAGTAAAAGAAACTTTGTTTTTCTTTATTTATGTACTTTTTTTTGGGACAACACAAACAACTGCAACTCCTGAAAGCTAGAATCAATAGTGGCGACCACCAAAACAGCGCCGAGGCAATGAAGCTCGACGAAGTCCCGTGGATTGAATTAATCGGAAAAGAATAATAGAGTATTAAGAAATATACAAATTTCCACTTCCCTCCATATCAAGCAGGAGACAAAAACAAACAAGGCCAATAGGCACGAAGGGTCGTGTACAACTGGGATTAGCCCAGTTGCCTAGCACCACGGATAAAAATTAGCATTAATATCAATGGGTCCTAACATTGTGAGCTGTTATATTTGATTCGAATAATAGGTAGATATGGCAAAAACGCTTGAACGAACGGAAATTTGTTCTAGTTTCCACAAGGTCCGTATAGTAAACAACTCCTGATACAGTCTGTACATTATTCAACATAGTATTGCTTCAATTCTGCCAAAGAATACACTCCCATAAGATTGTACTGTTATGTAGTAGTAGTTGCTTGGACTGATAGTGAGATCGTTCTTTGTTGGCTTCGCACCACAGCTTATACTTTGGAGGTTTTTGTGGCGAATAGGATCTCACAGATTCAGAACTCTGAGACTAAACTGACCTGTAGTGGAGAAATATCCCATGAGAATTGAACTCCGCAGACTACGCGTCGCGTGGTTGCGAGGCTCCTGCCCTTGTTAACCAATCGATTTGGTAGGGACCAGACTGGTTGACGCATCGCGAGTCATCCTGGCCCCAGAATAGGTTCTCCTCTCCAGAGGTTCTGCCAGGCTTGCGTATTGGAATTGTGTCTTTTGGATGGATACAGTTCTTTGTCGCAATTGTTAGGAGTTACCGCTTGGGGCGGCGTTTAATACGTAACAGACGGAACCCGAATAATAAATTGTTATCCTCAGTTTTGTCCCCTCATGAAAGCCAAGAGGCCCTGATGTTGTTGGTTCGTGCTGTACAAGCCGAGCACTTTGACCAGACTATTGAGGCCCTGAAGAGATGCTCAGCTTTGAAAGGCTCTATCGCTCGTGTTAATCCATTCCTAGACCAATCTGGTTTGCTCCGAGTCGGAGGACGACTGCGGAATTCGAATTTGCCTTATGGTGCTCGCCATCCTTTTTTGCTCCCTAAAGGAGGAACGTTGGTGAAATTGTTGGTGTCCGATCGACACATTAATAACGCACACGCCGGTTGCAACGCCCTCGTAGCCATTTTGCAGCGTGAATTTTAGATTTTGTCGGCCAGATGCTCTATTCGTGTCATCATCTTTAAATGTATGCAGTGCTATAAGTTGAAGGCTGCTCCCACTCAACCCATAATGGGTGATTTGCCATACGACCGAGTGACGGAGAGCAGGCCATTTGCTTCCGTCGGAACCGATTTCGCTGGTCCCTTCTTGGTGAAGACTTCTCAACTTTGCAACGCCAAGGCTGTCAAGGCCTACTTGTGTGTGTTCGTTTGTCTGGCCTCCAAGGCGGTTCACTTGGAACTAGTAACAGCCCTCAGCACAGATGTGTTTGTGGCAGCGCTAGGTAGATTTGTTTCCCGCAGAGGACTACCATCTTTGATCCGTTCTGATAACGGTACTAATTATAAGGGCGCTGATAGATATTTAAATGAAATTTGTAATTATTTAAACAAGGATAAACAGAATTTAAGATTTGCCATGTTGCAAATGGCAGTTAATTGACAATTTGACCTCCCAGTTTGCCCACATTGGGGTGGCATTTTTGAGCCCGTTGTAAAAGTGGCAAAAACGCATCTCCACCGTGTTATTGGTGAAACAATTTTAAGCTTTGAGGAACTTTTTACGGTATTTTGTAAAATTGAAGCCGTCCTCAACTCGCGACCCCTCTGAGTCTGGGTCTGAAGAGATCGGCTCTTCAGACCCAAATGACCTGGAAGTCTTGACCCCTGGTCATTTTTTGATTGGTCAGCCCCTCAACACCCTGCCGGAACACCCCTTCAGGGAAATTAAATCTTCGCAATTGACGCGTTTTGAATTGCTCCAACAGATGTCACAAAGTTTCTGGCATCGTTGGTCTTTAGAATATTTGCATATTTTGCAGCAGCTCGTTAAGTGGACTGATAAAACTGACCCTCCCAAAGTCGGAGACCTTGTACTTGTTAAAGAACCTTATTTGTTGCCTTTGTATTGGCGTCGTGCACGTATTGTAGATTTGATTTATGGGTCTGACGGAGTTACCAGAGTTGCGGAGGTCATGGTCGGAGATTCGGTTTTGAAGCGAGCAGTGGCGAGTTTAGCACGCTTATCCATTTATTAGCGGACATAACTCCTTATGTCCGAGACGGGGGGATGTTTGGAACCAAACGATTCGTTCACTATTTGATGCATTGTTGCAACACCTTGTCAGTTAGCTGTCATTTGATTCTGACAGTTTTTGATTGACAGCTGACACTTGACAAGAGTCGAAAAAGAAAATTTGTAACGGGCACACAGAGAAATCGGGTCTTGTGCAATTATATCTAATCGACATGTGGTTCACCCGTTGTGATTCGTAATTGCGCCCGCCTTTCGCGATCGACATTGTGGGGCGCCCGCCTTTCGCGATCGACATTGTGGGGCGCCCGCGCAGTCGGTTTTGAGTATATTTCCCGCACATCGAAGTACTTTTGACGGGAACGTTCTGCCTAGTGGACGCCGGCCGGAGTCTTCGGTCCAGACAGCCGTAAGGTTATCCCTTATCGTCCTATATTATATATATTCTCCTATCCCTAATCTGCCGTCACGGAACGGTATTGATCGACCCCAAGGAGCCTATCGCAGGAATCTCAGAAAAGTGAATACCATTGTATCGTCCAACCCTTCTCTCTCCTCCTAATGCGGACCCATTAGATCACACTGACACCTAGCCAATCATTGCTAGTAACGGTAGTTTCGTGGGGTATAGGTTCAGACAGGATCCTGGAGTCGCAAGGCTGCTATGGGTGCCAGTTTTGAGCTCCTGGCTTGGGAACCGCAGACCTGTATTTAACAAGGTAATTGACAGCTGTCAACTACGCTGTCCGTAGTATTTTAATATCGTAAAAATATACCTAAGTTGAAAAATTAAGCTAAAATGTTAATGCTAGTGCTAAATAGACCAATAGTTATGTAAAAGTGTTATCACAACGTATATATCAAGAAAAGCTTTTATTAATCTAAATTAACGTAGTGAACATTTAAACTCTTACAAACATCGTGCAGAAGCGTGATAAATAACAGTGAAGTTCAACTTTATAAATAAATATTATATTAAATGATGAAAAAGTGCCAGCTAGTGATCAAAAAGTGATTTATAAAACAATTTTAAGTGATATTGGTGAACACTAAATTCATTTATACACACAAAAAAATCAAAATCATATCCAACGGAAAGACCTCCAGATCCAGAGACGAAACATTCCGTATCAGATCTTTAATTTAGACAATAACTTCAACTGCACCGTGGCGGAGTCGGTGTAGTGTCTACACCTACCGTCAAAACGCCCGTACGCTAGTTCGATCCCCACGATCGTAAATAGCTTTTTGTGAGAAAAAAATATATTTAAGAATTCTTATAAAAAGTATCGCATCAAGAAAGTATAGTGACTCAAGTGAAGAAAACATAAAACATTACCTCTAAATCATTAATTACATACTTAAAAATCTTCATCATCACGCCAGTGATCCTCGGACGCATGGGCAGAGGTGTATTTGATAGAGATTATAAGAATTAAACCAAATAAATTACAGGTGAATACCAGCCTAATAATGGAAGATACTACAAATGTTACACTGAGAAAAAAGTCAGTTAAATGTAAATCACTAGAGGATAACATCAACGATGTCCATTCCTTGGACTCTTCTCCGTCCTTTGACATGCTGGGTAAAAGCTTGGATTTATCAACAAACTTATTTTCACCTAGTTTTATTGAGGAGATGAAATCTGAAATAACAAATTTAAAATCGAATCTTCAAAGTACCCAAAACGCAATGGACAATTTGATTCTGGAAAATATTGGATTAAAAAAACAAGTTAGTCAGCTTTCTCAGGAAATTAATATTTTAAAACAAATTTGTAGAAGTCCAAGGTCAACCTGGAAAAACAATATATCGACGCTGGAAAGGCAAATTGTATGAACGACCATTTTGGTCAAAAGTGAGTTGTTTATATCGTTGGAATCGGCAGATTTTTCTTTTACGAATGGTAGGTATGTTATGGTCTATGTAGGTTCCAGTTAAATCCGAGCACTTTTGTGGTCGTCAGTCTTTTTCACATTGATTTTTGTTTTAAATCCAACCACTTTCATAATTTGTTTCATAAACCGTATTTAACGTTAGACAGTTGGCCATAATTCACTTTGCTTTTTTTGCCTAAATAAAGATTTGATGTTAAAACATTTTACCTTATCATTTTTTGTTTTTTTTTTACCAATAAATCTTACTAGTTGGCCACTTTAATTAATTATGGAAATAAAACAATTTGTTTGTGTATATTTTTTTGTTTATTGTCCGTTAAAACACTTAACTTTCTGCTAATTACAATCACTTGGACATTAAGCCCATTTTATCATCAATGTTTAATATCAATTTGGTTGATCATACATTTTTATCTGAAACGATTTTTAAGTATCGTTAGCAATTAAGCTACTTTTATTTAAGCAAAGTTGTTTGTGTTAGTAAGCCTACTTAAAAAATCACATTTTGGGTGAAAAGGTGGTGGATAAGCTGTATTCAAAGAGCGCATTTCATGCGCGCGAACCGCTGCATATAAGGTCTTAAGGTCTGAGCGTTGCGTGGGCACTTCAGTCAACCACGCATTGTCGATGAGGGTGGTCATGGACGAATTTCCCGCTGCTTCTACTGGAAAATTGTTTTCACTTAGGCGTGTTAAATATTAATTTATCATAGCGTCCGAAAGATGCAAGAAAATATTGAACAACGTTAGACTAAGAAGGAGATTAATATTTGACATCTTGTTGGCAAAATTAGTAAAAACAGAATAGTTAAATTTAAGAAAAAAGGATTTAGATGATATTTTCTAATTAATTCGTTTGTTTGTAGCTTAATTAATAAGGTACCTACCTACTGAATAAGTTATCCGATTAGATTTTATATTCGATCTTACTACTTTTTGCGGTAGAAGAACTACGCCGCGAGACTTGTGTTTTTTTTATTTTTTTTGTGGGATCTCAATTTTGTTTGTACTTAGTTCTCCTTTATTTCTTGTTGGGTACTATTTCCGGTGCGTCTTTTACGGTTCATGTTCCATTAGGTTGTAACTTACGTTATAGATACCTAGTCCATCCATATTTAAATTTAGGTAGCACAGGTGACGAATAATTTTACAAACAGTTTGTTTATGAAATTCAAATACTTACCTAACCTAACTAAATTTAGTCTTACTTGCATACGACATACTGTGCTGACTCATAATATAGTATAGGTATAAGGTATATTAAAGGAGGCATCATCTATGACTAACCGTACCTACCTTTATTAATTCACTATTTACCTATCTACGTAAATAAGCAGTGTACCTAGGTGACGAAAATTTGTATTAACTGTAAAAGTAACTTTGTAATACTATGGATGACTATTTATATAGGTTTACAAAGTTACTTATACAGTTTTATACCTGTTTTTTTTAGCGTTGGTAAATGCTCATGCATACTTTGCTATCACGAATCCAACCCACTAAAATTCCAGTGTCCTTTTATTCCGCTTATGGCGGGAACACGGGCACACGTTGGCACTCACCACGAACCCGCCGCGGCTGTCCATCACTGAACCGTCCTCTGGGAAGTACCCCCGATCACCGGCGCACCAGAACACACTGCGCCGTGACCACCCCAGGGACCATACCAACACATAGGTGCCAGACGACCCCGTGTATGGCACCCTTAGTCCCCCATATATGGCTCAAGGTCAATGGCCCCGCCACCTACAATTTTTCGGCCGCAGGAGATAGGGAGAGCGGCCGACTCTATACCGACATTCCTCCTCCCCTGCGGCCCCACCGCGTCCGCCATCAGACGGTGGTGACCCCCTCCAGGCCGCGGAAGGTAGGGCGAGCGGCGCACCGCAATACCGGCACTCCTCTCCCGCCGCGACAATACGGGTACCTGCCAGGGGTGCCAGATTATATATCTAGGAAACGGGACGGAAATCGCAGGTTGTTTTAGTTTTTCCTTGCTTTATTGGCTAAACACAAGTCCGATCCTGCATGGAGTATTGCAGCCACCTTTGGGATGGCTCAGCAAAGTATCAGCTTGCCGCGCTTGACTCGGTGGAACGCAGAGCTAAGAGGCTCATCGGCGACATTGAACTGGTGGATACCAAGCTTCACAGCTTGGCTCATCGCCGCAAGGTTGCCTGCTTGTCGGTCTTCTACAGACTGTATTTCGGTGAGTGTGCTCAAGAACTCCACGACCTCATCCCACCAGCCCCCTTCTACCATCGGACATCTAGACGCACTGCAAGTTACCATCCTTACCTTGTTGCCATTCCACCAATTCGCACCAAGCGCTTCCAAACATCCTTCATAATGCGCACAGCGAATGAATGGAACTCACTACCTGCATCTGTGTTTCCGAACGCATTCAACCCGAATCTCTTCAAAGTTAGAGTAAACAGGCTCCTTCTGGGTAAGCTCACTCCATCGTCGACTCTGTCTCTGTCACCTATGACTTAGACTAGAGTCAAGAGCAAACCCATCTAAAATAAAAAAAAATAAAAAAAAAAACACTAATTGTTTTAAAAATTTGAAACTTGTGCGTCTACTAGAAATATCTTAGAATTTTGATGATTGGGAGTGATTCAGTCAGTGACGAAATTAAGGAATTTTGACTTTCCATAATTCCTAATCTACAAGTTCAAATTGAATGTAACTCGAGTTTATTAAAAACTTTAACCTAATTAAAATTCAGGCTTCTAGCTTTATCCACAACGAAGTTACTGGGGGATCGAAAATGTCCTGAATGGCTTCAAGAAAAGGATGGTACGGCTGTGCCTTTGTTTGCTCGACTTATTGCTGTAGATGCAGATTTGGTAAAGCTTTGTAAAACCATTGCTATCCCACGTGGGTATCATGAGGAGTATCTTAATTTGCAAACTTGCAACGCTAAAGAATTGTTGCAGACACTGATGTAGAAGACGTCAACGATTGAAGGTAGGAAAAACAAGGTAGGAGAAGGTGGGGGAAGGTAGTAAATACAGTAAATACAAAACGGGATATTTACCATATTTAATAAGGTTTTAAATAAATATTGCATGTAAATAACCATATTTTTTTTTAAATTGTATAATTTAGGTATTTCACCAAAATTGTTAGTTATTTGAATAATTTTAATTTTGTGTGTTTTTTCCCTATCCGTTTCCCAATTGAACACAGGATGTTATTTATAAATTCATACGAGTATTTTTTTAAAGGTTTTACTTTTCATTACACTACCGAGTAGTAGAGTATACTAGAAGCATTGTATTTGATATATTGAGATATAATTATAAACTTTTAATGTTTGATTGTTGTAACATCTATACAGGTTTCATCGGGCTGATTGATGTCAACGTTGAGTAGCTTTTTGTTTACTTAAAGTATTATAAATTGCTTTATGTTTTGTTATTACAAAGAAGATCTGCATCATTTTCATGTGACTGATTTATCTAAAATTTAAGTAGTTTTGTTTTTTAATTATAAATGTATAAGTTGTTTTATATTTTATTTATTTATTTTATTTATTAAAACTTTATGCATAAGTACAAAGGCGGACTTAATGCCTTAGGCATTTTCTACCAGTCGACCTTAGGGTGGTGCAGATATAAAACAAGGCAGGTGCAACTAAATGATAGGATGAATAGAGAAAAGAGTATATAATTAATTATCTTTTGTTTTGTGGTGAATAAAAAATTGTAACAAAAGATTGAAATTTTATGTGACTGACTGATCTCAAAGTCAATATGGTTTTTTTTTAAATTATAAACAATTTGTTTTATGATTTTGTTGCTATTTGCATAGCTTTGTGCAGTTTGCTGTTACAATTTTGCTACTTCTTTATTTTGTACATATTTTATGTTTTACCTATCGCTGAAAAATATAATAATATTGGGATATAATACCTTGATCTTAGACGGAACTAAGTTTAATGAGTAAGATCAGATGTTTTGGTTTTCCTCGGTTGATTAACGCGGCCTGTTAAAACATTTAATTGGAATTTTTACAGTTTACCGAATGGAACGTAAGTCACTTTAATTGCAGGTTGTTTGCAGCTATCCGGTCGTTAAAACATTTTTTACAGCACCTCTAATGTTGGAATTGTGACTTAAGTCAATTTTACCTAACCAAGATTATTCACAAACTTGTATTATCTCCTTAAAATATATCAAAAAGGTCATGTAATTTACTTTTGACTTAGCCATTAAATAATAAATATATTAAATAATTATTTTTCTGAGTTTCAACAAGAATACTCCAGTAGTTAATTTACTATGTTTTTTTTTGTGAAAAGTTGTACTTCAAATCAGTTTTTTGAACAGTTTATACGTTATTAACAGTTAATACAATATGCCTTTCTAGCGTCGATATCATCGAGCCGTAAAAATAGTGCGAAATGACGACTCACAGTTGATTTTCACCACAGTCCTATCACACTTTGTCCTAAAAAGGGAATGAATAAAGAAACAACCAAACCACTACCGTTGTCCTCTCCTAACTCGGACACTAAAGTGGATAGCATGCAAAACATCAGGACTCCCAACTCAACCTCAGCATAATATAATCCATGTTGCCGATGTAATCAGCGTAGTCAGCGCAGATGAAAGCCCACGTAACATGGAGAAAGATGTCCTAACAAGAATCAACGCCAGTAGTAACGGAGTAAATGCTAACTCCACTCTCCTGAAGTCCAAAAACAAACAATGTGACATTAAAAAAAACTGATATCAGCAGAATATTCTTATTTGGTGGTAAACAGTGCCTTAAAATATCTTAAATGCATAAAGGAAATCGAGAGAAGGAAATCCATATAAACATTACCGAATGATATCTTGCATCAAACCTTATTTATGCATCAACGGAAGAAATACTAAATTGCGCCAAATTGTTCGATGTTACTCCTAATGTAATTAAATCATTGTTTGTGTTGGACAACATGACTCAAAATAATGTCAGAACTATGTATATTTCTAAAGATAACTCAATGTCCAATATATATTAATAAATAAAATAAATAAATAATAAAGTTTATTTAAAATCATTAGGTAAAACAATAATTACAATATTTGCTTATATCTATGTCAAGTTCACATGTGTTATGTGCCTGAACTAGGTAATCCTGTGTTTTAGGCGAAAAGAGTACCTATTTTTTTCTAAATAATCACTGAAAATCAAATATAAGGTAGTCTTAGGTAATTTTTTTAAGGATGTAAATAATATAATAAAATTCTTATTTTCTAACATCTTAGATACTAAAATATAAAAATACATAAAATACGCACAATACCTATTTTAGTATAAGTAATAACTTCTCTGTGTCTTCATACTCGTAGGACATACAGTGTAGAGTTTCTTTGAAAATTTTCTTACAGTTACAATAATTTAGGGAATAAATGTTTGCTGTTACGTTTAGTCTATTGTAGAGTAGTGGTCCGAGGAACAGGTAAAATTTGTCTGTGAATGCATGTTTCGTACTTTTTTGAAGGCAAACTACATCTCTCCGTCTTTTTTTAGTATATTCATTGCGATAGGGGAGGGCTGCGTGTTGTTTTAATACGATGCTCATTATGAATAATTGTAGTACTTTTAGTACTTCACAAGATTTATAGAGGAGGTTAGTGGGAAATAGGAACGGGCGGAAAGTAGACACCTTGAGGATCGCTCTCTGCGCTCTCTCGATGGGTAGTAACAAAGTTTTGCCAACTCCACCCCATGAGGTAATGCAGTAAGTCAAAATTGACTGACATAGAGCAAAGTAAACTTGCCTAATTAGTCGTGGGTCTGCAGTATATCGTAGCTTTTTAAATACGAAAATTAGCTTACGAATTCTATTATTTAAAGCTTCTATGTGCTGTTTAAAGGAAAGGGTTTCATCTATGATGTTACCCAGGTATTTTATTTTATTTGCCATATTGATATTGGGACACCCACACTGGCTATCGGTAGAGCCCGCACAACAATGAGCATACAACGTTGGGGCAATATTAGTTGTCTATTCGCGCATCGAAAACCTAATGTAGTTAGTCTTATCTGCATTTAGTGTTAGTGAGTTATGTTGAAGCCAATTATTTACAATATTGAATCCATGTTGCGCAAGTTTGTACACTTCATTTTCTGATTCAGCCGAAAAAAGTAGAGCCGTGTCGTCAGCGAAAGATACAATTATGCCGTGTTCTAGCTTTAGATTACAAAGGTCATCTATGTATATCAAAAACAGAGTAGGCCCTAAAACACTTCCCTGGGGAACGCCAAATGACGTGTTTTTCTTATTAGCGCTGAGAACATTGCCAATCTTTACGCATTGGGTACGATCTTCCAAATAACTTTTAAAGAGTTTCAGCTGGGTTCCTCTCACACCAATGGTCTCAAGCTTGTGCAACAGGGTGGGAATGGAAACTGTATCAAAAGCTTTGGCGAGGTCCAGGAAAATGCCTACTGTGTGGTTACTCTTGTCAAGTTCTTGTGATAGATAGTCAGTCAGATGATGTACGGCATCGGCGGTTGAGACTTCTGGCCTAAATCCAAACTGGCACTTTGATAAAATTAATTTATCCTCCAGATATCTGAACTATCTTTTATTGATATTTTTTTCAAATATTTTAGACATACAAGGCGGTAAAGAAATAGGTCTATAATTTGTCACTTGCTCTTTATTGCCAGATTTATAGATAGGGAGAACTACTGCTTTTTTTAGGCATTCGGGAAAATACCTGAAGATAAACAAATGCGAAAATATAAGTCAGTGATGGTACTAAAATATACTTGAATTGCTTAATAATTCTCTCATCTATTTTATATGTTATCCCAACCAACTGCACAGTCGTCTTTCAAAGTCGTTATTATGCTTTCTAGCTCAGTCTCATCAGTATCCAGCAGCCCAAAGGATGTTAAAGTGGTGCTACACATAAAAGGAGTGCCTGTTAGATAATGTGATTGACCTCGAACTTTTTCTGCCAGACACTTTCCAACATTAACAAATAAATTATTCGCTGTGTTAGCAGATGTCAGATGTGACGAATGTGCTTGTAATAAACCTGATGATGACTCATTTTGTTTTGACGTATATGTTGCATTTTTAATATATTTCCAGACCTTTTTACTATTTGTGCCAGCCTTTTCCAGTTCAATTCTTTCGTAGCTGCATTTAACTTTTCTCAGAAGATCATTGCAAAAATTCCTGTATCTTTTGTACGACAATTTAAATATTACATTATTTGGATTAGATTTTGCTTTCAAATGCAGTTTATCTCTATGTTTCATACAGCGAATAAGCCCTGGCGTGATCCATGGTTTTAAGTTGTGATTTTTATTGTTCAACTGCGATAAAACTGTGTTTTTCTGAATTGCATGTCGAACATTTTTTATTATATACAAAATACAAAGGGTCAGTGGAATTGTAGACTGGCTCAAAATCGATGACGCGCAAATCTTCTTCAAGTTTATTAATATTCAATTTAGAAATTGTTCGATTGTTTAATTTAGGTAATTCACAATTAAGGGTTAGTACGAGTAGTGTTAAGGGCAGTATTATGATCGGTTATTGTTGAATTAACGACAAGTGCAAGTGAGGGAAAAATCGATTTAAGCATGATATGGTCTAAACAAGATCCACTGTGATGTGTAGGAAAGCTGTGTGCGGGCAGCAGACCATGAAAGGCGCATAAATTGAGATAGTCCTGAGCAGGTGCATTAGCACTACCTGAAAGAATATTGATATCAATATCGCCAATTAAAATAGTGTTTTTTTTTTTTTTTTTGGCTTTGCAAGATGTCGTTCAGGGAGTCATTAAAACTGGTGGTATTTCTAAAAGAAGGCGGTCGATATAGCGCTAGTATAGCAAATTCAGACTTAATTTTAGTTAACAATCTGTTACAGTCGTGCATATTTGGTTCCTCAACAGAGACATTCAGATGATTTCTTGCATAAACTATCACTCCATCGTTTTGATTATAATTTATATTACTTCTGTACATATTATAGCCCGGAATTAGTGGGATGTTATATTGCTTTGCAAGCCAGAGTAGTATATTATTGGGCATTCTATACCACTATCGGCAAGTTGCTCGGCGAGTGCGCCTCGCTGCCGATAGTGGTATAGAATGCCCAATAATTGATAATCGACTCGCCTTTCCACTCGACCGATAAACTCGACCGAGACAGTACATTTTGCTGCGTACTTGATGAGCAACGATGATCATCCATCAACTCTCCGTTTACTTACTCTCTAGTGTATAACTGTATACAACCAATGATCATGCGAGTTTGCTATCGCTCTGAAGGGTGGTACAGAATGCTTAGTAATGAACAATCCACTCGATCAATGACCAGTAACGCAAAAGAGGTTGTGGTAAGTTTATAAATGTTAACGTACTATATACATTCACTCATTTTTAATCGGTTCATTTCCAACAGTAATCATGAAATTTGTAAAACAACCGCAATCGCTGCATGTTGATACAGTCTGCGATGATATTTGTAAGACTAGTTTTCGTCATGGGGAATTATTACCTAACTCAGTACGATGTATCATTTGTGGTCCATCCAATTGTGGAAAAACCAATTTATTAATTGGCCTTCTTATACACGAAAATGGATTAAGATTTGAAAATGTTTATGTTTATTCAAAAACTCTGCACCAACCTAAGTACATTTTCTTAGAAAGAGTTTTGCAACGGGTTCCCGGTATTTCCCTCCAGAAATATCAGGGAAATGAGGAAGTACTAAGCGTTCAGGACGCAAAACCCAACTCCGTGATTATTTTTGATGATGTTGCTTGTGAAAATCAAAATAACATGCGTGATTATTTTGCAATGGGAAGACACAAATGCATAGATTGTTTTTATCTGAACCAAACATATAGTAAAATCCCCAAGCAGTTAGTAAGAGATAATGCGAACTTAATCATACTTTTTAAACAAGATGAAATTAATTTACGGCATATTTATGAAGAACATGTCAACACTGATATGACATGGATTGAATTTCGTGAAATGTGTTCGAAAATATGGAGTGAACCTTTCAATTATGTAGTGATTAATAAGGATTGCTCCAAAAATAAAGGATGTTATAGAAATAAATTTGACACTTTTGTTGTCTTTGATTAAAAATATTTATATTTAAGAGTGTTACCCTCGCGATATTATTATTCTTCAGACAACGCTTAATCAATCACGAACTTTTTGTTACTATGGAAAAATCACTGAAAAGACAAATTGTTGAGGCTGCAGATGCTGTTAAGAAGAAGGTGCGAAAGATGAGAGATGCTGAGCTTAACAATCAGCAAGTACTGGAATCAGTTTTCAAGCCGGTAACAGAACCACTCAACCAAATTGCTAATGTCAGTAAGCAGGCTTGTGTTCCGCATAATATAGAAAATGAAGAAACCGAAGTTCCGTTTATCGATAAAACTTTGCAAAAAGAACCCACAATTAGTAAAGGAACCAATGATAATAACGACAATGAAGACGAATATGAATCTGATATCGAAAGTGACTCTTCGTACAAATCATTAGTTGAAAACAACCAAGGTATTGATTCGTCATCCTGGTCAGTGTCCTCAGAAGCTCTGACCGATATTCCGTTTGGTGTCAGAAAAGAGGGCGGAAAATTGATGTTAGGTTCTGCTCGTATAACGATCAGTGATGAGTATATCATCGTAGCTGGACGCAAATACCGAAATACGCCTGGTTTAAAACAGTTGCTGTTGAAAAAGAATGCCAATTTAAGCTTGGTTACAGAGAGTGATATGAAACATTATAAGTCGATGCTACTTGACACAAACGCACATCGACGGGACTATGAGCCCGGTAAACCAATCAAAAGTAATAAAGGACAAAAATATTTGCAAATTATTAAGCCTCTATTCCAACTACGAAGTACAATTCAGGACCACCAAACGAAAGGAAAAGGACTACCCTTTACAAAAATGTGGAAGAAAAATGTTGATTTTGTTTATTGGGACGATCCAAATGAATTGGTAGATAGGTTAAAATTACTAATTGCATCTCGAGATGCTGGTAACACAGGATTAGATAATGAAATTATATCTATCATTGAAGAATTGCGTGAAAGTAAAGTTATAAATAAATAAATATTTTAAAATGTGTTTATTTTATTATCAGCTTCTCGATACAATACACCTTAAATATGAACGTAGACAAATTCGGACACTACATTCACAAAAGAATGCGTTTATCAGAGTTATTTGAGTTTAATGAGAACGCATTGTTAAAATTAGAAAACGGAGATTTTGATTTAAAAACATCAAGATTAAGAGGAGTCCGATCTCCAGTAGAAGCAGGCGATGCTGTGAACAAGGATTATGTAGATCGATTGAATGCTAACATGTTAAAAGAATTAAATAACCTGACCGTGAACAAGGATTATGTAGATCGATTGAATGCTAATATGTTAAAAGAATTTAATAACATGATTGGTTCATTGCGCTCTCAAATCATAAAAGACACAAAGGACACAGTTCAGGCTACTTTAAAAGCAAAGATACCTGAGATTTCAACTCATTTGGAAGATAAGTTTTATACCAAAGCAGAGGTAGATAAATTACTACAAAAAACTCCGTAATGGCAAAACAGCAAATTGTTAATGAAATACATAAAGTAGCACGAAGAAATTTCGTTAGACGTCCTGTCATTCTAAAGGGGATCGATGACTTGTGGCAAGCTGATCTGATGGACATGCAAAATCTAAGAAAATATAATAAAGGTCATAATTACATTTTAGTGGTGATTGACTGCTTATCAAAGTACGCTTGGGCAGAGCCATTAAAATCAAAAAATAAACTTGATGTTACTCATGCATTTAAACGAATACTGATTAACAGCAATCGCAAACCGGTTAATTTACAAACTGATATGGGAACAGAATTTTATAACAACTCATTTCAAACGCTTATGAAGACTTACAATGTTAACCATTACTCAACGTTTTCTACCAAAAAAGCTTCGATCGTAGAGCGACTGATTAAAACTCTTAAAAATAAAATATATAAATATTTTAGTCTGAACGGAAACTATATGTGGTTAGGTATACCGTTAGAGGTTACGTTAAAGATATATAACAACACAAAACATCGTACCATTAAATTTAAACCAATTGAAGTAAATAAATCTTGCGAGTCTGTTATAAAAGAAAATATTAAAAAAGCCTTAAATCATGTAACCGTCCGTAGAAAACCTAAGTTCAAAGTAGGTGACTTTGTTCGTATCAGTAAATACAAACACCATTTTGGAAAAGGTTATACACCTAATTGGTCAACTGAAATATTTACTATAAAAAAAATTAATCATACCATACCAGTAACATATCATATACAAGATCAGCGAAAGCAAGCCATAATGGGAACCTTTTACGAGCAAGAACTTCAGAAATCTTACTATCCTGGTATTTATTTGATAGAAAGGGTTTTAAAAAGAAAAGGATCAAAAATGTTTGTGAAATGGTTGGGTCTAAACAACGAAGAAAATAGTTGGATCGAGAAAACTGCAATAGATCCACTATTGCAGTTTTCTCGATCCAACTATTATTTAAAATAATTATATAACGATTACTTTTGCATCATTTCTCTCATTACACATTAGACAATGCAAGGAGGTGAACTTGTTAATACCTTAATTAATAATCTACCGTTCGAACTTCATTTACCCGGCTACAATTATTGCGGTCCCGGAACTAAATTGCAGAAACGTTTATTACGAGGTGACCGAGGTGTAAATAAGCTAGACGAAGCTTGTATGCATCACGACATTGCATATGCAAACCATACAGACTTACCCAATCGCCACAAAGCTGATTTGCAACTACTAAATATGGCTAACAAAGACTTAAATCGAGCGATGCTGGGAAAGGTGAAAAACTTAGTTCATGGTTAGTGAGCAAAGTTATGAAAGCCAAACTGAAATCTGGTTCTGGCATTAAAACGTTTAAAAGTTTCGTGTCAAAAATAAAAGCAAAAATAAAGAAACTGAATCCAAAGGACAGTAAAGCTTTAATTAACGCTGCTTACTCAGCAGCAAAAAAAAGAATCCCATGCATTCAGAAAATTCGAGTGCCGCGAGTGATACCCTTACCAAAGACTGGAGGTATTCTACCTTTAATCCCAATTTTTGCGGGTTTATCAGCTTTAGGAACTTTAGCTGGTGGTGCGGCTGGTATTGCAAAAACTGTTAACGATTACAAAGCAGGTCAGCAAAATTTGCGAGAAACACAACGACATAATAAGGCTATGGAGTCTTTAAAGTTAGGCCAGGGCTTGTACATTAAGTCACATAAAAATGGTAATGGTTTATTCATTAAGTCTTCAAAAAACTGAAAAATAAGCTACCTAATCGTCCTCTCACTAATATAGACATCCAAAGGTATGCACGCAACATCCCTCACTTTCGAGGAGTATACATGAAGGATCAGTTACCAAGGACGCCAAAACGGGTTGAATGTGGTGTCGTTAACTTGGACGACTCTAAGAACGAAGGCACGCATTGGGTAGCTTATGTAAAAGTATGCAATTATTGTGAATATTTTGATAGCTTTGGAGATTTAAAACCTCCAATGGAATTAATGCGATATTTTAAGAATTGTAATGTTTTTTATAATTATACAAGATATCAGAAATTCAACACTGTAAATTGTGGACACTTATGTTTAGAATATCTATGGAATTTTTGGAAATAAAACGTATAAAACTTATGCTTTTCTTTTATTTGAATCATTTGCAAGATGTCACTCACATTATCGATAACTGGAAACTCGTCAACTTTATCTACTTACTATCCTAACACGTTGCAACTATATGAACAGTATGAGTGTGCCTTATTGCATTTCGCAACATTTAATTCTATTCCAAACATTGACAAAACGAATAATAAGTTCTATTATGGTTCTAACGAAGTTATTGAAATACCTGACGGCACCTATGAATTGCAAGATATTAATGATTATTTAAAATCTGAAATGAAAGATGCATCAATCAAACTACAGTGCAATAACAATACTTTAAAAGCTGCTGTATATTGTACAAAAGACATAAATTTTAATAAAGAAGGTACGTTTAGGAATTTGTTAGGGTTTAATAAGCAGATCTTAAAAGCAAATAAATGGCATGTATCGCACTTTCCAGTCAACATTTTACCTACAACAGTGATCAGGATCGAATGTGATATTGTAAGCGGCTCGTACACAAACGGAGAACCCAGTCACATTATCCACGAATTTGCTCTCAACGTGCGGGAGGCACAGGATATAGAATTATAGAAATCCCGAAAAACGCGATATACTTTCCAATTAACCAAAACAACATTAGCTGTATACATATCAGGCTGTTAGATATAAATAACCGCTTAATCAATTTGCGCGGTGAAGAAGTGCAGCTGTATTTGCATCTCAGAAGAAAAAAATGATTGACTACAATAAATATATGCATCAACAAATCAAAAATATCAGTTCCGCTCAAGCTTCCAACCAAATAAGAGCTCGCTCTAAGAAGAAAATTAAATTAACTAAAGAAAACAAGGCATTTCTCAAAGCGATCGGTTTGCTAAAATGAATATCTTAGACGTTTTATCTGCTCCAACTTATGACAACACTGTTGAAGGAATCGAATTTCATTCTTACAAGCCCTACGTAACTAGTTTCAATAGAAACGATGAAATCCGCATACCTATTAACCAACAGGACTTGTATATACTTCCCTCAGCTAGTACCTTGTATTTGGAAGGAACTGTTGTCGTAAGTAAAAAGGATATGAAAGAGAAAGCCACTAGTGTTAATTTTACGAATAATGCTCTACTCTACTTATTCCAAGATATAAGATATGAGCTGAATGGAGTGGAAATTGATAGAATAAAAAACGCTGGCATAACTACCACCATGAAATCGTTAATATCAATGAGTGAAGGTGAATCAAAGATAGCCAATGCATGGGGCTGGAATATCGATGGAATAAAAAATATTAATGGGGGTAGTTTTTCTGCTTCTATACCCCTCTGTAACATTATCGGTTTTGCAGAAGATTTCAAGAAAGTCGTGATAAATAGTAGGCACGAACTGATATTGCTACGAAGTAACACTAATCTGAATGCTGTGAAACTTAACACCGGGGAATTTGTAGACGACGTTCAGATAAATAAAATCATCTGGCGTGTACCGCATGTTAAAGTGTCCGACAAAGAAAAAATAAGTTTGCTAAAACTGTTAGAAAAAGATCGACCACTCCAGATGATATTCAGAAATTGGGATCTGTACGAATATCCAGCTTTACCTAAAACTACAAAACATACCTGGTCTATCAAAACTTCCTCACAAATAGAGAAACCAAGATACATAATTATGGGTCTACAAACAAATAGAAAAAACAATTCAAGTTCTGATATGTCCCAGTTCGATCACTGTCATGTTCGTGACGTTAGAGTATACTTAAACTCAACTTACTTCCCGTATGAAAACCTAAATGTCAGCTTCGCGAATAACAGAATCGCTTTATTATACGAGCAATACATCAGATTTCAACAGTCTTATTACGGACGTCGCTCGGAACCCTTATTAAGTGAGAAACAATTCAAAGATTTGGCGCCGCTATTTGTCATAGATTGCTCTAGACAAGCTGATAATGTAAAGACAGGTCCTATTGTGGATGTAAGAGTGGAAATTGAGAGTGATTCCGATATACCAGATCAAACTTCTGCATACTGTCTTATATTGAACGACTGCATAATTGAGTACAAGCCATTGAGTAATACTGTGAGAAAAATATCATGAATCCGAATACTATTATTTTAGATGTTCAAGGGTTTAAAGACCTGAACAATAATTTTATAATAAAAGAATTAGCTTTTGCAAGTCGTGATTATACGCAAACATTTTTAATAAAACCGCCATACTTGTTTAAATACTTAACAAGTGACGAAAAGAGACAAGTTAAATGGTTGGAAAGAAATAGAGGTATTTATTGGAATGAAGGATATATTGACTATAGAGAATTTCGGCGTATAATCGTTCCATATCTAGAAAATAAGGAAATTATTGTAAATGGTTTGGAGAAGGTGAATTGGATAAAGGAACTGTGTGTGAATTGTAAAGTATCAGACCTTGGTACAGAACAATGTCTTAGTTTCTCTGTTTTGCATAAAAAATACTGTGAAGGAAGATCTAATTTTAATTGTAATAAACATCTAAAGCATTGTGCTCTTAAAAATGTGCTTTGTTTAAGGAAATATTTAGAATGGGTATAAATGTATGTACTCATATGTGTAATGTATTTAGATTATTGGTTTTAAGGTTTTTAAATAAAAATCAAAATAATGTAAATTTGCTTTTATTTTGTTAAACACCCCCACGCTACTCCACAAATAACACAACCTAATACAAAATTAAATAAAAACATCATAATGAAAATACAAATATTAACTACTTTACAAAAACGGTTAATAAAAGTCAGTACCTATTAAAGATTTTGATATTTTCTTAACTAAAGACTCAGTTTCGTCCATAACACTGTCGATGGGATCTTGAACAATATATTGAGCGTTTATAATAACGTTTTCACTGTCACTATCACTGTCTATGGTTTGAGGATTGTTGTTACACAGATCTACCACTGAAATTTTTATTAACTTAATCCCTTTTCGATGTAGTCGACTCATAACGAAGGATTTTGTAGGATTTTGCTTTATCGATTTTTCCCTGCACCGTTGTTTTGGTTTTTTATCTTTCGTGACTTGTTTGCTTTGCCCGGGTTCACTGCGAAACATCTCGGAGAATCCCTCGTAAGGATCCTGAGCATACTGGCTGAATACAATCTCGGTGTCAGAATTCTGGAACAAAATATAAACACAATTTATACCACTATTCCGCTAGTATAGCGTTTTAATTGGGTTTTCAATCGAGAAAGTCTAGATTTACTTTAGATTAGTGACAAAAGGCTCTGGAAGAATGCAACACAACACAGCTGCGAACACAATCTCTAATTATAAAACAATCATAAAAAAACGAATTAAAAATATTTTACTCACCAACATGATAACTTTTGATGGAAGTTAAAAAAATATTAAACAGGTGTTCGCGCCGAATAATATTTCGTAAATGATGACAAAATAACTAAATAATTACAAGTCATACTAATATTGTCAACTAAGCGTTTGTGTCTCAAGACTAAGGCCAATGAACTGCAACGTAGGTAACACTTATACAATGACAAACAACGCCTTGTAAGCATGTTACTTAATCGTAAAACGTTAGTTATTCGAAAATCAACCTTATGATGCATGGTATTTTAGGTGCATAGTGAGATAACTGCAATCAGTGTTAACTTTGTTTACCGATTTGAAAAAAAAAAAAGTGTAATGATATTTTGAAATAAACAGGATTTCAGAAATAAAACAAGTCAATAATTATAATAATTCACACTTTATTTCATTTTTTGTATAATATTAACATTTATTATTTCCTAAAACTAAACTATGAGTAGGTAACACTTAACTTAAAATTATGATCAAAGTAATTCATTCTTAAAAATAAATGCATGGCCCCAGGCTGGGGTTGATATTTGATCCACAGATATCGATCGTTTGTCATCATTTCTAGATAAAGCAACTTTGTTGACAGTCCGAGTAAATATTTCGTGCTTTATTGATTTAAACATATTATTTTTTCTCCGGATTACTCCACCATTAAATAAAATGGTTTCATAGTCTGATAAGTTTAAATCCCTGACCACGCATGATTTTACTCCTTTTGCTTTTTTAATGATACTATTAGGGGTTCTTATAGAGTAAAGTTTCGATCTCAAACCAACAAAATCAGTAATATATTTTCCTCCCATTTCATCTTTAAAGAGACCGGGAACCTTTTTATTTTTTAGCGGTATCTGTAAATCATTTGTGATTTCATAGTTACTGCTGTCAAAATATTGTAAAAAATTATATTTCAAATCATTGTAAAAATCGTTGGTGTATATTTTATAGACAAAGGAATCGGTATCTGTGTAACATAGCTGCACTCGATCTTTATAAAAAGGCTTTACAATATTGTAATGAAAGTAATACATGTGTGCTTTTGAAAGTTCTAATACAGTGAAACCTATGTATATAGGTTTATCTAAAATAATTTGATCAGGTTTCATTTGTATTGCAACTAAATTTTCTGATAAAATAGATGCACTGTGGAAATAGGGGTTGGCTATAAGTTTCTCAGCGGATATAAATTTCTTAGTTCGATTGGACTGATCGCACCATTGATTAACTAAATGTACGGTTACTCTATTTTCAGTATTTTCTAATGTTTTTCCAAAAACACTGTTATTTAATAACTTAAAAAAGTCTTGTTCGAAGGAACTTTTTGCTTTCTGTCTTAATTGAGTATTTAACTCTATGTACTGTTTTAAATATGGACTCTGTCTAAAAGTAATTGCTCTATGAATTTTACGTAATATTAAACCATGTTCTAAACATTTTTTTAAATGAACGTAGTGAATCACGTAGTTGTACTTATTATACAAATTTGCTATTAATTTCTTTGTTTTACCTCCCGGGGGTACACATTTTTCGGGACAAAATGGTAAGTCATTATGGTCATTATGTAAATGCTCGGGATACAATAGATCGACTTCTAATATGAAGCCCCAGTTTGCGTTATCCTCTATAGTGGTAACATTAAAATTTGCTAATTCGTTATCACTTAAAAATCTGAAACTAGAGTATGGTAAATACTGACACATGCTAAAACCGTAAAGATTATTACAATCTAAATATACTATGAAACTCTCAGGTTGTGATGGATTATATTCAGGCATGTATTTGTGATTGGCTCTAGCATGCCGATGGGAACACATGCACAAACCGCCGCGTATACCGCTTTGTATCATTCTGATGATAGCTAAGTCCGACACGAGTTCTAACTGAACGCTCGTTTTTAGCAACATTGCATCGAAAGATAAACTAGGTGCAGTAATGTAAAACGCTGGGTCAAGACTGTAATATTGTTTACAGGTTTTCCGAAAATTTTGAAATATGTCTGTTAACAAAAGCACATCCGTTTTTAAGTATAGATCCGTATACTCGCCGAGGTTATTAATATTGAATTCAGCCCAAACAGCCTGTGCGTGATTATAATCCTCATCTGTAATGTCTTCGTTAGTCAAATAATTATAAAAATTACCCTTAGACGGCAATGATTTTTGATCGTAACATTTCCAATTGGTCATGTAATCATAAGGATATATACCTTTTCTTGTCAATAAATTAAACTGTCTGTCTTTAGAAAAATGAAATCGAAGATTAACAAAATCTTCCACCTGCAATGTTTTAGCGAGCTTGTCTAAACTTGTCCCTAAAAAGTTGAATGAATCTAAAAATCTTATACAAATAAACTCATTATCAGCAATAGGAATAAATTTGGTAAATGCGACGTATTTTTCTTTAGTCTTAGGGATTATTTTAATTGAGCCTGGAATTTCGCCTAACTTTTTTATAAATAAATGACAATCGTACCCGGATAAATTGTGAAAAAATATTGGTATAAATTTTGGTACTTTATGTTGCAAATTACAGTGTCGATGTGCTGCACCTCGATACAGGCCTGTAATATGACAATGATCTCTTACTTTATCGGTCAAGAGTAAATTGTTGCAAATATGACACCTAACGGCACGTTTGAACTCTAGAGAATTGTCATTAGTGAATATCATAGGCTCGCTTTTGGATATAATCTGATGTATTTGTTTTACATCCTCAGTAAGAAAATTTATAAATTTTGAAACACAATCATTGCCGCGATAACTTCTATAGCCTTCAGCGCTATCATTTTTATTTGATGACACGACATTGTAAGCGAATGCAGCCGGCACGTGGCGTTTAGAGTATGACGTATTAGCGGTGTTGAAATCATCGCCGGAAATGGGTTCAAGTAACGTTTCGAAATCAGCGTATATGACGAATGGAATGTTTTGTTTCCTATCATAATTTTTAAATTTTAAAAATGAACCTTGTTCTGGTAAAACTGTGACGATCCCCCCACACAAGTGGGATTCAATTTGACTAAGCGTTGGAAAAAACAATAAACAAGTTTCACAGAAATATAGTTTACCATGATGTTTGGTCATCTGATTTCTAACTAAACGAGATAAATCTTTGATAAGACAGTAATGAGAATTATTATTGTTTTCTATAAACAGTAGATGGATACTTTTATTAGACTTATTATTCAACGTTTTATAAAGCGGTCCAATAATTGTCTTCTCGTTTTTTAAACCATACACATATATATTAACAGAAGGATTATTTTTCTCAAAGATAGCTATGTCCGAAAATGTGATTGGAAATGTCAAATTATTAACATTCAAAACATCCTGAAAGCGGGGATAAGACGAAATCCTATCGGGATGTCTATTTGTGGGGTACAATGCCGCCACAACACACCACAAAAAGCAATACTCATCATTGTTCCGAATATTCAAACAAGCTCTTTTACTTTTTATGAATTTCGGCAAAGTTAAAAATTTAGATCCGCTGAGAGGTTGATATTTATTAATATTTAATTCTAAATGTGAATTGCATAAAAAAGTCCAACCACTATCCCTTTCCTCAAATTCTTCAATTTTTTTTAGTAGTAAATCAATAGTTAGTTTATAAATAGAATCAAAATCGTAATTAAAATGTGTAATAATGTTGTTTGTACGGAATGATTTTATTTCTTGTTGATCATTTTTATACATAAGAAACGAAGCAAACAGTTCAAAATTTATTTTGACAGAGGTGTGTTTCTCTATTGAATTGTCTATTAAATGTTTGACTTGTGTACTAATACTTTTGAGAAACACCTCAGGAAAACTATGTATTTGTTCATCTGTCGCTATGATTTTGTAACTTTTGATTCGTTCTTTAAAAGAAGAATTAATAATTGCAACATTATCATACATAGGGGTAGAACTATTGTTTTTATGTACATTGCTACGTAAATGACCAGACCATCGACGATTGTCTACAAATACTTTACAATCAGAGCAGTGAGGCATTATATTATTGTTTGAAATCAAAGAACACTTGAAATTATTAGTTCAATAAATTTGGATTAGATAATACTTACATCTAATATTCACCGTCTTAGGTATACCAGACAAAATATTTTATATAATTAGTACAACTTGGTTAGGACAATTTTACGCTGATTTCAAGATCCTTGTGTAATTTTTCACAGGCAAGTCGGTAATTATGTTTAGGCAGGATGTATCTGAAATAATATATATATAATAATAATATATACATAATCTGATTAGGTAAGATAATGGTATATTCTGGGAAGAAAAATATATTTCATAATTACCTGCAAAATATGAAACTATGTATACATAAGAGTACGTGTATCTGCGTGGTCCAAATATGTAGATATACTTCAAGTAATTTAATAATTCTTCACAGGCAAGTCAGTAATTAATATTATGTTTAGGCAGAATGTATCTGAAACTAAAAAAAAATGGTTTATTGGTACCGATGAAGAATTAGGTAAAAAGCTGTAAATTCTAGAATGAAAAATAGTCATAATTATTGTAATGTTCTAAATAGTTATCGTATTATTGTTGTGTTATATTTGATAATTACCTGCACAATATGAAATGATTCATACATAAGATTATGTATTTGCGTGATCCAAATATGTATGTATATTTCAGCACCCCGATATAACGAACACAGTTGCTCCAGTAGCTGAAATTGTTGTTGTTTCTGGTGTGAGATCAATTAAATATTTATTTATAATAATTAACTTGATTGTACTGTAACAGTTTAGAAAGGTGCTCGCTCCGAGAGACTTTGAGGTAATAAATAATATTTTAGGGATTTTTTTTTGTTTTCTTTTTTGTCTACAAAGCAGAAAAATATTTCATCATAAAAGTTGTTATTGCCTAATTGTTACACGTGTGCTAAACATAATTATTTATTTCGCAATCACAATAATCAGCTATTTTGGTTAGGGTTGGTAACAACTTGGTAGGCATTCAAATATACAAATTTCACACAATGCACTTAATCGATTAAAATATATCATAGTATGTCGATAGACGACATGACGATGACGATATCATATAACGTTCATGGTTTCGTCATGCCCGTTACCGTAGTTACAGGAATTATATTATCTATTTATTTTAGGAAATCTAGAGAAGTACGCGGTAGACGGCAGTAAGTTCATTTTTTCTACACGAAACCTAAATGTAGATGATGAAATAATTACCTTGGAAACATTTATTTACTTCTTTAAAATAATAAAATCTATCTGGTTTGTGGCGATTCCGTTCACGCTATCGTTTGGTCAGCCCTAGCTTATTTCGCTGCATCGACATTCGATACAGTATAAAATTTTCCTTCGTCTTCATTTTACCAACGCGTATAATACGACTATAGAAAAAGTTACTTTAACAAAGCAATACCGGATTGATTGTAGTGGATTTAACATTCCTAACTTATAATTCGATTTTAACTTATAAGCCACAAGTTTTTCTGTTCGGTACAAAGTTTTCGCAGTCTGCAAGTGCAACGAAGTGCTCTTGTATAATCGGTCTACAAACACTCCGTGTCGCCTACAATATCAGTGACGGCATTGTCGATAGCCATCCGCTGCTGTCATCACCAGCCAAGTCATCAAACCGAGTGGAACTTCTGATCGGAAAATAATGTAAGTCTGATAAAATAGTCTGTTCGTTTTCATGGATCACACTTGTGATTAGCCTGTCATTTATAACTACATATATTTGTTTGTGAGCGCGTTACTTCACAGATCACCCGATCTGTACATAGTTAGCTCAGTCTCAGTGCTATCCCATTTAAATATTAGAGAACCAGTGTTTGCCCGAACACTTGTGTCCTATAGTATGCCCAGCGCAATGGACATTACTCCATTGGATTAATTAATAATAATTGTGTGACTACATTTCCTCTATCTTTATTTCAGGTCAGACTCTGAGTGTGATTACTCGCAAGCATCGATCACTGGACACAAAGTGAAGGCCAGTCGCAAACCGTCTGCAGACAGCAATGGGAAACGCAAGATGCAGTCACAAACAACAACCGTAACTCGTAGCAGGTGAATAATATTTTGAATTTTTTTTTTTTTGTTTGCCCCTGCATCTCTCGTTGTAAACATTAACTAATAACAGTTTTTTTTTTTTTTATTATTTCAGTAAAAAAACCAACACTGGCATGGACATATTTAGTCCAGTCAACGAGGATATTTGTTGTATGGAGACTTCCGAAAAATTCTCCCGCCTATGAAATTTGGCATGTGATGAAATTAGGTAATACAGATTACAGATGTAAAATAATCCAACAAATTATGTTACGAGAAGTTAGGTATTTTTACCTAAACATGAAAATTGCTTATAGGGCTCTGTGAATATTTCCTCAGACTGAAATACTTTCTGTATACGTATGTATGTACTAGTTAGAATAAGTATGTAAAGGTATCCAACATTTTTTCGATTTTGGTGATACCCCAAATTTAACTTTTAACATTTTGCGCTATAACTTCTACTGAAAAATTGATCTGCTAATTGTTATTTTTTAATATGTTTTTATTTCCTTAAATACATAGCTTTGTTTAGTTATCCAAAAGATTTTCCTTTTATAACAATTTTTTTAGATTTTTGCTTAATTATGTAATGTGAAAAATATCTCCGTGCATTTTCATACCTTTATTAGTCATATGATTTTATATTAAATAAGAATTATCAATTATCCAACAAATTTTCGAACGTTCATTATATTTGTTAGGATAGTTCGCTTATTTATGCTAGAGCGTAAGGGTTGACCTTCACTTGACCGCTCGGAGCTGCTTTGCCGTGCATTACTTTTGGAGTATTGTAGGCGGGTTTTGTGGCCACCGTTATTATTGCAAATATTTTTCTATCTTAATATGCACTTCATAAGTGAAGTCATCTAGTTACCACAAACTGTCAAACTTTCTCATTCGATTTTGAACTTAACCATCAAGATTTGAAGGTTCAAAATCATTTGGAGAAATTTTTCAGTTTTGTACAACCTAATGTGCTGTTGACTGTAAAAAGGCGTTTAGAAATTCGCTTTATATTTCTAAAGAATATTTATTACTTACACGGATTTAAAATAAACGTTTGATACCTCCTTAAGGACTTTGTAAACTATGCGAAAAAATGGTCAAAAAGTATGTTTAGAAAGACACCTGTTGAGGCGATATCGAGTAAGATAAAATAAGATTATTATTATGTCCCTTATGTAATGTTCTTTTCTTATCGTCTACATTTATTTTTATTTATATAAAATATATGTAGACGATAAGACACCGGTATCGGGAACAGGGTCTAAACATGAAGTCCAAGTCTTGTATGCACTAGGTAAGTGCCCCCACGGACAATCCCCGGTTGGTGCAGGACTATTGTTAAATATGAAGACAAATATATTGGGCTATGGGTTTTGGAAGGTTTATTGGATCGATTGTCTAAAACTATAGAATTACTATTAGCCCCTGCCTGACCACTGTTGAACTACACGACTATAAAATGGCAGGGGTGACATGCACACTCAATTAATGGGCTACCATAGCGGATAGCGGATCTCCAATCAAGCCAGCCAATTAAGGCAGGAGAGAGATGGGAGCTCTGTGCCCTATCAGTGTTCGCTCCGACCGGCCAATAAAGGCAAGCCGGAGATGAGAGACACATCGTCGCCACAGCCCACCAGCTCGCCACAAAGCTGCCCTGCGGCATATTATTATTATTTTTACATGACTTGGCCAATCTCGGGACCCTGGGGTCCCGATCCTTTGAAAGGCGTGCAAGGGGCTGAATTCAACTCCCAGAGGCCTTGTTAGGCATGTATCGGGAAATGTGAAATCAACCGATGATTATCCCTGTATGCACTACGCAATTGCATCCCCTGTTGGTGTAGGACTATTGCAAAATATGGAGAAAAATGTATTGGGCTTTGGGTTTGGTAGGTTTGGTTGATGGATTGCCTAAAACTATAGGATGATTAATGGCCCCTGCCTGACCACTGCTGAACTCATCATCATCATATCAACCGGAAGACGTGCACTGCTGGACATAGGCCTCCCCCAAGCGTCGCCACATTGATCGGTCCCGTGCATCTAGCATCCAGCGGATCCCCGCAACACTCAGTTAATGGGCTCCCATAAACGGTTTCTAGCACTTGAGTGACGTAGCGCCAAAGCTATGTTGCCCATATCCGGAGGTGCTTGAGGAGTGGAGAGGTTTACCACGGCTATCAGGACATTCCCGGAAGTACAGTCAAGATCCCTACAAGCATCTTGTTGGGTTAACTTTCTTCCTCCGAGCACGTTTGCTCTTGTGAATCTCCACTCACGCCAGCCAATTAAGGCAAGAGAGTGGTGAGGAACAAGACTTCTCCCAGGTGTTCGTCGAGGCTTTTGGATATTATGCCATAGGCTCTCACGACTATCGTTACAATTACTGCTGTATTCACATCCCACATGTCGACAACCTCGCGAGCCAGATCAAGATACTTAGTTTTCTTATCTCCCTCAGCCTTCAAGAGGTTCTCGAATTGAGGGACCGCTAAGTCAACAATCATTGCGCGACGCTCTAGTCGGTCTATCACCACTATGTCAGGCTTATTGGCAGCAATATAGCCCTGTCAGTGATGATAGACCGATCCCAATACAACGTGACATTGCCATTTTCGAACACTGGGTCGGGCATATACCTGTAGTAGGTACCGAAACGCAGCCGGGCTACGGACGCTGATTGGTCTACATCGAACCCATGTAGTTCCCGGAAAAAGCGTCCGTGAAGCTCCTTACTTTGCCATACCTCCCTGCGGTCGTTATTGTCAAGCACTACAGGCTTGCGCCAGTTCTCATTAGCCAAGGAGAGCGGGCTGAGTCCCTTGTCCACTTCTACTTCATACATATCCACGTCAGCGTGTAGAAAATATTCTTTCGGCGGTTGTGGAGGTTTTTGGTATTTAAAAAGCCTCGGCCTCCACACTTCCGAGGGATATACAATCTCATGACCGACGATCGTGGGTGGTGCATTTGATATGCAGTCAGCAGTGTACGGACCCGCCTATCCAGGGCGTCAAGTGCCGTTTGAGTTAATTTGAGTATGCCGAAAGAGTACATCAATGCATATGTATTTGAGTATGTCGGAAGCGTTAGGTATCAACACTACTGACATGAAGCAATCGTTAAAGGAACGCTATGTTCTCAGAATCGTTGAGGCGCGCACCTTGTTTCCGCCCGAAAGGCTATTGAAGCCACCTTCTTCAGGCGGCCAAAGAAGCGTTCCTTCTACGATTGCTTCATGTCAGACATACCCAAATAATTAAAGGATTCGTTTGGGGACAGGGACCTCTTGTTTTACGTAATCCGCGATTCCACAATTTTCCCTCGCTTTACATGCATGACCGCACATTTATCCACACCAAACTCCATCCTGATGGCGCTACTAAAAGTTTCAGTTACCTTCAGTAGAGATAGAGATATCCGCTGAAGATTGCTGGGGGCAAAGATCTTCAGGTCATCCATGTAAAGGAAGTGAGATATAACCTGACCACCTCTCTTCAGCCCTGAATTCTCCAGCATGCTTATAGGATTCAGGGCTAAGCAAAACCAAAGTGGACTCAAACTAGCACCCTGGAATATACCTCGTCGATCCTTACATGTTATGCATATTCCTCTGGATATTTAGACATCCTGGATAGCGAAGGACCGTGGTCTATTGCCCCATACACGAAATTAGGAAGGTGCGTAGAGTTGTATAAGTTAATAGTATAGTTTTTTATTAGTTTTTGTTTTTTTTACAGTTGTATTATTATTAGACATTTTGACTGGAAATCGAATTCGAGAGGCAGGTTGCTCGCTGCGGTGGTTCTGACACAGTAGCGTTCATGAATAATGTCTTCTTCCTTTTAAACGCCTTGATCATGGCATCATTTATATATGATTTTCGACATTTCACGTGTCCTGTAAGGTTTGACACTTCCATAAGTTGCGGGCAAAGTCCATCATCTCTTGCCTTAATTGGCTGGCTTGAGTGGAGATCCGCTATGGTAGCCCATTATTTGAGTGTGTAAGTCACCCCTGCCATTTTATCTTTTTTAGTCGTGTAGTTCAACAGTGGTCAGGCAGGGGCTAATAGTAATTCTATAGTTTTAGACAATCGACCCAATAAACCTTCCAAAACCCATAGCCCAATATATTTGTCTTCATATTTAACAATAGTCCTGCACCAACCGGGGATTGTCCGTGGGGGCACTTACCTAGTGCATACAAGACTTGGACTTCATGCTTAGACCCTGTTCCCGATACCGGTGGGCTCTATTTTTTATGTTTTTTTATTAATTTATTTTATATAAATAAAAATAAATGAAGACGATAAGAAAAGAACATTAAATAAGGGACATAATAATAATCTTCTTTTATCTTACTCGTTAACGCCTCAACAGGTGTCTTTCTAAACATTATTTAAGACAATTTTTTTGCATAGTTTACATAGTCCTTAGCCCTTAAGGAGGCGTTTATTTTAAATCCAAATAAGTAATAAATATTCTTTAGAAATATAAAGTGAATTTCTAAACGCCGTTTTACAGTCAACAGCACATTGGGTTATACAAAACTGAAAAATTTCTCCAAATGATTTTAAACCTTCAAATCTTGATGGTTAAGTTCAAAATCGAATGAGAAAGTTTGAAAGTTTGTGGTAACTGGATGACTTCACATAAGTTTGCATATTAAGATAATAGTACATTATGGTACAAGTGTGTAACGTTGGTGATTAGCGCTGAGGCGCCATTGAGAGGTCTTAAGAGAGCCGAGGACGGTAATCATCAATACACACGTGTATCATACGACGTTTTTCAACACACTTGTGAAGAAAATAATACTAAAAATCATTTCCAACAGTGAAAACGAGCTGTGAAAATTTTTTCGCAATGGCGGGCAAAATTAATCAGTTTTCCTATGCGCGCGCATCTAAGAATGGCGATCGGCCATAGACTAAAAAGAATGAAGTTTCTTTTTTTTTTTGGCTTTTCGCGGATAGCGTTTTAGCCACGTACAAAATGGGGAATTTCAAGTTTTCTTTATTACAGACAAAAACAAAAGTTATATTTAAGTGAACGTTTTATTTATTAAACACGTACAAGTTGAAATTATCTATTTAAATACGAAGTTGCATGAAATGTGTTGCATTTGTTAGTACAAATGCAACACATTTCATGCAGCACGATCTTTTTTGTATCGAAACTTTTTTAAGAACAAAGCAACTCAACCAATAAATTTAAAAAAAATACTCTTTATCTCACTTGTGAATAATAGTAATGAAAAAGTCACAGTTTGATAACAGGTGTCATTATGTGCCTAATTGCGGTGAAATTAGAGCCACTTTATGAGCAAGTGTGTTGAAAATTTTTTTTGCAATAATAACGGTGGCCACAAAACCCGCCTACAATACTCCAAAAGTAATGCGCGGCAAAGCAGCTCCGAGCGGTCAAGTGAAGGTCAACCCTTACGCTCTAGCATAAATCAGCGAACTATCTTAACAAATATAATGAACGTTCGAAAATTTGTTGGATAATTGATAATTCTTATTTAATATAAAATCATATGACTAATAAAGGTATGAAAATGCATGGAGATATTTTTCACATTACGTAATTAAGCAAAAATCTAAAAAAATGGCAATTAAAGGAAAATCTTTTGGATAACTTATCAAATCTGTTTATTTAACGTAATAAAACCATATTAAAAAATAAAAAGTAAAAGACCAATTTTTCAGTAGAAGTTATAGCGTAAAATGCTGAAAGTTAAATTTGGAGTGTCTCCCAAATCGAAAAAAATTTGGATGCCTATTCATGCCTATTCTAACTAATACACTCGTACGTATACAGAAAGTATTTCAGCCTGAGGAATTTTTCACAGAGAGTTATAAGCAATTTTCAAGTTTAGGTAAAAATACCTAACTTCTCTTATCAAAATCTGTTGGATAATTTGATATCTGTAATCTGTAGGTCTTACTTTATCACACTACCTACTCTCACAGGCAGGAGAATTTTTCGGGTTACTTATGCCCCGTTGATTGGGCTAATTCGGCATCAGTAAAAACCGCGACATCCCACACAAAGAACATTCATCGGATCACCTAACTTCATTCTTTGTGAACCGCGTAGCCAGCGGCTGTGAGCGCCGAGCAACGAGCACCGACGGAGAGTACTACATCGACTGCAAGGTGTACAAGGCTGACGACGCTCGCCTCACCGACTCCGCCGAGCTGTGGAAGAAAGCGCTCGTCCGAATCAAGTTCCAGACCGACGCGGACTCTCCTCAGTGGCGAAAACTACAAGAGCTCGTGCGTGCGGCTGATATTTTGTTTCCAGACAAACCAACATTTTATGATAATTAAACCAAGTACCTAAGTTACAGTTGTTTATTATTTACAGTAACAACCCGTTAACGCTTTAGTCACAAGCTTTGGTTTGTTACAATCATCGGCCACCATCACTCTCGCTCGACATTCTGTTAACAGCGAATACAAACTCGAGTGATCGGTCGAGTGCAGTAAGTAAACGGAGAGTCGAGTTGATAGTTGACAGTTCATCGTTCTCCGAAACGCCGCATACTGGTCAGACGTATGGAATATAGTGGTAAGGAGTAAGTTACTAGTCAATGGTCGAGTAAAGCTCATCCAGTACGCGACAAAATGAACTGTCTCGTTCGAGTGTATCGGTCGAGTTGAGTGGCGAGTCGAGTATCGATTTGCTCGAATTATCGTTCCAAATCAAGTTCTCAGTACAATGTACTGTCTCGGTCGAGTGGAGAGGCGAGTAGATTATCAATTATTGGGCATTCTATACCACTATCGGCAGCGAGGCGCACTCGCCGAGCAACTTGCCGATAGTGGTATAGAATGCCCAATAATATACTACTAGCCAGCATTCAGTTAAAACAATAATGTCACAATCTATGTTTAGCCGTTGCTGTAATGTACTAAAGCTCTCAAAATTCTTAAAAATACTGCGAATATTTTGTGTTAGTATGGTTAACGGATTTTTGTAGCCGGATAGATATCGTTTGCAGTTTTCAGCTTCACAAATCTTAGACTCCAGAATCTTAATGAAATGCTAATGATTATAAGTAACCAATACAAAAATTTTAATTTTATTGACTTTGACGATAGCTTAAAATTGACTGTGTATGATATTTGTAAGCCGATTAATTCTACTCTGGATCAAATCGATTACAATCTTAAATTTCATACTTACAAAACTACTTCTTTAAGTTCTACTGATAACAATACTGTGATGCAAAAAATCAAGGACTACTCGCGAAACATACGGGTTAATCAAATAGACTATGTTCAAATAATTCTAAAATAAAACTGGCAGATCGTAGTACACAAACAGAACGAAATATTTTGCAAAATAATAGTGACATTAGTACAAATACAGTGACTAAATTCTTAAGAGTATTTCATCAAAATGTAGCAGCTATCTTGAGTAAGCGTTATAATTTGGAGATACAGTTGTCTAACCTTTATTCACAAAATACTGATCCAGATGTTATTTGTTTGACCGAAACATTTATTGATAAGGGTAATGAGTGTCTTATTAAAGTATCTGGTTATGATTTGGCAGAATTGTTTCTGTTGTTTTATAAGTTGTGTTTCCCAAAAGTTAGAATTAAAAAAACCTTTTGCAAAAAAATACCACCGACTTCCAAATACAAAACTACAAAGTGAAACATAACTTAATTTTTTGAAGTCGGCGTCTTTCGTAGGTACCATTTTTTTGCGTAATGGACACCGACTTCAAAAAATTAAGTTATTTTTCACTTTGTAGTTTTGTATTTGGAAGTCGGTGGTATTTTTTTGCAAAAAGTTTTTTTATTTTTCACTTTTTAGTTGTACGTACCTAATAGGCAAGTAAGTAAGGGAACTATTTCGCCAGAATAGATTTCATGAAACTTGAACATAACCGGTGAAATGAGAGATCTGCTTACCCCTTAAGAGCGAACTGGCGTGATGTTATGTTATGAAATGTTATAAACAACAAACAGACATGCGATTGCAGCAATCCCGAGAGATTTGCCGTTATTTATTGAAGAGTTCTGTTGTATATCTCCGAAGTTCTTCATCAGATTTTCACTAAATTAAAATGGGACCAATTTCGGAACATACTTTTTCAAACAAAAAAAGAATTTTAAAATCGGTCCACAATTGACGGAGTAATCGGTGAACATACACAAAAAAAAAAAAAAAACATACCTGAAGTCGAACATAGAACCTCCTCCTTTTTGGGAAGTCGGTTAAAAATGACAACCAAATGTAAGAAAACGAATTGGATAACTAAAGGGTTAAGAATTGCAGTAAACGTAAACGCTCATTGCGTTTTATATATTATAAGAATAAGACAAACTGCAACAAGATAATATATAAAAAATATAGTAAGTTGCTAAGATGTTGTATCACAAGTTCTATTAAAATATTAAATGACAACACATTAAAATATTCTAAAATAAAAGTAAAGCGGCTTGGACACTTATAAAGCAAGCATCTGAATATATTCACAAATTATCATTGATAACGAATTTAAACATAGATAATAAAGTTATAGACAACCCAAAAAAAATGCTGACTCGTTTAATGACTATTGGATAGAGTTAACAAACCAACAGAGCAATCAGGTAAGGGATACATGCAAAAATAACACTTGCGATAGTCTGTTCCATAGGCCTTACGGCTACAATGTTTTTCAAAAATGTATACTTTCCCTAAACAACACAGGAGCAGTTGGGTATGATGAGATTTCGACTAAAATTCTAAAGGCTTGTTCAGTGGAAATAACTCCTGTGTTGACAAACTTAATAAATCTATCGTTCACAGAAGGCTGCTTCCCAGAGTTGTTAAAGTTTGTAATTGTTAAGCCGCTTCATAAAAAAGGCGATATCTCGAAAATAGATAATTACAGACTAATTGGTCTCATACCAATAATCTCTAAACTTTTTGAAAAAGCTATGCAACAGCGTCTCTTAGAATTTATTGGGAAACAGCTGATTCGTAAGAAGGAACAAGACGGGTTTAAAAAAAAATCGACCACTCTTGCATGCCTCAATCTGGTAAAAAATATAATTGATGAAGTAGATACAGGTAACCGGGTATCTGTTATCTTCTTCGATATGTCGAAAGCTTTCGACTTTGTGTCACATAAATTGTTGCTTGTAAAGTTAGAACGATATGGTATTCGAGGTCCGGCCTTTAGTTGGCTTGAAACCTATTTAATGGTTGTAGTAATGTGTAGAGATTCCTAGTATTACTGAAAATTTGTCCGACAGCACTTTGACCTGTTTAAGAAGGTACAAAACCGTTGCCCTAGAATAGTAAGAGATCCAGATAGAATAGTTCTGCCTAGGGCACCAAAGACCTCTCTGTATAAAAAGAACTGTTATTATATGTGTGGCTTTATATATAACAAAATACCAAAGAACTTTAAAGAGTTACCTAGCAATTTATTATTTACAAAATTAATATTATGGCTACTAGAAAAACAATTTTATTCCATAAATGAATTTATAAATACAAAATGGTTAATGTGATAACAATTAATAAATAAATGTATAATTGTAAAAAAACATGCATGCCATTGAACATAAACACTATAGCCTAGCATTAAATATATTGTAATGTTTTGCATGTCAAATGTTTGACTATGTATTAGAAAACTATTTATAACTTACTTAAACACCTACACTGTACCAATACTTATAGCAAATAAATGATTGATTGAAGTTCTACCCGTCGAACTATATGCGAATAAGTCGCGGGTTTGCCTACAGGCGAATAAATCGCAATATGCGAATAAGTCGCGGGCTTGTCTATATGCGAATTAGTCGCGGGTTTGCCTAAAGGCGAATAAATCGCAGATTTTGTAAGTATGTGTGTACCATGTTCATATTTATCAAATGAGTAATTCTAACTGTTATTGCTTGTAACACTTTGTACCTATGCATGGTACAGCTGTGTCATTCTTGATGAATCATGCTTCAGAAGGTAATTGATTAATAAAGAAGAAATTTTGACGAAGTAGCCAAATTTTAACGTTACAATTGATTAGATTTGTTTCCTAATTTTTGTAAGTCTCTATGCGAGCAAGTCGCGAACTGATCTATATGCGAATAAGTCACGGGTTTCCATACAGGCGAATAAATTGCAGATTTTATAAGTATGTGAGTACCATGTTCATATTTATCAAATGGATCAATATAACTGTTATTGCTTGAAATATGTTTTATCTATTCATAGAACAGCAGTTTTATTCTAGATGAATCATACTTAATAAGGTACTTACTTAATTAGGGTTTACCCAATATTGTTTAAGCATTTTTTATATAAAAGAAGTTTTAAGTTTAAAGAAAAGAGTAAGTGTGGAGTTTTTTGTCCGTTCTTCTCCATAGCAAAATACCTTGGCAAATGGACAGTAGAATCATATTTGTTCATGTCTTTGAACTTTTTACATTCAAAAGTGCCATTAAATGGTTTATCTACTCCGGTTTCGTTATATTCGAATTATAAAATTGACAGCGGTTTCATTATGATACCCATAACGACATCGGGTTGCATTATGTGAATCGTCATAAATTCTTAAACACAAGCAAAGACATTCTGAACATACAGCCAGGTACCTATAATATTACTTCGAAATCGAGACAATGTAAATGATGTTTTTAAAAATGGAACAAGTTTAGAAAAAAAATATATTTGGCTGTTGCGGCTACAAGATCTTTGCCTTATACCTAATAATGACTAAATAAAAAATAAAATAAAAAATGGATGCGGGAAAATAATTCTGAGTGAAATTTTGTTCCAAATTTTATTAAAAATGTCTTCAACATCAAGTGATATTGAAAATACACCACCAGATATAACAAATAGAGCAGTTGCGGCTACAAATAATTTACTACCAGAAAAATCTAGACATATATATGAGAAATGAAATACTTAAACACACTTCCTGAAATACTTATTTATCTATATCTGTGTTTTATTCCTTCCTTCGTAGATAAAATCTTGTATGCAACTGTACGTTATTGGTCTTTTAATAACTCGTGCCCACCTATTTCGGTACGCGCTACGCTTGTACCGAAAAATGGCACTCGTATTAAAAGACCGTCCATAACGTAACAGTTGCATAAATAGCTATTAATTGATTTGACTTTTAGACTTTGAAAATTGACTCAGCAGGCCGAGTGTTAGGTTATTACCGGATACGTGTATGAGGTCATACACGTTGTCAGGATGGTCGAGTGTTAAGTTTTCTTTGATAAATACATCTATAATTTGTAAAGAATTAAATTATTTATTTTTAACATCAAATAGTACTTAAAAGTTGTTAAATTGATTATTATAGTAAATATTCGAATGTCAAATGACGTCACATCTAATGACGGTTGTAGATTCGAGGCGGATTGTTCGGACACGAGGCAGGCTGAGTTAGTTGAGTTAGTGAGTCTAGTCTGGATGTGCTTGTAACAACAACTTGTCTAGAGTTGACCTAAGTGGATATATTGTATGGAGTTATTTATTTAATTAAGGACAACCAACCTGCATACACCAAAAAATACATGTTGAAGCACTCATATTTTTACATTGTACCTATAGTTTAGCCTTAATTAAAGGCTGCCACGGCATGCATTAAACAAAGGAATAGGAAATGTAGAACAGTGTTTACTACTTTTCAAATAGATTGTGACATAAATACAGTTTACGTAAATTGTAACGTAAAACCGACATTCAAATGAAAACTCATGAATATTGCTGGTTTTGCTCGACCAATCCAAACAAGAGTTGATGGTAACTTAGTGTGAAGTGGAAAATAAATAATAGTCCAAAGTCAAAACTGAGTGTCATTGCTAAATTACCAACTACACGTGAGTATTATATATCCTTGAGTATTTTTCTACCCACTGATCTACCTGCTTGTACTAGCTCTGTTGTCTATCTAGTGATCTATTACAAAACATAAAGGTCTTGTATTTGGGGGCTGAGTCACCCGCGTCCGTAGGTGAGTACCCCTTTTGTTACCCTACACGTGGTCCCCGGGTGTTGCTAATCAGGTGACACTAACTGGTGGTAAGTTTCGGCCGAAGACTTGCGAACACCCACCGGGTAAAGACTTACCGCCAAGCGGCTTAGGCCTGTTCCGGTACGATGCTCGGTGTAGCCACAAGAGGAGTTGGGTCGAGATAGTTGTTCCACTGCAGGCAGACCAGCCTGACTCACGTTTTTATGGGCCTATCGGGAGACTAGTCGCGGAGGGTAGCGGGATCTGAGGCACGGTGCGCCGCTGGCCGACCGCAGGTAGTTGGGGGCCCATGTAGTGTGCCAGCCACACACGAAAGGCTGCCCCGCAAACTGTCGAAAAATCCCGGGATGCGCCATCGTGCTGGTTGGTGACCAGACGAGAGTGCCCGATGGACATTCCCGGGAGGGCTCGGGCGTCCCCGCAGTCTCCAGACTAGTCCCGCAATAATGGCGTCCTGTCTGCGCGTGTCTGAAGGTTGCCAGCGTGGAACCTCATCTCACTTCCTTCTCCTCGCCTTCCTTCACTCACAGCAATAATGCCGAGAAACAAAAAGAGAAAAGCTGAACAGCGGCAGCACTCACTCTAACATAAGGTGCACCACAGCAACTGCCGAGGTCTGCACTCGAACCTTGTCGCAGTTCATCACCACCTTGAGACTGAGAAACCAGCACTTTTGTTCCTTATGGAGAAGCAGATCGGATGTCCGTCGGACGTGGCGTACCTTTCTTACCCAAGATTATATATTGATACCCTGGAGCACAAATTCAGGCCACGTACGGGTCTATGCATGTACGCCCGTGACGACATCTGCTATCGGCGTCTCCGTGACCTTGAAGACTCTAACTACTCAGTGTTATAGGCTCTGGTAGACACAGGTCTGGATAAGATTATCTATGCCTGATTTAGATCTTATTATATTGTACCTATGTTTTTACAAATAAATAATTTGAATTTGAAAATACTAGACATTTACAAAATTAACCCAAAAGTAATAGACTTCCTAGGCCACATAATGCCACAGTGGAAAACCACACATCAACTACATAGCAATAACACTAGTGCTACAACGCGACAAATTTCTATCAAGAAGGGTATATACCAAGGAGATTCACTGAGTCCCCTGTGATTCTGCCTCGCACTAAATCCTCTCATCTGCTGCAAAGCTGTCGTGCATATTGTTTCGAACATACTATAGACCAAATAACAATTGCATATCTCATTTTTATGGACGATTTTAAACTATATACACAAACCGAAAAAGATATGAAGAAACTAGTAGAAGCCACAGCAGATTTTAGCCAAGATGGTAGTAACATGCAATTTGGTCTGGATAAATGTAAAACACTTCACATCACACTAGGCAAGATACGACCGAGCTTTGTAGTTAATAACACAGACACCATAACAGCAATGGAAGCGACTGATTTATACAAATATTTAGGGTATACACAACTAATGGGATTAGATCATGTTAGAACTATAGGTACACTTACGACAGAGTTTAAGAAGAGACTTAAGGGGCTGAGGACGAACAGTTGACAATCCACATCTGAGGTTCTAAGCCACGCCCACTGTCATCGATAGTTTAGGGGCAAACTTAAATTGGAGCGAAAATTATTTGATAATCAAATATACAAGGCCGACCACAGAGGCCCGCATCATAAACGGACTCTTCCGATGGTTTTTACAAAAATATAAACGCGCAAGTTCTTATTTCAAACTGGCGGCTAGCATCTGACATCAGATCGTTCACTATTATTTTGCCTATGAATGCAACCTTATTGCTACGAAAATAAAGATCACTAAAATAGGTAATCTGGCTAGGGTCATACGAGTCTGCCGTGCAAATTGAATAAATATTATAATTATGTCTGCTTCTATGCGACTGCCACATATAAGAACACAGTACGTTACTTTTTATTTTAATAATGGTTTTATAGCCAGATAATTTTATTAATATTAATTTAATGAGTTCTACTATACTGAAATGGACTGTGTGATGTTGACTGTGTAATGGAAACTTTAAATTTGAATTGAGATTTCGTGCTTTCATTAATCAATTTAATCATTATTTACAATAGGAAAGTCCCATCAAATTGTAAAACACCTTAAATTTATAAATATTCAGAACTCACTAGGTTCGGCATTGTCTTTTTTAGGCATATTTAAAATAACTAAAAGAGTTTAGGACACTATTAATATCATTTGTACAATTCATAGTTTCATATTCCTTGTTTAGTATTGTTATAGCGGTTTGAGAAACCTCTTCATCCTTGTGTCTATCATGAAAAGTGGACTGTATTTGAAGGGTTCTGGCAATAGTGCGTTGAAAATAAGCGGGAAAATATTCACGGATCAATTCGGGCGATCTAGTATGGAAATGAGGGAAGTAGTACGCCTTACCTTGTAGTGGTCGATGCCAGCCCACGTGTGGCAGCGAGCTGGTGTTCTTCTACTCCAAAATGGCTCCTTCAGGATCCACACACTTCACACAATTGTTTTATATCCGCGAGGCGGGTTAATAGACACGGTTCACAAGGTTCTCTGCAATCTAACTAATTAGATGCATCAGTCTCCAGCCAGGTGGCTTGGAAAGCTGGCGGTTGAGATACGAGGCCCGTTCACGTTGAAGTTTCGGTTCGTTCTGGTGACCTGTCATTAAGGCGTACATAAAGGGAAAAGGAATGAGGAAGGAACGAGATAATTAGGATATCGATCGCCCGCGAAATCTCAAATGCGTTTGTCTATGTGTTTTCGGTCATTGATTTATGACATTTACAAGAGATGGCGCTACCATTTTCCCGGCCTTAAAGGGTCACCTTTAATGAAAATTAAACTTAGCCCTATGAGGTGTACTACCGTATACCTATTCAGCAATACGGACTAAGATGCGGATTTTTACATTTCAATTATTAAGATTTAAGATAAATACTGCGAGTTGCATAATACATTAAGTTGCATACCTATAGTTAAATTTTAATAGAAAATTATGTTGCGTCGCTAACTAACTAAAACTAAGAGACCTAACTATCAAGCCAGGCCTTATTGAGTCGGTAATGGACACAGACGCACAACAGGGCGCACATAGCTACCCTTTGCGGTTTTCACAGTAACAACACGGGTTGTACCGTCCTTGGAGGTATGCAATTTATCAATAATGCCTAACGGCCATGAAAGGGGCGGAGAGTTATCAGTAATGATAACTACAATAGTACCCTCTTGTATAGAAGGTGCAGGACTATTCCATTTGGATCTAGCCTGAAGTTGATGTAAGTATTCTGAACGCCAGCGCTGCCAGAACGACTGCACCAGTTTGTCAAGTAGAGTATGTCGCTGAAGCAAGCTGAGCGAGTCTGCTTCAGGAGCGGGAAGGGACAACAATGGCGCGGTGTGCAAGAAATGCGCAGGGGTCAGTGCTGATGGTTCAGTAGGGTCACTACTCAAAGCAGTAAGTGGCCGCGAATTAACTAGAGCCTCAACTTGACTAAGGACAGTTATAAGTTCCTCGTAGGAGAGGATTTGTTGACCTATAACTTTAAAAAGGTGAGTTTTAACTACCTTAACCATACTTTCCCAACATCCTCCAAAATGTGGGGAAGCAGGCGGAATAAACTTCCAATCTATATGATTGAAGGAAAGTTCTTCCTCAAGATGAGGACGAAAATCTTTAAGAAATTTGTGAAGGTCGCGTAAATAAGAACTTGCACCTACGAAACAAGTACCGTTATCGGTATATAAGCATTTAATAGGACCGCGTCGCGTAAGAAAGCGTTTTAAGGCTGCAAGGAAAGTCACTGTACTTAAATCTGTAGCCACTTCAATGTGCGTGGCACGCGTCGTCAAACACGTAAAAATGCAGAGCCAAGCCTTACGGCTCTTAACACCTCGACCACGAAATGGTGTGTACTGCAGCGGGCCTGCATAGTCACAGCCGGTGTGAGTGAACGCCTTGTCGACTTGGTTAACACGCTGGCTAGGTAGATCTGCAATAAGTGGAAGAATAGGACGCGGGCGGAACTTAAAGCAAGTGTTACAGTTGTGGATTCTGTGACGAATTATTCGACGTGCAGCTAAAATCCAATAATTATGCCTGAGTTAGGACATAAGCAACTCCGGACCGGCATGAAGATGTTTCTTGTGACAAAAGTCAACAAGAAGATCAACAATATGGTCAAGACGTGGTAGAATACAGGGATGTTTATATTCGTAGGGTTCGTCCGAATTTGTGAGACGACCACCAACTCGTATGATGCCGTGCTCATCGAGAAACGGCTTAAGCTTATGGATGGCGGGAGTACATGGTTTATTGTTTTTTTAAATTTAAAATATCGTTACGGAAATGAACATCCTGTACAGCTCGCAGCAATTTAATTTCTGCATATTTCAGATCAGAGCTTGATACAGTACGTGCACTAGGCAGTTGTCTTAAAAACTTATAGACATAAACAATAGCGCGTAGCAACTTAGACAACAGTAGGGCCGCGCACAACTCTAGTCTAGCCACCGAAATGGTTTTTACAGGTGAGACTTTAGACTTCGCACTAACTAACTGCACGGAGTAGTTAGAACCATTGTATATTTGCATGTATACGACTCCACCGTAAGCACGCTCGCTGGCGTCAGCGAAACCTACTAAATTCATGGTGCATCCGTCGACCAACCCCAGATGACGCGGGATAATAATTTCATTAAGCGTAGAAAGCTCAGTACAAAACTGCTTCCAAGCGGTGACTATATGTTCAGGTGGTATGTCGTCCCAGTCACACTTTGCTAGCCAAAGTTCCTTAATTAAGAGCTTAGCGTACAGAATAGTGGGGGCGACAAAACCCATTAAGTCCCATAGCCGAGCCACTGTGGAAAGCATGGTTCGCTTGGTACATTTATCATCTGGTGTGGTGACGTCAAAGCGGAAACTGTCACAAGACTTGTCCCAGCGTAAACCCAGGACCTTATGCGGTATAGACTTCTCATACTCGATATCGGGCGAAGCCTTATGAGTATCAGGTATGTGTGCGAGAACCTCTTTCGAGTTACTTGTCCATTTGACAAGGTCGAACTGGCCTAGCTTGAAGAGCTGAATAAGCTCATCACAAAGCGAAATTGCTTGCGGTATGGACATGACACTACAGGCAATGTTATCCATATATAGGGCGGAAGAAGCAGCAGCAGACGCTGCAGGGAAATTATCGCCTTCATCAGCGACTAACTGGCGGACTACACGTAACGCGTGATATGGACTAGACTTAAATCCGAAGCAAACACGATTAAATTGGTAGACCATTATAGGTTCATGTTTACTGAATCTGTAAAAGATGCGTTGAAATCTACGGTCCGATTCACGAACGCCGACATTGAGAAACATTTGGCGGCAATCAGCAGACAGGGCTATTTGAAAGAGACGAAAACGAATTATAATATTAAATAAATCACCCTGTAGATTGGGGCCTGCATGTAGAATGTCATTGATCGACTGTCCCGATGTAGTTTGACTACTAGCGTCTAAAACCACGCGAAGTTTAGTGGAAGTCTTATCTTCGCGAACGACACCGTGATGCGGAATGTAATATGACAGATTAGAAACGTTGTCATCTTTTAAAACCGGACTCAAATATCCCTTATTTATGTAGTCCCGCATGACGTCATTGTAAGCGCTGCGTAACCCTAAGGACGCATCAAGTTTGCGCTCCAAACAATGAAAACGCCTAAGTGCGGCAGCGTATGAGTCGCCTAGCGAATAAGGGTCGTCGCAAAATGGCAGCGACACAATATATCTACCACTGTCATCGCGAACAGTGGTAGCGCGAAAATGTTCTTCGCACTCGAGATCCTTACGGCTCTGCGAGGGCGAGGCGGAAATTTCTTCAAGCTCCCAGAATCGCTTGAGAAGCGAATCTAAACTGGGATCTTGAAGAACAGAACAACATGAAGTTGTACTCGTACAGTGTGAAGTATGTGCCGTAGGTACGGAACCCATAACCACATACCCCAACACAGTTTCAATAGCGGGAGGTATATTATATTGCTCGCTATGCACTATGTTAGGCAAAAGCAAGCGCGGGAATATAGCAGCACCAATCAAAACATCGATACCGCTCGGCTCCGCAAACTTCGAATCTGCGAGCGGCAATGTTTTGAGATGTGTAAGTTTAGAGACATCGACGAGAGCGGTCGGCAATGTCTCCGTTATACGTTCAACAATAAGCGAAGAAACGTTAAAATTAATATCACTACTAAAACGAGAATATAATTTAATATCTACGGAACCTTTAACTGGTTTTTCCGACCCACCGATTCCTTTAACTATTAAATTAGAAGTATGAAAGTTCTTCCAAAGTCCTAGACGCTTAAAACATTCAGAAGTAATAAAATTATTTTGCTAAGCGCTATTTAGCAGACAACGTATTATGTGGGGCTTATCATTTGCATCGCACATAACCTACTGACTTGAGCAGTAAAGTCAAAGTCAAAGTCAAAGTCAAAGATTTATTTGCAGATAAATATGGTTACAAAAGTTCTTACAATGGTAGTATTAGTAGCTTAACATATTCAATCATAACATAATGACATGCAAATTTTTGGTATAGGTAGAATTCGAA